>JAKTSG010000009.1:0-366612 GCA_030580095.1 Blastobotrys petasosporus
CCGCCGTTTCTTTGAGTTCTGCGAACAACGTGACTCCTCGGGTCAGGAGCCTCGTCAGTTCCGCGTCAGTTTTCACCGTGATGACGACTGACTGGTGGGCCTTGGTGGCTGGCATGTTTTTGATAAGCGGGTAAGGGTCCCCGACGTTAACAATCTTGTTTCGCAGCTCAAGCTCTTCCTTGACTGCCTCCATACTGTAGGCTGCTGGTACTCCATGCACGACCACTCTATGCCATTGCGACATATCCAATATCTTGTACTTGTCCTCGACAGCCTTGAACCAGCTATCGTGATTTTTGGCGTCTGCAACGTTCTTGAATAGTACCTTCAAGTTCCCATTGCGCTTTGGCTCTTAATTTGATCAAACAAGCCGCACACAGAATCACCGAAGATATATGCAATGAGAAACGAAGAATTTGTGATTTCAAGGCACTTTGGCCGAGTGGTTAAGGCGAAAGATTAGAAATCTTTTGGGCTCTGCCCGCGCAGGTTCGAGTCCTGCAGGTGTCGCCATATTCTTTTTTGCACTCTTTGAGCTTTTTAAACAATGTAGAAAAGCATCGTCAGTCTTTTTTGACGTTTTTTAATGGAATAATATCTCAATTCATCTGATCTGATGATTTCAGTGCAAGTGATCTCAAATTCAAATGTCTCAGATTTTTTTGCGGAGCGGCTCAAAATAATTTTCAAGCACCGCCAAATTTTTGTCTCGTCAATTTTTGTTAACTACGACTTACGCTATTTTATTTATTTCTCAAAACGAAAAATGGACATGCAGCTCGAGCTCACGTCTGATCAGAAAGTTCTGATTGATGACAAGAACAAACTATCAGAGTCCGTGCTCGGCAAGTACCGCCTGGCAGGACAGATTGCCCAGACGGGTCTTGTGTTCGTGACCGAGTTTTTGAAGAGCGACATTCTCGAGTCACATTCAGTCGGTGAGATCTGCCGTTTAGCCGACAGGTTTCTGCAGCGAGCGGTTGCCGGGAATTACAAAAAGGTCGAGGAGCGGGGCATTGCGCTGCCGGTGCAGATTTGCAAGAACGAGTTTGTGTCTGGCGTTGCACCCGAACAAGAGGACACATTCCAGGGCGGATACATCAAGCCTGGTGATATTGTCAAGGTCACGCTAGGCGTTCACATCGACGGGTACACTGCCCAGGTGAGCCATACCGTGGTTATCAGAGACGACGAGTTGGACAAGACTTCGGAGCCGCAGCCGCTGGTAGGCGACCATGCCGACGCGGTGTGTGCCAGTTATATCGCCACCGAGGCGGTGCTCACGTTGCTGAGTATTGCGCTGACGCCCGATGTGCCCGTTGGAGCTGCCCAGGGCGGCGTGATCAATGGCGCCAAGATCAGAGCGTTGGTGGAGAAGATTGCGGCAGTGTTCCGAGTACAGATTGCGCCAGGCAGTCGAGTGCGACGAGTGCGACGGTTCTTGGCCGGCCAGAACGAGGATGTGATTACTGAAAATGATTTCAAGGGTGTTCAATGGGACGAGGAGAGCTTGAAGAAGGCGCAGTTGTGCAAGATTGAAGGGTACATTACAGAGAGCGAGCAGAACCAGCTAAGCACGCACTCACAAGATGATTTCACGGTCAATGCAGGCGAGGCATGGTTGGTGGATATTAGCATGGCAGCTACCGGCGGCGTCAATGGTGTGCTTCGGAAAAAGGAGTTTGCCGGGTTCGACGACACTTCTACGAGTATCCCCGCCACGATATACACACGAGACTACAGCATTACATACGGGCTCAAGCTCAATGCCAGCAGGCAGCTACTGACCACGTCTGCTGCAGTGACATCAGTGTTCCCATTCAAGCTCTCTCACGTTGTTGGCGAGGGCGAGGGCAAGACCGATCTAACATTCACCCAGGCCCGTCTGGGCTTGTCGGAGATTGTCCAGCACCACATCTTTGTGCCACACTCGGTGCAGGTGCTTGAACATATCCCGTTGGATGTGTGGGTGAAGGAGAAACAGCCATCGGCCAAGCAGATGAAGAAGGCTGCTCAGCCAGTGTCTGTAGCGCGGGAAATGACCACCATTGTCATTGTGCCAGGCCTCGAGTCGCAGTCCGGGTTCCCAGAACTGGTGCGACTCACCGGCGGCAACAAAACGGCCAGCCCATCGTGGGTTCACTCCAAGTACCAGATTACAGACGAGACGATTCTTCAGCTTATTAGTTTCCGAAATGACGAGGCAATGCATGGGATCAAGTTCCAGGAAGTGCAGCCGGCCAAGTACGACCGACAGGCTGCTGCTGCTCCCTCCGACGCACAGATGGAGGTGGATCAGTAAGATTCGCTATGTAAATATACGGTAATAAAGTAGAGTAGTAAACGATCGATGATGACAATTTGCTTTATTTGCCAGCCTTCTGCTTTGCGTCCTGCAGGGCCTGCTCCTGCTTGTTGCTGAATCAATTGTTAGCACATATACATGTTTTTACAGTCTCAAAACGTACTATTCCTGCTGGGCTTCCTGCAGCTTCTTGTAGGCCTTCAACTTCTCGGCCTCGTGCTGCCGGACGTAGTAATCCTCAGAGGCCTTTTCCCGCTTGGAGAACGAGTCGCCCTGGCCCTCTGGCCGTGGCGCGCCGGTGGAGCCTTCAGTGTAAAATCGGACGCCACCGAGGGACCGGATCGAGCTGGTGACCTGCCGTCGAGTAGTGTTCATCAACATTTTGAATATTTAACTGGAACGTGAACTGTGATTGGTTTGTAGACTTTTTGACGGAAAATCGCGGGGATCTGGAGGGTGGGAAAGTCAAAGCTTAAATATGTGGAACAAGGACCGCTGCTGCTGACCTTGCTTTGGGAACAGGGCGCGTCACAGTGCTGCTGGTGCTGCACCAGCCACGCGCCCGGCTGCAACGCCAATTGCACTTATGTGAAATAGGCATATTGGTGCGTTGCGGCCGACGAACGGGGTGGCAATTTCAATTGGCCGTGTGATTTAGTGCTAGCTGTTGCTGTGTGACGTGCGTGGCGACAATAGAGAACCGTATAGGACATACTCACCAGAGAGACCATCTAAGCACGCTTAGGAAAAAAACTTACCCTCCAAGATCGAATCATCCAGAAGCCTTTTTTTTCGCGGCGCCCAAAGGTACCGCATTTGCAATAGGTTCGAGACACGCAAAAAGACAAAATAATAATCCAATGAGGGCAGTGATTCAAAGAGTCAAGTCTGCCTCGGTCACCGTTGAGTCTCGGCTGGTATCGCAAATCGGCCAGGGCCTATTGGTATTAATAGGAGTGGGCCACGAGGACACGGACCAGGATATCGAGAAGATTGTCAACAAGGTGACCAAGCTGCGCCTGTGGCCCGATGGCGAGGGTAATCAGTGGAAAAAATCCGTGTCGGATATTCACGGCGAGGTGTTGTGCGTCAGTCAATTTACACTTTTCGCACGAGTCAAGAAAGGGACCAAGCCAGATTTTCACAGAGCCGGGAACGGACCTGATGCTAAGAAGTTGTACGATACTGTGTTGGAGAGAATTGGCGCCGAATTGCCTGGTGGACGAGCCAAAGTGTTTGATGGCGAGTTTGGCGCGATGATGGATGTTGCGTTGGTGAACGACGGGCCGGTGACGATAGAGATGGATACAAAGAATTTGGAGTAAGGGAGTTTGGAACTACTATGACCAATATGCTGAGGTATTTTGGTTTGTAAATATTGTACAGTTTGTATAGAAATTCGACTGTTGTAGAGACAATCTTCGATGAGCGGCCACTTCTACCATCTGAAGAGATGTATCTCGAGTTCCAAATTTCCTCTCTCCATAATCATCCATTGCATTACCTTCATTTTTTTTGATTCTTTGATATCAATTATACATACACCTTCAAACGTTGTTGTAATTCCCCATCGCCGCATTAGCAACGCCTGAAGATTGTTACGGCGCGCGCAAACTATCGATTAACAACTCGTTGAACCCCCAAAATCAACAGCTCATGGAGCGAACGGGAGGACAGGAACAGGCGTTTTCTATTCCTAAAGAGCTTGAAAATTTCGGCAATGTCATCCATCCCGAATGTCCAGCGATTGAGGAGACGACAACGCTGATCGCCCACACAATCAAAGTGGCCAGCAAAGGAGACATCAAGTACACGACCGTTCCTACCAGTCTAAAAGCAAATGAACTAAAGGATTTACAGTTCTGGCTTTCGGTTCTCGAGTATAATGGGACGATCCGTAGCTCGAACCAAAAAGCAGGCTCTCCGATCCGAATGATCCGTCCGAGTACCAGTTCTAATTTTGCGACTGATTTCCCGGACAAGCTGCAACTGTCGGTATGTTTCAACGAGCTGAACAAATCCACTCACCAAGTGAGCCGCGAAAAGATACCGCTCATGAACGATTACTTCAAGGGGTTAGCACAATCTCGCTATTTCACGCGGCTGGAGCTGTTTCCATGCCATTACCGCATCCGTGTGGCGGCCGACAGTATCCCACTCACAGTGTTTACGACGCCGTTTGGCATGTTTGAATGGCTCACCCTGCCTGAGGGTTTGTATGACGGGCCGGCCACAATCCAAAAGTACTTGGAGATGGTGCTAGCACCTTGTAAGGAGTCATGTGTCATTTACCAGCACGACATTTTGGTGCATAGCCGCACGCGGGCTGGTAATGTTGATGCGGTCAGATCAGTACTTGAGCAATTGCGAAAGGAGTCATTGTTTGTTAATGGCTTCAAGTCGGAGTTCTTCAAGGAGCGAATAGATTTTCTGGGCTATACGCTCGATCAAAGAGGTATCGACGTGCAGGCTAATCTAGCAAAGTTGAATGTGAAAGAAGGAGTACTACCGGGAGAGGGAAGAGATGCAGTGATGAAGTTTCTAGGCGAGATGAACCACTATCGCAAGATCTTACCACAGTTTGAAGAGCTAACTGGGCCGGTGCTGGAGATCTTTGCAAATCAGTTATCCATGAGGGAGTTCTTCTCATCTCGAAGAGATCTCTAATCGACTATTTATATATATATATTACAGAATTTTCCCATACTCAATAGCATGTGCTCTCTTTTTAGCTTTTTAGATACTCCGCATAATCGCGAAAACGCTGCATAAGAGATTGGAAGATGGTCCCAATCTCCAATACAAGGCGCGCGCGCACCACCTTGTATGAGCGCGTTCACGCTCTACGATTTAATCAGACATCTAACCCATCGGAGATATATAGATCTTGAGTAGGTGATGCCGAAAGTCAAAGACAAGGATAAAGAAGGCACACCTGCGTCGGTGAATGGCGACAGTCCCGCGACGACGAAAAAGGGACGGAAACGAAAGAACGCCAAGGACGACTCTGGAGATACTCCACAAAAGGCCAACAAGAAGAGCAAAACTAGTAAGATCCCCAAGAAAGCGACGCCAGCAGGAGCAGCAGCATCAAAGACCAAGAAAGTAAAAGTCCCCTCAAAACCCAAGGAGAAAGCGCCAGTTGATGTGGAGAAGCAGTGCGGCGTGGAGCTGCCGAATGGTGGGTACTGTGCGCGATCTCTAACATGCAAGACGCATTCGATGAGTGCAAAGCGAGCAGTGCCAGGACGAAGCGCAGCATATGATGTGTTGTTGCAAGCGTACCAGAAGAGAAACCAGGTCAAGCTAGCTTCGCTGACCACGAAACAGCAACTCACAGCGGACAATGAGGCATTGATGGACGATACGCCGTTGGATGCGGAAGAAGAGATTAGACAGGTGCTTCAAGGTGTCGAGGCGTCGGTCCCGGTGCCATTGGAGAGAAAAATCATAATGCCAATTCGAACCAAGACCAAGTTCTTTAGAACGCGCGAAATGATGATCAATGCATTGACCACGATTCCTCCCCTACCGACCACAAGCACCAATCCACAGACAATTCAAAACGCCGCCGTGATGAGTGCGACTGGACAATTACTCGGCAGGACGGTCGTTTTTGATCCAAACACGGGTGGAACGTTTGTGAGACCGCCGCGGGTGTTGTTGCAGCCTTACTCTGGCCAGCAGGCAAACTCGCAGGCTGCGGCTGTCCTACGACAACAGCTTCAACAAGCGCATCAAGTGTACCAACAGCTGATTCTATTACAGCGGAAGGGCCAGCAATTGACGCCGCAACAGCAGCAGCAGTTGATGAGAGCTCAATTACTTTTACAACAGCAGCAGAAGCAAATGCAGCAAGCTGCTCAGGCCAGGGCACAACAACAGCAGCAACAGAGTAGTAGTCCTACTACTACTACTACTACAACATCAGCAGCAACTGTGACACCAAACCGATGATGATGACATTCTACTAAAAATTTTATTTATTGTTCTTATTAATGACCCCCAACGTATATAGACATATATTAATGACCCTCAGCATCTACTACTTCTAGTACTAGTACTCCCCAATGTCACAGCCGGGTAACCCCCGTTTTCCCGTTTTCCGGTGCTCTCCTGAGGGGAGAGGGTAAATCGCATGCGCGCGCCATGCACCCACACACCTCACACAACAACACACTTGTGAGGATCCACCCAACTCTTCCTCGCCCCTTCGCTCATCGTCATCACAGCTTTCGAGTGACAACACAACACAACAAAACACGCGTTCGATACAACTTCGACCATTACCAAACCGACAACAAACCAACCACTGATTTCATACAGAGTTGCAGAGTTTGAATTTCGAACAACCGAGTTTCAATACACAATCGCAGCTTTTTTTTGACCCCCCGACCACCGGCACAAGCAATTGCAAACAACTAAAACTCCCGATCTAAATATTACCAGGTATGTTTGCTCAAAGAAATCTAGACAGCGGGCAGGGAAAAGAAGAGGTCTTTAGAGAGAGAGAGAGAAGAGTCAAGGAATGACGAGAGGATACAATGTTGATTACACTGCATTGATTGCGTTGTATTCACTTGTGCATTGTGCTGAAGATTGCGGCAAGAATCGGGTGATGCGTTTCTCCTTTGAAGAAAAAGACATGTCTACAATTGTAATTGTAGGGATCCGAGGTCACATTTGCCTTGCCGTGAATATCTGGAAATGGGTTTTATCAAAAGCACTTGAGGGCACACTTCCAATTCGTTGCTCTTTGTGAGAGACCATTGGAATGTTGTGCGTTTGAACTTTAAAATGACCCTGCGCATTTCCTCATTGATTGTCTTCTAATATCCAAACACGCCCTGTCTGCTGTGGTTATTTTTAAGAAATATGAAGACTAACAAAATAAATAGTATGACTAACCGAGACGACGCTGTGTACTTGGCCAAGCTCGCTGAGCACGCCGAGCGATACGAAGAGATGGTCGAAAACATGAAGACCGTCACTGCTCTCGACGAGGAGCTCACTGTCGAGGAGCGAAACCTTTTGTCTGTTGCTTACAAGAACGTTATCGGCGCGCGACGAGCCTCGTGGCGAATTGTGTCGTCGATTGAGCAGAAGGAGGAGTCCAAGGGCAACACTGTCCAGGTCGGCTTGATCAAGGAGTACCGACAAAAGATTGAGGCCGAGTTGGCCAAGATTTGCGAGGACATTTTGGAAGTGCTGTCCAAGCACTTGATCCCATCTGCCCAGAGCGGCGAGTCCAAGGTGTTCTACTACAAGATGAAGGGCGACTACCACCGGTACTTGGCCGAGTTTGCCACTGGCGATAAGCGAAAAGAAGCTGCTGATGCGTCGCTCGAGTCGTACCAGGAGGCCTCCAACATTGCCAACGTCGAGCTTCCTCCAACCCACCCAATCCGATTGGGTCTTGCGTTGAACTTCTCTGTATTCTACTATGAGATTTTGAACTCGCCAGACCACGCTTGCCACTTGGCCAAGATGGCGTTTGACGACGCCATTGCCGAGTTGGATACTCTGTCTGAGGAGAGCTACAAGGATTCCACGCTTATCATGCAGCTGTTGAAGGACAATTTGACCTTGTGGACCAGCGACATGACCGACGCTCCAGCTCAAGAGCAGGAGAGCAGTACTGCTGCTGCTGCTGAGGCTGCTCCAACTGAGGCTGCCGCTGCTGACGAGGAGGCCAAGGAGTAGAAAAACAAAGAATACATAAGCTAATTTGTTATAATTTTTTTCTTCTCTCTATAAGTTTTTAGAAAAAAAACGAGTATTTGTGGTTTACATCTTTAGTTCTTTTTTAAAAGTAAGGTGGCTTGGTGGACCAAATGCTGGATGCGGTTTCATTGCATCATTGCACTTTAACTCCCAATCTCCACCGCCACTCCCCGCGATTGTTTCTCTCTTGACTTGACATCGACCCTTAGAATATCACACTCCATGAACTCAGCACTGGATAACTTGTCTGGTCTCGACTTGACCAACGTGTTCCGCCTCATCAACCTGGGTGTTGGTGTGTTGTCCGTGCTCGGCGGCATTTCCCAATTCTTCCCAGTCTCCTTGTACGTCCCATCTTTTCTTAAGAAGCATGCTAACACTCTAAGTCAATCTGTACGATTTCGTTGCAGTGACGAAGGTACTAACTTATAGACAATCATTGCGATTTATGTGATTTTGTTCGGTATCGGCATTGGGTTGTTGGAGTTCCAGCAGCCGCCAATTGCCACGAAATACGCAACGTTTCTGTTCTCGTTTGCGGGACGAGGTATCTGTACGTTTTCGATTATTAGGGGCATTGTGGGCTAATGAGTAGTTTACATCTTCATCGGGACTATCATCCTCCACGACCACGTGCTGCGAATCATTGCAGGATCGATCATTGGTGTGGTCGGGGTGATTTATGTGTTGTTGGAGTTTGTTCCGTCTATCCAGCCACCGGAGAATATGCAGCTTGGTGCGCACGACTATGAGAACGCCACCGATACTGTTTAGATGGGACTAACTTATATATTGTAATAGTAACGGAGAGATTTATTCAAAGTTTTTTGGTGTTGTCGCCAATTGTATTTTGAGCGAATTGAGAATTGAGCCCCATGATGATGAGTCGTGTATTTACTTCAATTGTCTCTCATTCTAGAGTTTCGTTATCATTCATAAATTGATGAGCAGAGAATTCGTCTTTGTACGTCAATTGATGTCTTTTTTCTAAAGTTTTTCGTTGTCATTAACCTGGATTCAATGATGAGTTGGCCTGGCTGCTGTCACTCTCGTTATCTATCTTTTTTCACATATACTAGCTTAACCCTGCACCGGGTTATTACAATCTCCAATTCTACTTTTAAATAAAACTCTCAAAAAATCCACATGTTTTGGTTGCATCAATCCAAGCAATCCATGTCTCTCACATCATCTCCAAGCCGCGCACAATTGTCTTGTTGTCGACATCACTCAATATTTTTCAAAATGAGCGTAGTCAAGAGGCAGCGCAGAGACTCCACTTCCTCTGCACTGACGACAACTACAAGCATTTCCTCGGATGTCGCCCAGTTATCTGGTCACAGCGCAGAAGTTCTAGCACTAGATTTCGACGCCACGGGCAAGTTCCTAGTCTCCGCGTCGGCAGATCGGTCTATCCTTATATGGGACATTCACCACCAATTCGCAAACACTGGGATATTCAGCGGCCACAAGGGCGCGGTACTTGACGTGAAATTCTCACGCGATACTCGGCACGTTTACTCTTGCTCTTCGGATCTGACTCTAAGTACATGGGACGTGGACACGGGCTTGAGGCTCGTCAAGCATGTGGGCCACGAAGACATGGTCAATTCCATCTGCGTCACGCGGCGCGGCAGCGATAAAATTGTGTCAGGCAGTGACGACGGGAGTGTTGGTATCTGGAGCCCGGATTCTAAACAGTGCGAGACGTATTGGTCGACGGGGTATCCGGTTCTAGCCGTTGCATGCGACGACACGGCGTCGATGGTGTATTCTACGGGCATTGAGAGTATTGTATCAGCGTGGGATGTTAGGAATACTAGCAAGGCAGTATTTACTCTGGCAGGTCACGGCGGGGAGACTATTACGGGACTGGATTTGTCGAGTAATGGCGAGACGTTGGTGTCTAACGGGCAAGACAACACTGTGAGGACATGGGACGTTCGTCCGTTCGTAGCGAAAGAAGAGGACCGCAAGCTGATGGTTTATGACGGTGCTACTCATTCCGTCGAGCAGCGGCTGCATCGAGTTCGGTTCACCCCGGATTCTCACAAGATTGTCGCTGCTAGTGCAGACACCACAACGGTCGTGTGGGCGGCGCATACGAAAAAACTGCTGGGTAAGTTCCCTGGACATATCGGTGCAGTCAATGGGGTGGCTGCGACGGATGCATTGTTGGCCAGTGCCAGCAGCGACCGTACTGTGATCGTGGGGCCATTACCCTAGACGATCCCTATTTATATTAACGATTCTTTTTCGATTCTTTTTCGATTCTGTTTATTCATGAATAAATATGTACAATGCATTTTCTTAAAAAAAAAATCAAGATCAACGCCTCAGTTTCTGGGCGTACTCCACCAACGACTCAATCACACCCTCGAACGTCTCCTTGTCCTTTTGTGCATCGTCCCGTTGTACACTCCATCTTCTACATAGATCTTTGGCGAATTCTGTAGCTTTTTTCAATTCCTCCACATGCTTGGTCATTTCCTGCTCGTCCATCCCGTCGAGTGCTTCCTTGGACACTCCCGCGAGCTGGTACCAATTGGTCAGATTCGCATCGGTATCTTTAATAAGCTCGTCCACCACTTGCTTCTCTTTTTCAGTTTTGGAATTAGTCGTTGTATTATTGTCGTCATGCTCTTTGGAGACGTTTTGAGTAGAGTTAGGAAGCACCAACCGCTTTGTGTGTTTTTTGGGCAGTATTTCGTCCAGATCCAGGGGCACCCCGAGCGACACCAGCAGCAGCCGGCGTATCGAGGACCGCTTCCAGTCCAACGGATGCACTTCTGGCGCAATGACCGCTAGTTGGTTCCATAGAGATGCGCTGCGTTCGGAGAAATATGATTTGGGCGTAATGTGAGGCTGCGAGTCGCCGTGGTGATCAGGCTCGACGGTGCCGGTGGTGATTGACAGTCTAAGAATATCTAGTACTGTCGATTCAAGCGATTCGCTTTTAAAGTCTGTCTCTTTTAACCGTGTTGTAAGTTTAGGGGTTGGGTGTGGAGGTTGAGGTTGGGGCTCTTCTACAGGCACCGCTTCTTCAAACTCGTCAAAGTCGTCAAAGTCGCCAAAGTCGTCGTCTCCATCCTCAATCTCTTCCTTCTCCTCGATATCTAATTCGTCGATTTTATTGCTGAGCTCGTCACTCTCTGGGTCGCTCATTCGGTGTAGAATAATCGCGCTGTGTGTGTTTGAATTTTGGGTGGGACGTGGTGGTGAGGCTATGAATATACAACATGAAACAAAATTCCACAATGCGACTGGAAGTGAGCGAGTTTCTCGCACTACTAGCACCGTACTGTGCTGAACTATTTGCCGGGGCACTTCAAGGGATATACTATGGAGTTGTGAGCAGATTTGGAAAAGCTGTTCCCCATAAATCCACCCCTACGCACCAGTACCACCGCGTGGTCGCCACTCTGATAGTAGTGCTGGCGTTCTGGGGGTACACGGTCTACTCGCGATACCTCGGAATCGTCGACAGTCTCGAGACAGGGCCCAATTACTACATCCAGTTCGGGCTCGACCGGGACTTTAGTCGCAGAGAGCTGCGCAACGTGTACAAACAACTGAGCATTGTGCACCACCCGGACAAGATTGGCAGTGGCGGCCAGCAGCGGTGGGTGGAGATCAAGCGCATGTATGACTTATTGTCGAATGATTTATACAGGTTTGGCTACGACAGACTTGGAGAGTGGGTGGCGCGAGTAGTGGCCGTGGATGGGGGCAATGGTGCTACGACGACGCAGGAAATCGTCGTTGCCGGATTGAGGGCGACTGTAACAAACTACGGAATGGTGGCGGCTGGACTAGTGCTCTGGCCGGTGGTCAATATCTGGACCGGGTCGCGGTTCTGGCGGTGGTGGCTCGTAGGCGGCGCGGTGGTGCTGGAAGTGGCATTGCTCACTAGGAGCAAGGAGCAAGAGCTGTGGATTCCGTTTATGGGCCATTTGCTCCCGTTCCAGAAGATTTCTCTAGTGCGGACGGTGGTGCTGACGACAATGTACAATCTGGACCGCGTCACGAACCTTGTGACCACGCTGGTGCGCTGGGGCCAGCCGCCCATGGAGGTGGATCTGGACAAGGAAGTCGGCGAGCTGGAGACGGTGGTGAGGAACGCAGAGTTTGAGGTCGCGAGGAGCGTTGGCCGGGCAGTGGGGCCCGTGGCGCAGAACGGCGATGCTGTGAAGGAGTTGAAAAGGGCGGTGAGTGAGTACCTGGTGGAGACTAAGGCGCTCAAGATTCATGAGCCTGCAAGGAGTGTATTCCAGAAGTTGATTGAGAAGGAACAGAATGATTTGGATACGAGGGAGGAGCCTGTTGAGGACATTGTCTCCTCTACTGAGATTGAACAGCTGGAACCTCTGCCCGAGATCAAGAAAGAACTTCAGCTTCCTCCAGTGACACTTGCACCAGTTCTGTCACGACCCAAATCTGTATCAGTTGAGCCGCAGACGACATTGCCAGTGTCGTCCCCGTCGCCTATTCGGCACAGTGCTGACGGATTGGGAACTCCGGTACGCAGGACCAGCACCCGAAGCTCACCTGAGAGTGAGTCGTCTCCCTCCAGTTCCATCAGCTCAGGCAAGCCGCGGCTGAGAACGCGGTTACAGAAACTACGCTCCTCCATCTCCAAATAGGCATTTGTTCCTACTTCTACTCTAATAAGGAATGTGCAAGCGATTCTTCTCAGGTGGGCTGTCAATTTGAATATTTTATTTTGCCACTTTGTTGGCCGTTTTTTGTCTATTGGTTCTAGACCCCCATGGATCTATTTCATTTGATGGATGTGGCGTTTGTCAAATGTTTAATAATGTAAGCTCTTCTGTATGGAAAAAGCAACATCTTCTATGGTTATCGAAAAGACACGGGTCCTAGGATGTTTCAGTCTGTGAATGTCAACAACATGTATCAATGTATCAAAATGATTCAGGAACCGTTCTATCATAGTGTTTACATATGCTCAATGCATTCAAATACCCCACACCGAAAGTATACGAGTTGCCAAACCCGAACCCTTAGCTTCAAGTGTCACAAGAGACTAATGACCTGGAAGATGGACAGTGTTTCAGAGCTTCCCATCTTCCGGGTTGAAGATATTCCATGAGCCCTGACATCATACGGTACCAACCCCATTGGCCTTTGATCAAAGATCCCTGCCCTGTGACGGGGCTACAAAGAAGCATCGCTTGTATTCCCCGAAACGGATGCGATTGCATCAGCGTATTTTTTAAGAAGAATAATTAACGGAAGATTTGCTATGTACCCACAGCGCAGTGCAGGTTGCAGTGCTGGCGAGGGCGGGAGACCACTTGAGCGTGGTTGATCACCTGCAAGCTTAATTCTGTGGAGAAGGAGGATAGTGGATGACTGACGGTTGTATGGCGTAGATTGTTGAGTCTTCGGATAGAAATATGGGTCCAAGACATTGATGTTTTACTTCTTCCAACTCCGACGCATTTTCCGGTCTGTAATTCACCTGAAAGAATAACTGAGTGTTTGTAGTACAGTATCTGGATCCATATGGATAAAAGGCAATCTATGCGTTGCTCATGTGTTTACATGCTGTACATGCTGCACTTGTGAGACAATAATATTCTTGAGTGCGGGGCTACATTTACAGCAAGAAAAATCTAGGTGGACAAATTGACATTAGTGTTGTTAGTACAGGTACAAAGAATAAAAATCATTAAACAAAACAGAAAAAACATTAAGATTCGTGAGAGTGGATTTCGTAAAACAGGATGCAAAAGTGGTGGGTGATGATGAAGAACAGATTAGTGGCAGTTCTTGATATGGTTGAGCAAGTGGTCATTGGAGTAGTTCTCCTTTCCGCAGTATGGGCATGGCTCTGGTCCTTTCATGATTGAGTTGTAGTTGTAGTTGAAGATGAAGATGAAGATGAAGATGAAGATGGTCCTCTGAGATGGCAAGAAATGGAGGGACATGCATCGCTTTATATACCACACAGAATCCCACTGCGCCGGAGAGAGCCCACCCTTTGGATCCATATGCCCCCCCTTTCAAGGCTTGGGTTGGGGTCACTCTTCTTTTATGCAGATGAAAAAGAATATTATTTCATCGATTTCAAGGTGTATACTGACGGATAGCACTCTATTTGTGTTCATGCCCAAACCCCCCCTCCCCTCATCAGATGCCCTGCTTGTGGAGTGAGACCTTCCTTCGCATGGTTTGACACCCTAGAACTAAGGGCAGATGTGCCCACTACAAGGAATCCCATACACATCTACTGTTAGTATCTAGATTCCATACCCTTAGAAGCTCCTATGACCCAAAGGTGTATATTGTGGCACACTTGCGGTTCAGGGGGGATGCATTTCCCTATTTGGGTTATGCTTATAATAATAATTATAATAATACAAAACGCCGTGCGGTTGGAAAATAATTACATCACGATTTTGCTTTCTCGTTATTATTATTATTAAAACTCTTCAAGATATTAGTAGTACAGAATAAAAATACAGAAATCAATGTCGTAACCCAATATGGGTATGCACGTCAGGCACTGAGGTGAACCGGTCACCGCAGTACGGACAAGTAAAGTTACAAGCAGTGTACATTTGCCGCGTGGGCTCTGCCGGCAGAATGGACCGTGATGACTGCCGGTGGTGGTGGTGGCTGTTGGAGCCCTGCACGTACATCGACGTCGGCCGCATGCGCTGCTGCGGTGGTTCCCGCTCCCGCGGCACCGGTAACTCTCGCGGTGACGTTACGACGATGGACTGCCGGCGGTGTGCACTCGACGGCATGGGCGGACTAATGTTCATAACATTCACCGACTGTCGCCGGTTGGATGAAGTTGGAGGAGGTGTAGACGGTTGCGAAGACGATGACGAAAAGACACGAGACATGGGCCGCATCAGGGACCGCCGTTTGGAATGCTTCTCTGTCGACGCCGGCGTCGACGAGCTGTGGGTGGACGGCGGTGACCGGGTGCTGCTGCTGCTGGACGATGTCTGGTTGCGTGAACTGCTGGAAGTTATGGGTGTGCCAGGGGCCGTTCTTCTGGACGACATTGACGACATGCTGAGGGAGTGTGAGTGGCCGGGCCTGCCTGCGGGTGGCTGTTTCTTAGACGAGCTCATGACCTATATAGACCTGAGAAGAACACTCCAAAGAGTTGGAATATAAGGTGGCAAGCCTGGAATAAAGAGAGTGACTGAGTTGGACAGTGGTGGTTATGATAGTGGGTGACTGGGAGTGGGTGTGGAGAAGACAGGAATATGAGGATCCCTATAAACTCTAGAGCAATAAAGAGATTTCGGAGGATTGGGAAACTTGCCTGCCTGCCGCCCCCACACTGCGCATATACACAACACACCCACAGCAGCAGCAGCAGGGGCCTAGCCGTTATATATCTCATCGGATTAGATCATTGATCTAGAGATGCCTGCTGTTGCTGCACTGTTCCCTTTGGGGACGGGGCTGTACGTCTGTACGTCCGGCGGTGCTGCGGTCTAAGCCCGGGCGATGGTGGTTGCAGCGCAAGTGACTGGGATGGGGGTTTTAAGCACTAGGGTATTTGAGATCTTCCTCGTTCGTACACGGTGTCGTGTCGAATTGGGTTGCGTCAACTGCGGGCTAGTGCGTCCGGGGTGTCTATGCTATGCAACTTGTATCAGTGATATCCTACTAAACTGTCATCGAGATCTGGATCTTAATCGTGAACTGTAACAGATATCTGGGATGTACAATGTCCATGGTTTTTTTTTGGGCTCAACGTGGCAAGGGTGCACAGTGCACAGACCCGTTGGGCTCATTTGTCAACGGTCTTGACGCACGTGTCGCTGGGCCCTTGTACCCTACAACTGCAGCAGCAGTTGCTTATCTAGATCAACTCTTCGGTCCATCCGGATTCTTATCTTCTTTTGGTTGTACTACGAGATTTATTATTCCAATGAGAAGAAATTCCGGCTGCCAAATGCCGGGTTCTACATCAAACGGTTTGCATGGAAGTGGGGTCTCAGTTTAGATTTTGACCCCTGAATCTGTCGTTTTTTTTTTGACTGCTTCCGGTGGAGGAGGGGCGGAGGGGCGGAGGGGCGTATGCTCTGCGCTGATCCAACATACAGAACACAACACACTCCATCCATGAGAAGAGAAGAAAGAAAATATAATCAGGATAATAAATGAGAGGCAAACCGCATCAATGTCATTACAACTTTCTTCTTCCAATGCAGCTCTCCTAATTATCCAAATATGGAAGATCCCCTGTCAACGCGTATATTATTCGCTCGGCATTCAAAGAACCTTAGATATATTTAAAGTGCTCCATTTTGGGCAAAGTTTACAAAACGCCACCCTCGATTTATCCACGTGGGATGTACACCGGTTTATCCCACAACAAAACTTTAAATCTCCGCCCGCCGCGTTGAGTGAGGCGGTATAGAGTTGGTTCCGATTTACGCCACTCTTCAAGTACCAAAACATAAAGGCGTCCTGTGTTCTTTTGGTGGATAATTGCAAGTATCTATGGCGAGTGTAGGATTATCCCGAGCCTGCAATGGAAGTCATAGGCGAGATGCAAGTCTGTGGCGATATATAGTGGCAAAAACTTGAAGTTTCTTGGATCTTGATAAAGTCCATCAGACGAATTCGCACGACACTCATAATTAGGAAGTAATAGAAAATCCAAGTTTTTGATATATACAATTGATAAATAGCAGCAACATTTACAGAACCTGTATATGAAAAATAAAATCGTCTCGAGTCGTCAAAGAAAACATTATGGTACCCAGTGTCACAGACACTGTGTGTGGGATTAGAGCATTAGACTCTTTGCTGAAGAGTTTCAAGTTCTTAAAGTCCAAGCCGGTGGACTAAATGAAAAAATCACCTTCGTCCCTTCTTTGGGCGGTTTTCGTGTTCTCGTAAGTGTGCCAGAAACTGTTCCCTAGAGTCCCAGTACGTCTTGCCGCAATGTGGGCACTCCATAACAACAACCTTGGGGTTTGAAAGAGACTTGTGTAGAACGAACCGGGCCATTTCTGTATTTTTGTTGTATTATTGTCGTAATTTGGGCTGTACTGTATTGTGCTGTAATAGGGCTGTGAGATAGTGCTTTCCTAGTGCTTTCCTAATGTTGAATAGTTCAAGACACAAATACCCGAACCCTTTGGTGTATTTATAAACTCCAGAAAAAGAGCAAAGTCTCTCACTCTTCTCTCAGTTTTGTGGCTCTTTTGTATTCGCAAAGTCTGAGTCCTGTAGGACCAATGTTGAAGTCGGTAAGTTTGAACCCTCCAGAGGTCTCAAAACATGCAACCCTTGTATCAAGAATATATATATATGCGCAATCCCTCACACGCTTATGCAAACTTTTGAGTACCTGTCAGAAATGTTTGAACGTTTGAATGTTTGAAAGAGATTGAAAGAAGGAGGAATCCTCAAAACGTTGGCCTCACCAACTCTAGGCGAACTTTGCGAGCTAAGTTATTACCTCCAGCCGAGACAGATGATGCAGCTCTCACATGCACATCAGAAGCGTGTTTGGTAAACCCTTTTTGTACTTGAAGTGCATATAGTACTAATAAAACTTTTGTAAAACATGTACGTTGGCGAACGGGCCATCTCGGCTCCCACAGGTTTGCTCTATAAAACCTTATTTCAAGATCCATTATATCAAGGCGTCTTGGGCGTTGTATTTTTCAAATTTATTTGAAACATTCGTTGTTCATGGATTTCAGTGGTCGTATACGCGAGATGACAGCCCCCCATGCAGGTCAGAAGCCTCATATAGGCAGATGCCTCATTTCAAACCCGTGCGGCTTGCGGCCACCAACCAAAAGTGCTCTCTGTGTAATGTTAAAAATAATCCGCAAAAACATCAAAGTTTCATCAGGAACAGACGAATAGGAAAACTTTGTTTTTTTTCAGTGTCCCGAATCGGTAAACTGATTGGCGATTACGTCTTTCAAATCAACTCGTGCACGGTATTATGGTCAATGCACCGCTCGGGTTTAGTAGACTTGCGGTGTTTGAGGCACTGCTGTATTATTATTTCAATTATTTCAATTATTTCAAAACCTTTTTCATGAGATTGCCACAACGCCTGGGAGGTGTTTTGTAAAACGTTGGAAAAGCGTTTCAACCTTGACATAATACCGTCAATAGTTCTGCACTGACCTTGGTATCTGATGGTATTGCTATAAATCTATACCAATCACATGACTTTGGGGTCTCACTTTCCAACGTTCTTTTAGAGTTTTTTGTAAACCTTAATATCTACTCAGACAAAATACAAACTCATAAAAAGGTATCGATATTAAGAAACTAAAAATTAAAAGAAGAGATAGAAAAAGCGTACATCGTGATTAAAAATCTATTAAGTGTTCATTTTTGCAAGAGTCCTTCGAGTCCTTAGACCTGAGTAGTGGTAGGCTCAAGGTGTGGTGCCTCAGTAGTGGTACCCTCAGCAGCAACGGTCGGGGTGTGTGGAGCAGCAGTCTCTGGAAGTTCATAATCAATCGACTTCTTCTCCTTCAACAAATTTTCAAGTGGCGATGGTCGGTAATCGCCAGCAATGTTTCGGAAGAAAAAGTGGAACGCACCCTGGACACCGACGAAGAGCAGGACATCTAGCACACCGTAAAAGGCGGCTTCAGAGTCTGGAACAATAACGTTGGCGCCGTCAGCAAGAGCCCATGCAACTGGGTACAAGATCAACAAGAAGACAGCGCCGCCGGAAACGATAAAGTAGGCGTTTGGAGACACGGTTCCTTCAGTGTTCTGGTGAGCAGAGGCTCGGAAGGTGAGCAGCAAGTTGTGGGCGACCAACAACAATGCCACAGCAGCGAAGGTGAAGAAGCCCCACTTGTACACAGACGGGATCAATGCGCCAATGAGAAGGTTAACAACAGCGGTCTCCTGGGCAAGAATGGTGTAGAAGAGCTTGGAGGTGGGAATGCCGGTGAGGATGGCAAAGTTGGTAAGGAACGGAGGGAACGCCAGGAACCAGCCAATGTACCGGGCATAGAAGATTTGTCGGGTGCCCTTGTGTCGGAACTCGGACTCGACAGCGACCCATCCGAGGTCGGAGCCGAGCGTGAAGTAGGCAATGCCGATGAAGAACAGCGAGGCAATGGTGTTTGCGACGGTGTTGGTGGGCTTGAACCGGTACCCGTACCCGCTGAGCACGACGGCCACAATGCCGAACAGGGCAAACGCGGCAAAGTACCAGTCAGAGCCGTGGCTGGTGATGTGGAAGTCGAGTCCGTGGGGAGGGTTGGTGCTTACGGCGTGGTTGGTCATTTGAAAGAGTGTCGAGATGGGGGGTTTGAAAGATTTGAAAGAGGAGGATGACTGGGGTTTATATAGTTAGGGGTGCTGAGTGATCCGAGTGATCCTCCTCAAAACAGCGAAAAAAGTACTCTCATCGGATCTGGAGATCTTTGATCTTTGATCTTGGTTTGTTGTGGCACACGATGTCGATTCTGTTGATGTTCAAAAGAGAGTGTCTCACAGAAGTGCCCCTGACGCGGCTGACCCTGCAGGGTTCTAATGGATATTCAAAGTGTCAATTCTCTTGGATTTATTGAAGATATTGGAGTTTTACTAGTTTTATATCATTGTCTTCATTAGCAAAAACCACAATCTTAGAATGTCAAGTCAAGAAGGAACTTGCAACTTTTTTTTGAATTACTCCGGTGAGACAGGGATTCACTTCAAGATTGATCGGCGCAACAGTTCCCGATGGGCAGGTTTTTTTTTTAATTCGTCCAAAGAGATTTTTCAAAAGTCGATCGTACCGATCATCAATTGACTTGAGGAGTTGAAGAGTTGAAGAGTTGAAGAGGTTCATGACAAGAAGAGTGTTTATTTGTTTGGACAGTGGAGGAATTCTAGAATATGTGACTGAACCCATTCCATTGTCGGAGAATGATATACTGAAAATGACACGTTATATTGAAGGAAATGTACACATCATCGGATGCGGCGATGGGGTGCAATGCGGCGAAGACGTACAGGGATGACGCGAAAGTGTAGAGATTTGATCTAAACGCGAATCTTTTAATCGGATATTGAATTTGGCTGGATTGGGCAGAGTTGAGGGGGGTACTTCACACGAAGCTCAGGAAAAAAAGAAGTACCAATAATGCAGAAAGTCATGAAATATCAATTGTGGTTTGGAATGGTAAATGATCCATCTCAAGAAACAGTGCCGGTCAGAGATCTCCGGGCCCTGTCGGCGGAAGTTACGTTTCCAGTCAACTGGGAAAACACTAACAGTAACAGTTTCTCTCCACTCTTACTACTGTATAGATCTGGATCTCTACATATTACAATGATTATGTGCTCCTAAGTATGAATTGCTACTATAAGCGATACCTCGTCAACAAAGATTTCAAAGCAAACAAGATCCAAGAGTACAATAGAGAACATTGAATGGTGGGCACAGTTTAAGATCCAGTAGGTTGGGAAGCGACGCAGCGGTATAGATACAGTATGTATTAGAACCCTGAATAAACTGAATAAACTGGACTTGGTCAAATACGCAATTGTTAGAGAACATATTCAAAACACTTGAACAGCTCACAGTTTCAAGAATCGGTGGTGGTGAGAGTAGTACATTCTTGCGGTTGGCCTATCAACACGTGTCCATATGAAAAATACAAACAATGATTTCTGCTCATAGAACTACTGTTTCTGAAATCCGGGAAAGTGTCTAATTCGTATTGCTACTGTAGTCTGGACTTTTTCAAAATGTATCAGGCGGCCAACAGGGATGGTCCTATTCTACCATTATCACTGAACCTTCATACCAATTAGTGAAATTCTTGAATACTACTGTTATCTGCAACTTCTATCAAACATCCTCATATTATTCGACACTGTACGATTATTAGTACTCCTGGTCCCAGAACACTTGTACATCAAAACTGTCCAGAGGGTCAATGTTTCAAGCAACTCAACACCGTATCCCCACTTGCTAATTTTAAAAAGAAATAGAATGAATTCTCCCCAGAAATTGCAGATACTTATACGAAATGACTGTGTTTGTGAATACTCCTCCCCCATTCCCCGCCTCACCTCCCATCAAGTTATGAGCTGGGACTTGAACTTCAACTTCAAGACAAACACAAAAATTTGTCAAAACGAGCCTCACACAACATCGCTTCTTTCAATCGACCAACACTAACCCCCCCTCACACAATACAATGGCCACGACGTTATTCGAAGATATTTTCAAAGTCACGTCCGTCGACTCGCAGCACTACGACCGGGTATCGCGAATCACCGCCAGCTCGGCGGCCGACAAGGACGTGAGCCTGACCCTCGACGTCAACTCGGAGCTGTTCCCGCTCGAGAAAAATGCATCTGTCACAGTCGCGCTGGCTTCCTCGTTAACCGAGGGCGACTCGACGGCTAGTTGGAGAGAGCCCAAGGCTGGCGAGCACAGCTTGGCCGACGACTACGAGTACGTCATGTACGGCACCATCTACAAATTCGAAGAGGCTGGTGAGGACTCAATGTATGTTTCTTTGATCAAAGGCTATTTTACTAATTCTTATAGATCCCTATATTGCTCGTTTGGAGGGCTGCTTCTTTGTCTAGTGGGCGGGTACCGAAAGCTGTCGAATCTCAAGCAAGGTAAAGTGTACCTGCTGATGCGACGATAATTGTAGTGTAATTTATATCTCTCATTAATATGGACTTTCCAATGTACATGCTTTTTTTAGATTTATTCGATTATTCAAAGTCAAAGGCCTTGCTGGCCATTAGCAACCCGACAATGAGTCCAAACAGACCCAAAACAGAGCCAAAGATCTCAATGACCAGAATCTTGACAAACAAGGACGAATCAGCAGCGTCTGAAATGGCAGCAGTCGAGCCCGTCACTCCCACGGCAACACCACAGATAAGATTCGACACGCCGACCGTCAGTCCGGCCCAGAATAACGAGTACCCCGTGTACATGTTCTCACGGGTGAAAATGCCCGCACCAGACACGGCCGTGAGCTTCCCTGAGAACACAATGGCCATGATGAGTCCGTAAA
Organism: Blastobotrys petasosporus; assembly: GCA_030580095.1. Lineage (NCBI taxonomy): Eukaryota > Fungi > Ascomycota > Dipodascomycetes > Dipodascales > Trichomonascaceae > Blastobotrys > Blastobotrys petasosporus. Next base: position 22,051 of record JAKTSG010000009.1, read on the forward strand.
TGGCGACAACTTCGCAGAAAATAATGCTAATAAGATTCTTGGTCGTGATTCGTGGCTCCTTGACTCCGGCGCCGAGAATACTCGATCCTGTGACGAAAATGCCCCTATATTTGTTAGAAACCATCTCTAGAATTCAAAAACGTACCATGCTGCACCGATGACACTGAGGCCTATACACAGCGAAATGCCCAACATGGCCCACATGTACGGCGAAGTCGTCATCAAAAAGTTGCCAACATTGAACGCCTCGCCTTGGCCCGTGAATAGCATATCTATTTGTTAGCATGTTATCTCTCTCTCTCATCTCCAGACTTACATCCACCGACAAGCAGCACCGCACTCAGCGCAGAGCCGCTGACCAAGTACGACGAGTATGAGTATACCATGATTGAGTGTGTGGTTGGTGATGGTCAATGCCGTTGTCGTCGGATAAGTGGTTGGTGCTGTTTGCACCGCGCGCCACTTGGGTTCTCTCCTAACAAACAAGATGACGAGCATGGACAGAAGAGGTATATATAATGGAAGAGAAAATACAAATACTAATTTACTAGCACACCCTATACTTTCACAAATCCCGTTGATTGTGTCGCCGAGCTATCGTGCGCCACAGGCGGTCACATTGCCGTTCAATTTCAAACGGCTGCCGCAACAAGCCCCCGACTCGGCAGTTACTGGGGAGTTGTTCGACACATTGGACAAGGATGCAGAAAAGTTTATAAATACAACACAAGAACGGGACGAGAAGAGGATACATGCTTATAAAGAGTGGATTGCACAAGTGCGCGACGCGGAGATGGAGGAGAAACGGCGCATTGCGCCAGGATACTTGGACTCCACCAGCCATATCCTCTCGCCGACCCGCACCGGCACGTTCGATGCACCAGAACCTGTTCAACCAGATTCAGAGCTCGATAAAGTGTTTGGAAAAGTGTCGCTAAACTAACCGACCATACTTCGCTTCCTTCCACGCAGTCGCACTTCCTCCAGCCGTTTCATCACCTCGTTGGTCTGCTTGCCCTTTCCTCCGGCCACATAACCTTCCAGCAACCATGAATTGTACTTGTCGCTGTGCACGGGATGAGTGCTTGTCACTGCACGCTCAAGCACATACAAATCGACGGCCTTGTCCTCCGGCATTGCAGAGTGGCTGCCGAGCCCAAAATCGATCAGCACCGGTCCTTGAGAATCAAGTAGGATATTAGACGTAGTCAAATCACCATGCACAATTCCAACCGCGTGAAGCTCCGCAACGAGTTTGCCCACTTTGACCAATTGCTCTTTAAGTTTGTCTTCTCCTTGTGATTCGTTATCCCAGATCCATTGTTTGATGCTAGGCCCGTCGACATTCTCCATCCAAATGAGACCTCGTCGCGGATCAACAAAGATTAGCCGTGGTACAGCTATGCCCGTCTGTGCAAGCTTTTGCAAGATGCGCGACTCGGCCAAAGTGCGGTGTTTGGTGAGTTGGCTGTCGAGTGCAGGGTGTCGGTACGGTTTAGGCGGGCGGTACTTGAGAATAAGCTCGCCTGTGTAATTCGGCAGGTACGGGTGTATGCTGGTGCGGTAGACAAGAGCTTCTGCTCCTTGCGATATGTTTTCAATGGGAAGGTCGCGTGTGACCTGCTTCAACTCTTGTTCCAGCTTCTCCATCGTTGTGTGTGTGTGTGTGTGGAATTTTTAGCGGAGCGCCATAAATTTCATGGTCAGTCCCATCATAATAGGTCCGGACCACAAAAACTTGGAAAGTATGCCGACCATCATGGAACGCAGATGTAACTCGTAATTAAAGAGAAGAACAATTCATTCATATTCTTCCTGCTTTGACAAGGACGAATTTTATAATGTCCAGTATTTCAGCCGCACGCCAAATGGCTGAGTGATTCGTAAAGTTCGTATTGTCTAAATTTCTATGAAGATACACATAAAAACTAGGAAAACCACTTGGACTTTTTGTACCGCTTCCCAAGCCCATGTTTTCTAAACACTGAATCAATGTCGCCAAACGACTCTCGATCACCTTGCACCACGACCGTCGGGTTACTACTAGTAAACACCCGCTGGGCCACCCGTCTAATGTCCTCAACCTCCAGCTTTTCAATATTTGCACACATGTCCGACACTGGTACACGTTTCCCAGTGATCTGCACCTGCCTGCCCAGATCCTCAAGCTCAATCATCTTGCTCTCCAAGTTCATCAGCAACGAGCTCATCAACTGCTTCTTCGACCGCTCCACCTCGTCATACTGCAGAGCGCCTCGTCCTTTAGCCATAGTCAATGCAAATTGCTCGCACACAACCTCCGGCAGGTACGCGGCTCCTTGTGGAATGCAGCTGGAAGAAATGCCAAACAGCCCATTGTCCGAGTACGAGTGATTGAACGCTTGAGCACTTTCAATAAACCCGTACTGGTTCAGCACATGGGTGTAAAGCCGCGAGTACATGCCCTTGCCCGGCCCACCGGCTGAAAACGATCCGCCGCCACCTAACAGAATTTGGAGCGTAGCCAAAGCGTACACATCCGGGTCGTTTATCGATAGACCTTCAAATGCAACATAGAGCTGTGAGAACTGCGGCAAGTTGCCCATTGGAGGCGGCATAGGTACAGCCAGCTCTTGGGCGACGTATTTGCTAGTTGGTATTGAAACTGTTGGAGTGGTGGTGACTGCAGGAATGTCGCCGAGATACTTTTCAGCAAGCTCCACAGCTCGCTCATGGTCCACGCTCACAAACGCAGCCACAATCCGGTCAGGTCGGTAGAAAAGGTCCCGGTATTCCCGCATCAGCTGTGTATTCATTGCCGGTAGTCGTTCATCGGGGCATAAAAGTGGGTTACCCAGTCCGCCGTCGAATGCCGCAATGTGTATCAGCTCGGGAAGAATAAGCTCTGGCCGCCGCCAAATCTCAGAATTCTCGTACTGTGCCGTCAACTTTTGCATCTCGACCTCTTCCTCAGTAATAAGCGGGTTCTTGACCGTATCGCTAATTGCTCCAAACATCCTCTCGACGTCGCTATTGAATACTGAGGCTTGGTACATGATCGTTTCCCGCGACGAGGTGCAAGCGTAGTTGCCTCCAAGTGAGTCCAGCTCATCAGCCATTTCCGTCGCAGTACGGGAGGTCGTCGATTTGAATGCAAGTCGATCCATTATATGACTAGCGCCGGCCAGCTTGGGTGTTTCGAATCTTGAGCCGGCATTGACGTACAGACCCATTGCCGCAAAGTGGCCCGGTGCTGGATCTGTCACGACCCTAATGCCGTTTGGAAGCGTCGACATGTGGAAATCAGCGGCCGCTGTTGCGGACTGGGTACTGAGACAGCGCACCGGCAGACTTAGTCTCGATGTTACGTGTCGCCTCAGCATGGTTCTATAGAGATGAGTGGCGTAGATGGAGATGCGTCGACCAAAAGATTGTCGGTGAGATTTCAAGAAGTCTAGATTCCGCGCGGACCGGATGTGAAAATGAAGGCGACAAAAAGGCTTTGGCTACATTTTTATCGTTGTAAATTTAGAATATGTATATGTTTATCACAATCAATATCTACCTGGAGGTCAATTGAGTCCAATTCAAGAAGTTTGTCAAGGTTGTCCCCGATATCGCTGCGTGAGCCGCACAGGAGCTGTGGCTGTTCTCCTTTGTGGCTAGGCCGCGTAATCGGCATTTGGGCCACCCTCTCTCGAACCTCTGTCTTTCTTTTATTGACTCATTAACCCTTCAACAGGATTGGCTTTTCGAAACGATCGTTTCGCTCGAGAAAGAATATAATGTCCAGGAAGTTTTATATTTCTGTGCCAGCGTCGTCAGCAAATATCGGTCCTGGGTTCGATGTGCTCGGACTCGCCCTGAGCAGCTTCTTGGAACTCACCGTCACCGTCGACAGCTCCAATGACGAATCCAACGATATCAACAATTGCAAGATCACATACGAAGGCGAGGGGGCTGAGGGCGTGCCGCTGAACTCGGACGAAAACTTGATCACACGAACTGCGCTTTATGTGCTTCGTTGCAACGGCATTCGGTCGTTCCCGATCGGCACCCACGTCCATGTTAAGAACCCGATCCCACTAGGACGAGGACTTGGTTCCTCTGGTGCTGCAGTAGTAGCAGGCGTTATCCTCGGCAACGAGCTCGGGAAGCTCAATTTCGACAAGCAGCGGATGTTGGACTACTGTCTCATGATTGAGCGTCATCCAGATAACATCACTGCAGCAATGATGGGCGGGTTTGTTGGATCGTTCCTTCGAGAACTCAGTGCTGCAGATATGGAACGGGTGGAAATTCCGCTCGCTGAGGTGCTACCTGCGCCTGCAGGCGGTAAAGACACCGGGTTGGTTCCTCCAGAGCCGCCACGAAACATCAGCCATCATATCAAGTACGACTGGTCGCCGTCTGTGAGAGCTATTGCCATTATCCCCGATTTTGAAGTCTCAACCGCTGATGCGCGAAGCGTGTTGCCAGGTGCGTATACTCGAGAACATGCCATTTACAACTTGCAGCGACTGTCCGTGCTCACTACTGCGTTGTCCCGGTCTCCTCCAGATCCAGAACTCATTTATCCAGCTATGCAGGATAAACTTCACCAGCCTTACCGACGAATTCTTGTTCCAGGCCTGGCCAATGTTCTTTCGTCGATAACCCCGCGAACTCATCCAGGTCTCTTGGGTATTTGCTTGTCCGGTGCCGGTCCAACTATTCTTGCATTGGCCACGGATAATTTTGAAACTATTGCAAATGAGATTATCAATCGGTTCAAGAAGGAGAATATCACTTGTCGATGGAGACTTCTCGACGTGGCACACGACGGTGCAGTGGTGCAGCAGCTCTAGATCTTGTACATAGAATGAATGGGAATCAGCACTGAAAAATATAAGAACATATATATATATATATCAACTCACACCAGAATCCTTGTCATTATGGGGATCTTGAGTTTCTGAAGCTTGAGTGATTAATATCGTAGGATCGTAGGTGCGCATCGAATCGCGTCCCCAATTTTTTGTCACAATCAAATGCATTCGAGAATACTGCAAATCACACCATCTATAACCAAAAGATGTTTCCATTCGACACGCTGTAACCGGGTAGAATTATTCACTGCCCTCGAGCCAATTTACAGTGGTCTCCAATATAGCCATGCTGCGGGCCTGGAGTGGCACACAATCTTGCCATTGACTGCTATAGCGTTCAGATCAGCAATCACATTGCCTATTAGCATAACAAACCGGCTGCGACAAAGAAAACAGGCCCAATTACGACCGATAATCAGTGCGTCTCTCCCGATAATCAAGGCGAGACTCGCAAGTTCGCCCGCGGTGCGAAACGGCACACTGACGATGGACCAGGTGGAGGTACTAGCACAGAAAGAGAGCCGCAAACGCCGCGTCGCGCTGTTCAAAAAACACAAGTGTCAGATATGGAAATCTGTAATACTGCTACCTGCAGTTCAGATTCCTCTTTGGATTGCTGTGAGTCTGGTCATAAGGTCAATGTGTGGCTGGGCACCCGTTGACGGGATACCAATCGAAGAGTCGTTCAAGACTGACAGTTTTCTATTTTACAACGATTTGATTGTCAAGGATCCTTACGGGGTACTGCCTCTATCTATTGGCGCCATCAGTTTGACGAATATGGAGTGGAACGCCAAGAATATCAACTCGGCAAGCGGCGGACGAAGCGAGAATAATGGGCTCACCATTCCTAATCTTCTAATGACGGCGTCGAGGTTCGGTGCCATATTCTTCATGACCATTGCATTCCAAGCCCCGACCGCCCTCTGTCTATACTGGGCTGCATCTAATGGGTTTTCATTAGCACAGAACGTTCTATTAGATTTACTCTTGCCGCTCAACTATTCGCCGCCAAAGGATACGATCAGTGACCTGGCCATGGAGATTCAGAACGAGCAAACAGAACACAACACGAAATAATAAATAAATTTGTACATAGTCCATCTAATCTTGCACGCTTCCATCTCGCGGACGGTAGTGGACACCCTTGCCTCTTAGTTGTTGTACAATGTCGTCGGGAATACGGCCGTTGACCTTGACGGCGTAGACACCTGGCTGGCAGTGGTCTATACGGAGCCATCGTGCCACCCACGAATTATCTCCATCACACAATGCAACCTGGCCTTCGAACGCTACGAGTTTGTTAGCACTTTGGAAAAGTTCAGCAAACATACTAGGGCTGGTACATTCCTGAACGAGGTAGTCGTCAGACTGAAAGTCGAGCTTGTCGTTGCAATTCGGGCATCCTTGATTTGCAAATTGCTGAATCTGTTAGTTGTAAGAATAGATGTATCATATCATACCCGATACGGTTGGATCAGGCCGCAGAGCATGCAAGCTCGCTCCGTTCTCGAACTCATGGACGATGGTAATGGGTATGTATGGGGAGTTGGTGTGTTTTTTCAGATTGGGACTGTGCTGTGAAAGGACAGTGTAGGAGGTGTCGACTAGCAATGTATGGAGAGTCACCAGATGATGGTATCTTAGTAAATAGGATGTAGTATGAGCTTCTTAGCTTGATAATTTGTCCATGATTGTAATATATTGTATATCTGCATAACTATTTCTACTACCACTCGTGCGGCTCAAATATGGGGCTTGCCAATACACGGAGGTCAGTTGGTATCACAGTTCAGATCAAGACTTTCCAAACGATTTCATTCACTACCATCTACCAAGACTCGAATTCATAGAACATTACGAGTTCGCTCTACAAATTTACACATATCACTAGTCTACCGCATACTAATATCACTACTAGCCTGCGCCCGCCCCGCCCTAGAGACCCAACCCACCACGCTCACTACAAACATCAACTAAACCAAACGAGCCACCAATACCACAAGAGAAGTGAATATTTGTGAAAGGCAAAAAAAGGCGCCTCAAACCGCCCATCCGCGCCACAATGCTTAGAGCTCTGCACAAGTAAATGCTCAAAAGGCATCAAGTCGGTCCGATTTCACCTTTTTCTAGCATTTCCAGCATACAACACATGTCATGTTGTGGGAGTAAGAAAGTGGCGACACACCCTGTCCATAGCCGCTGGAGCTTCCCGGGCATGGCTCCACACGATAATACCTGCCAGAACATTCGTGTTGCTGCCCAACTATTTGTTGCCCGCGAGATTTGGATGGGGCAAAAAACGTGACGCTTGTTGCGTTTTCTCTGTTGGTTTGTGGTAATTGAGCCCCCCATTGCACGCAGTGTGAAGTCCCAGAGGCGAGGGCCAGCCAAGCACAAACAAGCAGAGTGAGGTGAGAACCAACCAGAAACTGAAAGCAAAAGTGCTCAAACAAAAAAAATGGTTTGAGAAACTTGAACTCTTCATTCAAACATCTTTACAACCAACATCGCCACCGTTTTGACTCCAGCACAGGAGAGAGCACCACATCGTAAGCAGCATGCCGGCTTTTGTGTCCCCTATTGCCAACTTCTTCAGTGCTGGTGATACAGCAGAGGTTGCTGCTGTAAGCGGAAGCCAGGGCCAAGCAGCAGCATTACTGGAAGAGTACACAGCAGGTGCCAAGATTGTACTAGAGATTGGTGATAGTTTTTGCGAGGAGTATGATGAGGTTGAGGCCGTGGAAGCAGTTATTGAGCATGTATTCCAGCCATTTACACAGAGTGTGGTTCTCAAAGTGTCGTATAAGCTTTATGGACAACAAAAGAAGGCTATACTCAAGCTATACGATCGACGAGGAGCTAAAGGATTCCGCACCGCCAACCATGCAGTCCATGACGAGTGGACACCGGAGCGGGAAAGGGAGTACCAGGCATATATGCAAGCAGACTACAACGACGAAATCAAGGAGCGGGCTATAGCATTTATCGACCAGAACCGGGGGGAAGCGTTTTTCGGTGCACATGCCCCTTTTGATTCTGGAAACCAACAACAGGCTGCGCTGCTCTTCCGTGAAGCCGTGTTTTCCGTCGGTATCAAGTACATGATGGACCGAGAGATCGAAGTATACGGAGCTCTTGAGCCGCTTCAGGGTACTATAGTACCTAGACTTTATACCACTGTGTCGTATTACCACCCACAGTCGAGTGGGAACTACGACGAGGGCTTTACCAGCGTTGGGGGGCTACTACTCGAGTACATTGACGGTACTGAGCTGGTGGAGCTATTTGCATCTGGAGAAATCCCCGTATCGCAGCACCAGCGCATTGGCGACTTGGCTATCGCGGCCGTGAACGAGATTTCCGCATGCGGCGTGCTCAACTGCGACGTTTCGACCCGCAACGCCATTGTGCGTCGCGACGAGATGGACGAGTATTCTGTAGTGATCTACGACTTTGGCATTGCACGCACCCGCAACGAGTACGAGTCGGACGACGCATGGCTCGAGATCAAATGGGCGTGCATGGAAGTGGACAAGATGGGGCTGGAGCTGGTCGACGTGGCTAATTACGAGTACGACTGCGTCAAGCCGTACGACGACAAGGAGCTCAACGGCGACTCGGCGACGCAGCTGATGAGAGAACAGCAGGCATATTACAAACAGTGTTTTTTCGACAGTTGGCAGCGCAACCCGCAGATGGCGCTGATTGCATCCTAATTTATAGCGGAGCGCACCGACGCTTCTGTAGCGGAGCGCAGCGACGCTTCTGTGTAGTACTTTTTTTATTTTTAACGACCGTCATGAATTTAGCAATTTTTTTATTACGTATATATATATACGCATTATGATTTTAATTTTTAAAAAAAACCATCATTCAAATATTCATACATCGTAAATATACCATTTAAAAAAACAAAAATTACTAAACAAAAGACGCTTGTCTATTAGAAGTCAGGTCGTCGAACCGCGTCCGCCAACTCTCCAACTCCTTCTCCAATCGCAACGCTCGCTCCTTAGCATCTCTGGCTTCCCGTTCAGCACGCCGAGCAGCCACCCGATGGCTTGTTTCAGAGCCTTGGATCTCCTCCAGGTTTTCCGTCAAGCGAGCAATCCGCGAGTCGTAGCGTTTGCTTTCATCTTGCAGCCTCGCAACAAGCTTGTCCCGTTGCTCCAGCTGGTGTGCCATCTCTCGCACCTCACGATCCGCAGATCGCATCTGCCGTGACTCTTCGCTAAACTGCCGCGCCTGGTCTGCAAGGCGACGCTCCAAATCAGCCACTTTTTGCTGCAAGTAGCTGTCGTCTGCTTTCGTGGGACCAAGAAGCCGTGCTTCAAGGTCAATAATCTTGAGATTCAAGTCATTCTTCTCTCGCTCAGACTCGGCATTGTATGCACGCAGCTCGTCGTTCAGTGCCCGCTCGTGTTCAATAGCGACTCGGTCCTGCTCAAGCTGGTCCTTAGTTCGCTTCAGTTGCTCGAGAATAGCTGATGAAGCTTCACTCTGCTTTTGAAGTGACGCCCGCAGGTTTTGCACTTCCCCGTCGTCCACTGATCGCACAGATCCATTGAGCTTCTTTTCACTGACCGCGAGCTCTTCGAATCGCTGAGATACCTCACTAAGACGCTGCTCAAGTGTTCGCTTATCCTTTTGCAACTGATCGCGGTCCACCGAGATCTCGTCCATTGTTGTTCTTAGAGTTCTAACCTGTGATAAAAGAGAGCCGATTCGTTTCTGCGCATCGCGGTATGCCAGTGAGGACTCGTCATTATTCTTAGTGAGCTCTTGGATCTGCGATTCAAACTGATTCTTCATATTCGCCCAAGATGCACCGCCGTTACCCAAGTCAGGCAGTGAAGGGTTGTTCTTGAGCACCTCGATTTGCCGCTCCAGCTTCTTGGAATTCCTTTGAGCGTCTGACCTCTTTTGCTTCTCCTTCTCAAGCTCTGTAGACAAGGATCGAATCTCTTCACTGTACCGACTTCGCATCGCTTCGATGGACGATGCAGAAGCAGTCGCTTCCTGGTTATGCCGGCTATTGAGATAATCCAACTCCTTTTGTGCCCGTTCTTGAGACTCCTTAGCATGATGAAGTTCAATCGACTTGTCTTCCACTTCACCTTCCAACGAGTGCAGGCGGCTTTGCAGGTCCATGATTGTCTTCTCAGCTTGCTTATAATCCGCCTTGCTGGCATTCAAACTCTCTTGTAGCTCTTTGAGTTGAGTCTTGGCAAACTCCTCAGCTCGAGATGCTTTGAGAACAACAACCTCTGCAGATTCCAATCGACCGTAGTACTCTTCAGACCTGCCCTTGTATAGTTTCATTGATGCCAGCAGATCCTTATTTCGCGACTGTTCAGTGTCGAGCCGCAGTTTGAGATCGCTCAGCTCATTGCTCTCCTCTGATCTTGGCGTCGACATTTGGAGTTGATACAGCTCACGCTCAATTCTAGTCTTTTCCTTGGATACATCAGCAAGTAGCTCCTTGGTGTTGACAAGGTTCTTGGAAGTCTCGTGGTAAACCGCAAGCAAGTCGTTTCGTGACGTTTGTAACGAAGTAAACATCTCTTCCAGCTCGGCAGTAGACTTGCCATCGATTTCAGGCTTGTTGTTTTCCTTATCGTAATCATCACTCGCTCGACTATTTACGCTGTGGCCATGAACGGAATTCCGTTGCGAAAACGGAGCAGGGTTCATGGAATAGGAGCTTCGATATAGTGCACTTGTCGGGCGAGGCTTTCTTGGGGAACCAGGCGGAGATGATACATTGTTGTTAACACCGGCCAAATCGTCCAAAATTGCCCGCTTGCTGGCGTAATACTTGGAGTCCTTCTCGTCCAAGTCCTTAGACCACCTCTTCTTTGCATCGTTCATCTGCGCCTCGACCAATGCTCGTTGCTCCTCAGCTCGCTTCCTGGCCTTTTCTGACTCGATCAGCTTCTTGCTCAAGTCGACAAGCTTGGCAGTCTCCTTGTTCTGCGCCGTCCAGTCCATTGGCTCTTTGCTTCTAGGATTCAGCACCCGCTGCAACGCCATAAGCTGGTCAGTCCGCTCGGCAAGATCCTTCTTAGCTTCATCCAAGGAGGCAGTGAGCTTGCGACGGGAGACCTCGACTTCGGACCTATCACGACGCTGTCGTTCATTGGCTTCTTTGAGACTGTCGTATTGCTGTTGAACCTGATCCTTCAACCGAATCGCACCAAGAGCAGCTTTCTGTTCCCGAGAGAGATCATGCTGTAGATCTTCAATTTCTCGGACCATCTTCTCTCGTTGCATCTTTAGAGTTTCGTGCTCGACGTTGAGCTCCTCAAGCTGCTGCCGTAGCTTTTTCTCGCTCACTTCGAGGTCGGACTTTTCAGTGGCCAGCTTGCTAACACGTTGTTCGACTTCGCTCTTGACAGAAGCACGCAGCTTCTCCATTTGTGTGTTCTTATTAGAAAGGTCTTTCTCAAGCTTCTCTCTTTCAAACTCATGGCCAAAGTTCTCACGCCGACTGTCATCCAGCTCCTTGGTGAGTTTTTCGTTCTGGATCTTTAGTCCGTCAGCTTGATCTTTTGCTTCCTGGAGCTGCCTCTTGAAAGATTCAACATTCTTGAGTGCGCGTTCTCGCTCCAATGTTGCATCACTGTGCTGCTTCTCAACATCCCTGAGCTTGGACTTTGAATCAGAAAGATCTCGTTGCAGACTGTCCAGCGAAGCATCGGCCTTTTGTTTGCTCAGATTTGTGAGCTCGAGAGTTGATTTCAACTCCTTCATTTCAGCTTTGAAGGCGTCCAATTGAGAGGACTTTTTCTTCTCTGCATCCATTTCACGGGTGAGCTTCAACTGTTCAGCCTCTAATGTAGCAAGTCTCTCCTTGGCATCTTGCAACGAGTCGATCTCGCTTTGCAGCTCGTCGATAATGCTCTGCTTTGCATCAACTTCGCCTCGAAGCTTCAATTTCTCCGTATTCCAAAGTTCCTCCTGATCGCTTAAGCTCCTCCGCAACTCTTCGATCTGCTTATCAAGTGCCCTGCGGCTCTCAGTCGCCCTCTCCGAGTCTGATATCTTTGCTTCCAGCAGCTTCCTCGACTCAGCAACATCTTGTTCCGCCTTGGAATGCCTCTCCTTCAAAAGCGACAAGTCTTTCAACACACGCGAAAGCTCTGACTGGGTAGAGTTGTGCTTCTTCTCAATAGCGTCTCGCTCGCTGCTTGCGTTATTCGCCGATTTCTCATGTGACTCGGCAGCCCTCTTGGCTGCGGAAAGCTCTCGTTCCTATAAAGTGTTAGCCAAAAAAATCCTTCAAAAATTCCCATACCTTCTTCGCTATGAGCTCTTCGAAGCCTGTGGACGTTGCCGTGAGCTCATCGAGCTGCTGTTTCATTTCTTGATTCTCTGCCGTGAGCTTTTTGACCCGTAAATTCACATCGTCGCGCTTCAAATTCTAAAGTTGTCAGTACAGTACCAGAATTTTTCCGACTTACTACTTCTTCAAGCTTCCGCTGAACTTCTTCGTCGGACTTTCTCAATTCAGCCTCTAGCTCCTTCACACGGCGATCTTTGTCGACAACTTTGCTAGTCAAAACCGTAACCTCATCCTCCAGCTTCTTCCATTTCGTCTCTTGACTATCCTTGGTATCAGCGAGAGATTTCAATTTGGCCTCCAGTTCGACAATCTTTGCTTCGAGATCTCTCTTTTGCTCCTCTAGCGATTGAATGATCGCTGCACCTTGCGCAAGTTCAGTCTTCCAGACACCGGACTGCTCATCGGCCTTACGTTTTCCAATGAGTAGTTCTTCACATTGACTCTCCAGTCGATCGAGATCGTCCAAAGCTCCGTTAAGCTGCTCTTCAAGATCAGTCTCTTTGGCACGGGCTCGTTTCAAAATCTCTTCCTTATCGAGTGCCAATAACCGTTCACCTTCAAGGACGTTGTTCACGCGCTCAAGCTCTTGCTCTGTCTTTCGGTGCTCCTCTTCAATCAAAGTCTTCTGTTCCTCAATGGCTTTCATGTTTGCTTCGAGTTTCTTCATGGCCGCATCCCGTAGTTTGTTCTCTCCAGACTCACGAGACGCCATAAGCAAGGGTCGCATTCTTACGTAGAGCTTCCACCAAGGGTTATCTTTTAAGTTGAGATAGATTTCAAAGTTCTTTTTGAGCATGTTTGCAGCTTGAGATTTGAACAGCTCCTTTGTGACGCGGGTTCGGGTGATGGATCCTCGAGAGAGCGATTGGAACTTGACGATAATCTCTCGAATCATAGCCTCTCTTCTTTCTTCCAGCTCTGCAAGAACGCCAGACTTGAAAAATACTTTCGTGAGACCGACTTTGTAAAGACCAGGGTCTAGTCCAAGATCAGACAGAATGATAGAGCATGCCTTCTGACCTTCCACATAGCCCTTGGGCATATTTTTGACCAATACTTCATAACGCATTCGGAATTCGGCAAAGAACAAACGATTTGGATAACCTGTACGCGCGATTCTGATACCCTCGAGTACACCATTGCACCGCAATTGATCCAGGACAAGCCAGTTATCGAATTGATGAGGCCGCTTGTCATGATTGGGGACAATGCAACGTACAAAGTGCGGATGCGTAGAATTGAGCTGGGCCATGAGATGCGTAAGCTGCTCCTTATGTCGTTGAGCAACAGTTCTGAACAATCCCTTTTTCACCCGGGCGCCGGAGTTTGCAGCCGCCTCGTTTGCAGCTTTTTCATCTCCGAACAGCTTTTTGACCAGGTGCTCTGAAGACTCTACTAGTAGCTGCGTGACGTTGTCATTGAGTGGATCCTTATTCTTCTCGAGCCAACCTTCGGTCGTGTACTCTACTTCAGCCGCATAATGCTTCAGCGTAAAGCCCTGTGCAAGTCTGGATGGTTTAAACTTTTCTGATTTCTTCTCCCACAGAGAGGAGATTTTCTCTGTAAAGCTCTTATCCGTAGTTTTGGGCATCACACAGTCCTCATCAAGGCAAGAGAAAATGCCCATAGGATTGCTCTTCTCAATAAGGTCAATGGTCGGCTGAAGATCGTGTCCGAAATCAATGAATTTCCATTCAATGTTTTCTCGTGAATACTCTTCTTGTTCAAGGACAAACATATGGTGGTTGAAGAACTGCTGCAGCTTCTCATTTGTATAATTGATACAAAGTTGCTCAAAACTGTTGTTCTCGAAAATCTCGAAACCTGCAATATCCAAAACTCCGATAAATGTCGTATTGTCGTTGGCTCTCTCTAAGCTCTGGTTGATTCGATTCACAATATGCCCGAATACCCTCTCATAAAGGGACTTTGATAATGCGTCCAGCGCATTTCTGACCTGCTCGGCACTTCGTGATTGCGTAACCCAATCACGGCCAGCCTTGACTCTTGGTCGAAGAAGGCTTTTACTGAATTCGTCTGCATTGATGCCGAGCAGATGGCAGACACGTTCGACTTGAGGTGCGTTCAATATTCGACCTTGATCCGGGTTCTCCGCACCAAGCTCAATATTTCCGATATGCAAGATTGCAGCAATGACTCGTAGAACATCATTTTGTTCCTGTGTGGTGAATCCCATAATTTTCATCGAAGCCAAAAGCTTTTGATACTCTTCCTTGTCGTCCACATCGTTTATAGTCTTATTCGAATGCTTCAGATAAGTGTAAGCGTTTGCATTTCCGTCTAGCAAAAGTGCGTCTTTGAGATCTTTTGGTGCACCAGACAGAAGCTCATAGAAGATATGGTAGTTTCGCTCTTTAGAGTTTTGATGAATAACACGCGACTTTTCGAGTAAGTACCAGTCGATGGAGGCACCGGCAATGTTTCCAGACCGAGAAAACTCGATCCTAATAAACTTACCGAATCGTGATGAGTTATTGTTTCTCACAGTTTGTGCATTACCAAACGCCTCAAGAATCGGGTTAGCTTGTAGAATTTGCTGTTCAAATGTTGCCGCATTAGATTTGCCAACTCTGGCCTTGGTGCTCGACTCGGAAGTGATTGCGGCCAAGTACTGGATGACCTTCTTTGTGTTTTCGGTCTTACCCGCACCCGACTCACCAGTTACTAAAATACTCTGGTTTTCGTGCATCTCAAGCATATTTCTGAACGCAAGATCAGTGATTGCATATATGTGCGGTCTCGTCTCATCGCGACTCTTGTTCTTGTAGCTCTGAATGGTATCCTTGTCGTAGATTGGCAATGGGGTATATGGATTGACTGCCACCAAAAACAAGCCAGAGTATGTCTAAATCACCGAGGTTAGCTTCGAATATGGCAAGCGTGTACTTACGTAGATGGAATCAGCCATGTAACGAGTCGAAAGGTTATGTACAACCGACGCTTCGTTTAAAAACGTTAGCTCGGCCATATCGTTTGCCTTGTCGAATTTGGGTGGATTGACTTTGTCAACAGCAGAAGAGTCCACTATTCGATCCTATATTATATTAGATCAATGAGATAAACAAGGTGAGCTGTAACATACCGAATTGTCGCTGCATCGGATCTTGAGCTTGCCATTCGGCTCTTCGGAAACAACAAATCCCTTGATAAAAGCAGCATTGTCGTCTTGAAGCCAGACCCATTTCTTTGCAGCAAACTCAGCATCTTCGACAGATTGGCCGTGCTTTTCCCTGCTCTCAGTGTTGAGCAACTTGGATATGCTTGTCGACGGTGAGAATGTCGCCGAGAAGCGTGAAGACGCCGATTTCTTCACCGGGGTCGACGGCATGTATTAATGGGAGAGTGTAATGCAAAAGGTATCTTGGAATAATATCGGAGCAAAGGGTATTTAGATCAACTGCTGGTATATGTCGACGATGGGATCAAATGCTAATCGAGGACTTAGAAAGCCGTTTTAGATGGTCTAAGAGATGTCGAAGCACTCCACGCTGTTTGTTTACCTTGATCCCAAGCCCCAAGCCCGACGCGCGCGAGACGCGTTTATGATCCGTTACCACGGCAACGCTCATCGCCTGAATTACTGTACACTACGTGTACCAACTGTACCTTCTTTTCAACATGCAACTTACTGCTTTTTTGTTCTCGGGACTGTATGACGATATAATGTAGTCAAATATCACGCAAAAATTATCTCGCTGTGGGATTTGATGTCTTTAGCAGCCCAGTTTGGCTCTTGACAGCATCTTCTCTATCGGGATGGGGGGTGGCAGTCGATACATGTTTCTTTATATAATAAATTTATTGGATATTGCAGTTAAGTAATCTTGTCATCGATGTTCGAGCATATACCGGTACAGTGTCAAGTGACGGACTGCTCATCGGGGTCAGCCGCGCGGCTCAAATAGGCGAATGCGATGCCTCCCGCCTGTGTATACAAGTTGCACTGCTAAAGTTTGAGCGGTTAACCCGAACAACTCATTCACGGCTCCCTTAGGTGTTGAAAATATTGCTAAAATGGCGAATAAACCCGAAAAGTCATCACAACGGGCTGATCATACGCTTCATATATTTGAAACCGACGAGTCGTCGCTTGCTGATAAAGAGGGCACTGGGGAGGTTTCGTCGACTGCCCAAAAATCGACTGGACAATTCGAGACGCCCAATACATTGGGCTATCCCACGACGCCTATTGCAAACAAGTATGCAACGATAGGGGGCGCCAATGCCTCTGCGGAGTTGCGAGATTTTACTAGGATATACGCCAGCGGCACCCCAGCCGCAATCGCGACTGCAAACACTTCGCGGATATTTACACCGCTTCTGAAAGTAATAGACGAGAGCTCGCGAGCAGAGGACGGAAAGTCTAGTGGACAAGGGGAGGATGCGACGCATTTGATTTCGACTGCCGAAACAGACAAGCAACTTGGGCAGACGGTAAATAATGCTTATAAAGCTATGCTGAAAGATAAGAGCCTCATTCAAAATCAAGAGACTGTGCCCTTGAAAATTGATAAATCCAAGCCGTCTTCTGAACCTTTGAATGGTAGTGAGGGACAACACTCTTTGGACAATGATGACAGTAAAGCAGCGGATGAAGATGCCGGCCAACAAGACGCAGATGACGACGACCAAAAAGATGAAGAGCAGGAGGAACCACTTTCCGATGAAATCCGCGAGACTAGGATAAGGAGAATTAGAATGGCTCTGAAAAGGTCTATGCTCATAAGGAAATACATGCATAGAAGGAATCAAGAGAACGGAGACGAAAGCCCAGACGACAACAGCACAGAGCGGCTGGTCCATAAACAGGCAAGCCAGCTGAAGTACATGTACGCACTTATACTTGTACTGAGCATGCTCCTGGTGGCTCTCGTGACTTCAAATATCATCCTAGCGAGAACGCAGCCCAAGGTAGGCGCGATTGCTGTGCCTGTGCAACAGCAAATCAAGCTCAGCGACCAAAGCCAAGAGCCATTTCAGAGTAAGCGAATTACATACGAAGACGATCCAATTGTTTTGGCGGTCATGAACGATTCTGCGCTCCATCCAGTGTTTTATGGTATTAATTACACTCCAGAGAGCACTCGATATCCTCAGTGCGGCGCCAGCTTAAAGAATGTCACTAGGGACATTGCCATCCTGGCCCAGCTGACGTCGAGAATACGAATGTACGGCACTGAGTGTATGCAGGTTGACCTTGTACTGCAGGCGATTCAAGATCTCGACGTCCCGGTGACAGTATCTGTTGGCATATGGGTTGACCGGTTTGTAGACACGACGATGCGCCAGTTGGGTGATTTGCGGCGGGTGCTTTCAAAGTACCCGTCATACCTGATAGATTCTGTGCTGGTCGGCAACGAGGCACTGTTCCGTGAGGATGTGAACGAAAGCGAGTTGATAGGCTATTTGGAGTATGTCAAGGAGTACCTTGACCGAAGTGGCATCACTGGAATTGCGGTCGGGACTGCGGAGATTGGCATCCGATGGTCGAATGAGTTGTCAAAGCACGCAGATGTACTCGCTGCAAATGTGCACCCGTTTTTTGGAGGTGTACCTGTCGGCGAGTCGACAAAATGGACTTATGATTACATGATGTCGGATGTTATGAGCAAGCAAGCTGGAGGAACACAACGACACATGATATCCGAGGTCGGCTGGCCATCGCAGGGAGGTCAATTGGGTGCTGCAGTAGCTGGTATGGACGAATTGCAGCATTTTATGGACACATGGCTCTGCCCGAACCAGAACCGGGCTATTGGATGGTACTGGTTTGAAGCGTTTGACCAGCCGTGGAAGGCGGGAAGTACAGACGGGGCATGGGAGCAGTACTGGGGGCTGTTTACAGCGAACCGGCAGCTCAAAGAGGGACTAGTAATTCCGGATTGTGGAAATGACACAGTTAGTTTTTAGAATTCAATTTAATATTGTGTTAAAATGTCCGCCGCACGCGGCGCACCTGTTTCGCCCCCTCGCGCGCCCGTGCTCCTGGGCCATAAATTTTCCAACGCTCGTCCAAACTTCTTTTTTCTTTCTTCATACATATTACTACACTCTCGGATTACCACGCACCGCGATTGTTTTGCTCTGTATCGCGAATAAGCCAAAATGGCCGGGAGGAGACTGATGAAAAAAGATCCTTTAATATAATCCCTGCATTTTCTATTTTCTTCCCGAAATGTAGGGTTCGCTTATGGATTACATTTTTTTATTACAGATTACAGATTACGGAGCTGGAATAGCTTATATAGCGTCCATAGCCAGAACAATGCAAAGCACGGGGTACTCAGCAGCACATTGCCGACGGCGAACAGGTCGGGCAATGCTGCGTAGAACTCCTTTGGCAGGAATCTCTCGATCACATGTAGCAATGCCACGCCGCCGTACGAGCCCACCACGATGAGCTTCCATAGAATGTTGGACGGCAGCGACCGCCACAGCTTTTTTGGGTTGAATGTCAGTGTACCCACTAGCCAGTTCCAGCACAGGGTCAATGTCACGTACTGCAGCACTAGCCCTTCTCTTCTCAGCAGCGGCCAGAGTGAGAAGACGGCAATGTTGTTGATCCAGCTGACCATGGCCACCACGTTGGCGTCGGCGGAGGCCAGGAGCAACGTAGCAGGCATGAGCGGGACCAACACGGTCTTCTCGTGCACTTGGAACGAGAAGAGAAAGAACCCCCATGCCCCGGCGGAAAACGCCCAGGGGATGAGGTGTCGTCGCGGGTTGAAAAACACAATCAACATGGCCGGGGCGATGGACGCCAACGTCGCAAGCAGCGACAGCCGCTGCAGCTGCTGCGGCTCCAAGACGTTTTTCAGCTTGTAGAATGTATTGGCAAAGCACCAGAAGTTGGCCACCTTGTCCTCCCATAACCCACGGGCGAATGGGAAGATGCGGTGGATCATCTGGTACAGCTGGGCCAACCCGCCGACCGCGATGAATGGGCCGAAATTCAGCGCAAACGTCGCAATGACCGCAATGCCAATCATAGCCAGTCGCAAAATGTTAATATGTGGGAACACACACCCGCCGAGCATGTACGCAAAGATGATTGGCGCATAGTACAGCGCCATCTGCTTGAAGCACAGCGCCAGCACGAAGAACACCGCGGCGGCGACGCGGTTCGAGTAGTTGAGGTTGACAAACGCAAGCAACGCGAGCCCGAGCATGACCGAGTTGTACTGGAAGTGGCCATGGTCCACCAGTATCAACGCCGGCTGGAACAACACGGCAGCAGACACCACCGACTGGTCAATTGGAGTTAACCCCGCGTGTTTCCCGCCGTACCACCGAATGAACGAAATGACGGCCGGGATATACACCACTGCTTCTGATACAAGCGCCGTAGCACGCATATATGTCTTGAGGTCGTACTCGTCGAGTCCTCGAGAGTCGTAGAGTGCAAACCACCCTGAATTGAACAGCGCGCCGATTTTGCCGAGCAGCCACGAGTGGAACGCCGTCAATGGCGGGTAGTCCAGTCCCCACCACTCCAGATCATGGAAATACCACTGCGTCAGCGGCAGGTGCGTCGTGATCTCCATCCAATGGCGCTGGGCCTCAAAGTCGCCGTGCATGGGCTCCTGTTGGTACCCCGAGTACGGGCCAAGGCCCACTGCCGCACGGAGGATCAATGCAAATGACACATAGACGTACCGTGCTGCCCATTGAGTCGAGGTGGCCTTGAATGCAGAGAGAAATTCCGCCAAGGGGGTGTCGTTGAGTGGTGTCGGTGCAATCTGCGTCGCTATGGTGCCTCGTCGTTGGTGGTGCCGGCTACCAGCCCGGCTCGCCGTTTTCTGGGCCACTTTTTTCACGGTCCGTGGAGATGCAGCAACTGGGGTCGGTGATTTGGATTTCTTCTTGGGCGTGCCCTGCCTGCTGCTGCTGCCACCGCCATTCTTGCGGTTTTTCAGCTCGGACATTATGTGTGTAGTTCGTCGGCTGTGTATGTGTGCTTCGCGAGACACACGTTTGAAATATCACTCCGTGGCAGCGCGGCTGAACGAGAGCTTGCTTCTGAAAACACACGAATGGTGGCAGAACCAAGTTGCAATGACGCGTAGAAGTATTTGAATAGTCAATATGGTTGTGCTTTTGAATAGAATCTGAGCCTTGAACGCGAATATTTCCCATGCACCCTGGTATTCTGTCCTGGTATTCTGTCAGCACCGTCTACTAATTACAAACTACTCGATTGTAGCCAGATTCGGTGGTTCTTAAGATAGATTCCAGCACTCATGTGATTCTTAAAGATGGATCTAAACATTCGACTCGATGTGCTCTGTCCAATGCCTACGCTACGACCACCCAGAAGGCAATCCTTCTGTTGGGCGCAGGTCCACAATCTCTTTGAAAAACTTCAAATATCATCTAGATGCTAGCTAGTTTTGCCCAAAAGTTTACTATCTCTCACTTTCATTCTTCTCTCACTCTTCAATGCACCGACGGATACCACCGTCGTCAAAAGTGTCAAGCTTCCCCCTGAATTTCAATGTACACGATGGAGATGCGGCTGAAGTGGAAAAAAACAATCTCAATCCGGAAAATCTACCCTTGAGCCGATGACCAGATTATTCAATAGGATTCTTCAGTTTTCGGAACCATAGACTTGTGAAATACAGCACAGTAACACTTTCCAATTGGGACGCTTCCGGGATTATCGACCTGTTGACGATTCTTGGCATTCTCAAGAGCAACAGTGCGCTTGCGCGATAACGCTGCTGTCTAAAAGGGGGTTTTTATTTGGTACGTGGAAGCATTTTTTTTTGTAACATCCAAAACACAAAGCACTGACCATCTATTGTTGTTTTTCCTTGAGATTTCTGACGACTTTTTTGTTCACTAAAAAAACTAATTTTTTTTCTTGCATAAAAGTTCCTATTCTCAAGATCTAACAATGAGTAGGCTTTATGCGCGGGTGGTGTATGGTGTCGTGGGCATTATCATCCTGTCCGTGCTCTACCACACGACCGTCAACTCACACGTCGAGTTCAGCAGAGCCAAGGCGGCTGCGTCAATGTGGACTTCGGGCTCATACAAGCGCGAAAACGCCACGTTCGTGACGCTGGCGAGGAATGACGACCTGGAAAAGCTCCTGCCTGCCGTCATGTCGGTCGAGGACCGATTCAACCACAAGTACAACTACGACTGGGTGTTTTTGAACGAAGAGGAGTTTTCACAAGAGTTCATCGACCGGATAACGCAGATTGTGAGTGGTACGGTCAAGTTTGGCAGCATCCCTAAAAAGTTTTGGGGGTACCCAGACTGGGTGGACCAGGACAAGGCTGCCGAGAGCAGAAAGAAGTTGTCCGAACAGGGCGTCATTTACGGTGACGTTGAAAGCTACAGACACATGTGCCGATTCGAGTCTGGGTTTTTCTTCCAGCACGAGCTGATGCTTCCGTACAAGTACTACTGGCGAGTCGAACCTGAGACTCAGCTTCTATGCGACATTGAATACGACGTGTTCCGATTCATGCGGGAAAAGAAGAAGAAGTATGGTTGGACACTGTCGTTGACCGAGTGGGAGCTGACTATTCCTACATTGTGGGAAGAGACGACAAAGTTTATCGACGCCAACAAGAACCTTGTGCACCAGAATGCATTGCAAGGATTTGTGCGTGACGCTGAGGACAAGAACAAGTACAATCTGTGCCACTTTTGGTCCAACTTTGAAGTGGCCGACGCCGACTTTTGGCGGGCGGAGGCGTACCAAAAGTATTTCAACTACTTGGACAAGACGGGCAAGTTCTTCTACGAGCGATGGGGCGACGCACCCGTGCATTCGTTGGCGGTGTCTCTGTTTATGGACAAGGATGAAGTGCATTTCTTTGATGACATTGGGTACAGACACCCGCCGTTCCACCACTGCCCTGCAGACTGTATCAACAAGAAACTTCGATGTAATTGTGTCGCCGAGAAATCGTTTGACTGGCACAAGAGCTCGTGCCTGAAAATCTTCCTGGACGCCAAGGGACTGCCGCTGCCTCCAGATTATCATGAACCCCGGGAGTAATACTTTTTTTTAGTAGATAGATCATTTAATTTTATTATTCTTTTTGAAGAATCCAGTTAATTAATTAATCGACAGCATTCGTTCAAGGATCTGGGTTAGTGGTGCGGCGCTCACGCCATGCTTGGACTCCAACTCCGCAATCAGCTTGCGGGCCTGAATCTCGTACTTTTTGACGACTTGCTCGGTATACTCAAATGATTTCGTCACGTCCCGCATGTAATCCACCGCGTACTGTTTCAAGCTCACGTCGTTGGTCTTCTGCTTGATGATATCTAAACTGTTAGTGAGAGTGACATCAAAAAAGCACATACTAAGTAGTTCCTTATTCCCGTCTGCGGTTCGGATGGAATGGATAATAGGGAACGAAAACTTTCCTTCCGTCAGATCTTCACAAAATCCCTTGTTTTTCGAGTAATTCTGGCTTTGCAGGTTCAAATAGTCGTCTTTGATTTGATAAATAATGCCAAATTGGTTGGCAATCTCCACAAGATCCAAACTCGTCGAGCTCGAATTCATCATCAGTCGAACTGCCAGCCTATATAATCCTCCAGTTTCTGTCCCATGTTAGTTTACGGAAAAATCCCCAAAAACTCGTACTGTTCATCACCATGCCAATATACTCCTCCTCGGTCGGGCACTCCAGCGTCTCACGCCAATACACATCCAGCCCTTGACCTCTATGCAAATTGATCATCTCCTCTATGACTTTGTGTTAGAATCCACACGCTTCTACCAATCGTACCAGTATAAATAGTTGTTACATCGCCTCCCAGTTTGAGCAGCTTTTCCAGCGCCACAAAGTACATGTAGTTGGCGGAATTGATGGTCTGTGCTGCACCGAACACAGAGTGGGCAACCGGGTACCCTCTTCTCAGCTCGGCATTATCCTCCACGTCGTCGACTCTGTGAATGATTAGTTTACAGCATCTCTCTAATAGACTTACAAGAGCGACGCCGTGTGGAGCATCTCGATCACCTCGCTTATAATGCTGATCCGCTCCTCGTCCACCTTAAGCAGCGTATTGAACGCTGCAATCATCTGTGGCCGGAAGTCCTTGCCAGGAACCTTGCGTAGATAGGTATACGGACCCCTGACCACCTGGATTAATTAGCTTAAAAGCTCACCACAGCGCACAAACCTCTTCATTCAACTGTGTCCACATCTCTTTGAACTACAGTAACAAAAACTCAAACTGTGCCGGTGTCTCTGATCTAGAGCGCCACATCTTCTGAAGGACGTCATCATCAGCCAAAAATCCCCCACGCGCGCGCACGACAGCTACGGCCCGTTTTGGCCACCGGGGCGCACTAATCTCGACACTTTCTATAGCATATCGGTCCACAACTCTATACATATCGGTCTCTAGAGCAAAGAAAGAAAAGAAGATGGAATGGGTAGCGGAAATCCCACCAGTCACGCGGTGGTGGATGACGTCCATAGCGTCGCTGGCGATTCTAGAGAAGTGCGAAGTGCTGACGAGAGGACAGCTGGTGTACAACTATGACATGATCTTCCAGTCGCACCAGTACTGGAGACTGTTCACCACGTTTATGTACTTTGGACCGCTCGACATTAACCTCATAGTCACAGTATTCCTCTTGGCACGTAGCTCGAGAAGCTTGGAAGAGGAGCGGTACAGGCACGACTGGAGAGACTATGCGTGGATTCTGTTCTTGTGCGGTGGAGCGTTGGTCACGGTGGTGTCGTTGGTCAACCCGCAGTCTCCTGGGTTTTCGCATTTGGGGCCATACTTGTCCAACGCACTAACGTATCTGTGGGCTCGACGGAACCCGCAAGTGGATGTATCGTTTATGGGGCTGTTTGAGATCCGTGCCCCGTACTTGCCGTGGGCCCAGGTGGCTGCGGCAGCAGTGTTCTTTGGAACGATTAGTTGCCGGACGGCATTGATTGGGCTGGCGTTGGGCCATGTTGTTTTTTACTTTGAGGATGTGTTTCCTAGAATTACGGATGGCAAGCGGCCGTTGGCGCCACCATGGACTTGGATGGAGGAGAGACAGGGTGAGCATGAGCATGAGCAGCATATGCACCAGCAGCCAATAGAGGCTCATTGAAAGGAACAAAACTTGCATTACAGCATATGGGAATTGGGGAGTATCGGCACTTTTCCGATTCCTAGCAATATATGTGTATATTTATTTTTAAAAAGCAGCACAGCTTGGTGCTGAAGGTAGAACGTACTTTGAGGAGCAACAACATAACATAGCATAATATAATATAAGAATAAAGTTGTCATTTGAAGTAACAGGTTTTGAGGTGTTTCAAGTTTGATGAACGCTCTCGCCGCATACAAGGCGGCGGGGACAACCGATTCGCAATAAAGTACATTCCAGTAGTAAATCAACTTTTGACTTGTAGAAAGCACATCATACTCTATAGAAGCTTCAATTACTCGCGAATATATACTATTATGTACCGGATACGCTAATAGTCCCAGCATACGGACCTTGATTACAGGGGGCAATCTATGAGACAGCCACTAAGATGATCAACAACAACAATGAAAAGTCTGACGTTATTCAATACACGGCATCACGTCGAATCATCCTGTACGATGGACCATGCATCAGTGCTTGTACTGTACATCATCATGATTACCCCGGCGTGAGTCACTAACCCGGACGACATTCAGCCCCAGTGGCAAATAATTTCACCATATTCGCTGGTGCGGCACCAAAAATCCCACCCCTCCGGCATTCTGCATGCGCGGCGCTCACACACCGAGACTCAAATCTTAAAAAGGCCCTTCTCCGCCCTTTTGGATAAACCTTGTTTATTCAAACTGGCATATACAAGCACAGAGGAGCACCCCTGAGTTCTATTTCAGCCCTGCGATAATGTCTGCCAGCAGTAGCAACGCCAAAAATGGCGAGTACTATGGCAAGGCGGTGGTAATTACCGAGCAAACCGTGCTGCTCACGCCTACTACCGCTCAGCAGTTGCGACTACACCACCCTGCGCGACGAACAGGACCAATGGTTCGTGCATTCGCCATCACTGCTCTAGTGGTTTACTTTGCATTGCATCTCACTGGGGTGCTTGGCCACCATTGGAGCTGGAGGCGGCACCACGGTGTGGTGCGAGACTTCCCGCCAGTGCTGAACAATTGGTTTGCGGTGGATTACGATTTTGGACACAAGCAAGAACCTGTGGAGATTTTCCAGGTGCATCACCAGGTTCCAGATTACTATGGTGTACCTGTTGCGTCGCAGCAATTTGTTAAGCATGTGTTTGCCAACTCGCATGGCAAGCCGTACGTGGGCCAGTACACCCCGCCAGCAGATGTGGAGTTTACGCATGTTACATTGACGTTGGATGCCGGAGTGCACGGACGACAGTTTGACAGGTTGGCACATGTTTTCATTGGCGATGTGGAGATTTGGCGGCCATCGACCGCCGAGCCAGGTGGACGACAAGTGAAATTTGGGTTCACCAAGGACGTGTCTGAATTCTACTCGCTGTTCTTAGAGCCCCAGACTGTGACCGTGTTGCTGAACAATGTGGTTGATGAAAAGTACACTGGCGAGATTTCGTACAATATTGACGTGGACTTTTATAATGTGGAGCCAGAGCAGTACGCCGTCGGCAGCAGCGTCAAGGCGAGCTTGCTGGCGACGAACGGGCGACCACAAGCTGTGCTCCCCATCTGGCCAGACGACCACAAGCATGGGGAACTTTACAAGCTGCCAAACGACAATATCGAATTCAGCATTCCAGCCTTGCCAAAGAACACTACTCGAGCATTGGTCAATGTCTTTGCGTCTGGCAACGCCGAGGAGGAGTTTTGGTACAGCCACATTTTCGACGAGTACACTGACTACTTTTCGTCTGTGGCCAACGATTTCGGTGGCCACGGCCCAGTGCGAACATTGGAAGTGTACATTGACGGCCGGTACGCCGGTGACGCGGCTCCGTACCCGGTCATTTACACTGGCGGCATGTCTCCAGCTCTGTGGGCACCAATTGTGCACATTGATGCTTACAATGTTCCATCTTACCAAATTGACGTGACGCCGTTCATGAAGCGGCTCCAGCAAGGTGCCAAATTGTCGGTCAAGGTTTCCAATGCTTTTGACAGGAAGACCCCACAAGTCGACGATGACTGGCTTGTGTCTGCCAGTCTTGCGCTGTATCAGCAGCCAGCGGTCGAGCTGGAGTTCTCCGAGCCAGTATTGTACAATCGACCAAACAGAGTGCGAATTGGCTCGCTCTCTCGAGACAAGAAGAAGTTGTCTCAAGTTGTCACTTTCAAGAGCAAAGTGGAGAATAGTGTGCTAGTCAAGACCAATCGAGGCGAGAACTTCCAGTACACTTGGACTCAAAAGACGAACCATGCCAATGTACAAAACGTCAAGAATGAAGGCGACGACCAGTCGATTGCGTTCTCGGTCTCCGGCAAGAACACGGCGTCTATCGACGGCGTGGACGTTGATTTCTTTCACTTTAACTATGCGCTTTCTCTCAGCACCAAGTTGGTTGGCGACGAGGCCAACCACGGGTACAACATTTCTCTCGCTGCTGCCAAGAGCACCAAGCGGCCTTTGGAGAAGTTACACACTGGTATTGCCGGCCATACCTATTCTCGAATCAACGGCCACGATTTCTTAGGAGGCAAGGGCACCACCGAGCAGCGGTACCACTCTGAGGTGCTAGGCGAAAAGTACGACCGGCATGTGCGTGCACAAAATGGTACATTGGTGTTTGACCATCGGTTGCCAGTCGACCCTCATACTGGACGAGACCCTCTCGACCCAGACTACGACCGGTTCGAGTGGAGCCTCAAGTACACGGACGAGCAGCTCCAGGCTGCGAGCGACGCGCAGATTGAGCAGATTGCTGATGAGGCCATTGCCACCTTTATGACCCTGCCGGCGTCGATTGGAATTGAGAATACTGACAGCACTGAGGTCGCTGATCTCAGTGTCGGCGACATTCCATTCTACGTGCGACCATTACATTAGTCTTTTTTTTGTTGTTGTAACGATTTATGAATTAGGAATAAAATGCAAAGATCAATAAGTTAAAAATAATTACAAGCCACCATCTACTTTCGCTGCAGGTTCTTCTTCTGCTGTCGCTCGTTATTTCTAATAACCTTCTTCCGCTCATCCCTCGCCATCTTTCTAGGATCCAACAGCTCACCTTCCTTACTTCGATGCTTGTCTTCATCCACCTCCACAAGCCACTGGTCGTCCAGCTTCTTGTTGGTACCCTTGTACCCCCACTTGGGCACCCACTCCTTGCTCTGCTCGTCGTACACAAGCTTGCCGTCCTTGGCCTTCTTCTGGATTCCTTTTTTCTTGGCAAACAGTTCCCACTTGGTCGGCGCTTTTGGTTTCGGGATGGGCTTTTCTCGCGGCAACGGCGTGGTCGGGTCGGGCAGTTGGAACAGCACCATCGTCGAGTCCTGCGTGGACGACGTTTGAGCGGCGGACTGGGTCGTTCGTTTGGTTGGGAGAGATAGCAACTGGTTGATCAGGAGCTGGATGTTGTCTCGTGCGACTGCTCGCAGGTGTGGCTCCTTCTGGTCGGTGTCTAGTGCAGATGCATCGATGGGGTTGGTGTCGAATACGGCAAGGTTGCCAAAGTCGTACGTGACGGCAATCGGCTTCTCAACCAACGCAGTTCTATAAAGTTAATTTTTACGCTACATCTCAGGAAATAAACGTACTTTCGCTCAGCTTGTTCCGTCATGGTTGTGTGGTTATAGGTATCAAATGTTGAAAGAAGTGTCCAAATATTTTTTTCTTGCGGCGCGGCTGTCTGATGAAAAAGTTCTAGTGGCGCGCGCAGGTGCGGCTGGAGTGCGGCTCGTTAAAATTATTGTTCTTTTAATTTTACATTTGAAATTTTTGTTAACATTAAAGTTTCCGGCTCATTGCTATAGATTTTGAAATGTCTTGAACGTTAACGCAGCCAGGCCGGTTTTCGGACGCAAGTGAATGTATTCACAAATGCAAGTGTTACATATTTTTAAATATTTTTTTTCAATAACGGCTTCGCGAAAACAGAATGCCGGTGTCGCTACTCTACAAAGTTTATATTCTGTCTATATACTGATCTCAGCATTTCATCTTCGCAGCAGGACACAACGGTCCAGAGGGGATCAATTTTTTTTCTCACCTAATTGTCTCATGGGAAGAACCGGACGTTCTCATGCACATTTGAATCGTGATTGCGTCTTTTCCTTCCTCCGCCTTTTCGTACTGTAAAAAGTTTCAAATTTGTTTATCACACCGCGGAAAGTTCGGCTCCAGATGCGTGCGGCTGGTAATTTTGAATACCGATCAAAACAGCCCGAATTATCCACACGAAACCCCTTAAATGTACTCTCCAGAGATCCAGATAACGCGTCGTTCGGTAACGATCAATATCCAATGATCGGATGCACCGGGTCGTCGATCCCTGGGATCGCAAGATTTCAACGGAAGTGATTAAGGATCCGGATACCGGTTACCTGACATCTTGCAGGACGGAACCCTGAAAGTATGATTTTCTAGGAACATCAGATTTTCTATTTGACATGAAAAAAAAGTGAGATAAAAAAGATATTATATGCAAGGGTTTGTACAGTAGTTTGTAGGATAGTGAAATATGATAGATACAATAAAGTGCCCTGAATGTTGAACAGGACACAGTGGAAAATTGTAGAGACGTTAAGATCCAAAGAATCAAGAATTGACTGTTCCTAGAAACAGCGTATCTCGGAACTCCTGCGCAGCATCGTCAGACTCCGGGGTCAAGTACGAATCCAGGGTCAGGGATTCTCCATACGTCGAAAAGTCATCGTCAACGGCATGCTCATCGCCCACAATGTCCATCTGTAACGTGAGCGGTTCAATTGGGCTACCGGCCAGCGGAGACGATGCGTCGAGCTCCCCGGACGTGGCCAGCTCCAGCTGGATGCTGAGATCTTGCTTCGTCTCGTCGTCCCACAGCGAGATGGAGTCGACCAGCGATGACGGCGATGTCGGCGCAGAGCTGCCGAGTAAGTACAGTTCCGACGACCCCAGATCAAACGAAGGCGTAGCTAGCCCAGTAGTACTAGACGCGTCTGAACAAAGCATCAATTTAGACGACAACTTGGATGGTCGCAATGCATTCTTGGCGGTCGAGTTCAATAAACTGGCAGTGTTGATACTGCTCATACCGGCAATTGGGGCCGGGTTATCTGGCGATGCATTGTTGATAAGCGTATCGATACTGGCCGGGTTCTGCTTCTTTACCGACTTTTTACTACTACTGGCCTTTTTGGATACCTTTGTCTTGGTACTATTGTTGTTGGAGCATACCAGACTAGCCGGAGAAATGGTACTTGGCAGGGTCACTGCAGCCACAGCTACAGCCGCTTGGGCTGCTGGCTGAGACTGGGCCCTGGGTTTCTTGGGCTTACAGGGAGCTACAGGGGTAAATGTTAGCACGGGTGCACGCGTAGCCTCCGTCACGGGAGTTGCCCGATCGGGAAGGTGAAATTTCCTGGGGTGAGAGATCAGATCTCCCCCACTCACTCAAACACACTCAGACACACACACAAACACAAACCTGTTTTGGGCGGCGCGCATGAACTTTTTTTCCAAAGGGCGCCAGGGCCGTTTTTTCTGCATGCGATGAGCGCACTGCGAAACGGACAGCAATCCAGCCGAACCCGAGGTGGTGTGTGCAATTGTGTTGCGTATGAAAAAAATAAAAAAAAAGTTCGGAACCGTGAGTTTGTGTGTGTGTGAGTGCATGTGTAATGAGTGATCAAGGAGAGAGAGAGAAGAAAGTAAAAATAAACATACCTTTGGTGACCTTTTTAGGCCGTGTATTCTTGTCGCCATCCGACCGTCGTCGTTCAATTTTGACGTGGGAAATGCTTGTAGCCGTAGTGTTGGTAATTGTGGTGGTGCTGGTGCTGGTGGTAGTAGTGCCAGCAGAGCTCTTTAGGCACGCCAGCGACGGCGGCGCGGATGACGACGGTAGTGCAGTAGCTTTTTTCGTAGCGTCCGGCTTGGGCAGCAGAGGCCGGAACAACGGTCGTATGGGCACATACCGGCTGGAAGTCGAAGACGATGTCGTACTAGCTTTGGATACTGTGGTCATTGTTCTGTTTGTTGTTGTTGAATAGTTAATGAAGAAAACGTAGCGTCGGTTGGTTCGGTTCGGAACGTGTTGCAGAGCGAATGTGATGTAACGAAAAGAGCCAGCGACTAACTAAAGAACAGAAGCTCGAAGCAATTGTGAATTCATGGAAAGATGTATAGACCGGCAGTTCGAATGCAATTGTGTGTGTGATTTCCTTCGGTGGTATACTTGTCGTGTCTGGTTGGTGTCGGTCGGAAGAATGTACAACAAGAGTCTAGTTTTTTTTGCAGGCAGGTCGGCAAATAAATAAAAAAAAGGTTATCCTAGTGGTCTCGGAGATTGTGTTCGGAGACTGGAATAGAGTTTTTCTGAGGGGGAAATAGCAGAGAGTTAGGAAGTGATGTCGTCGTCGTCGACAAGACAAGAAAAAAAAATAGAGTAGCAGAGTATGAGTCCAAAGTGTGCAGAGCGGATTGTTTAAGAAGAGTCTACAGTACGTAGTGTGTGATTCCAAACAGAGACGCGCTCCCCCGGGTGTTCCATAACAGACAGCAAAGTTGTACCGGCCGGCATGTACGGTATTGTGTATCTCGTTACATGTGCCTGCTTCTCCCATTATGGGTCGGCTGAATCCGGGGCCGTGCACCGGCGGCGAGCCACGCGCCGCTCTCTTCCCGATCACCGGCGACGACATTTTTTTCCAAATGCCCCCCTGTTTACTTGAAGCTCTTTTATTAGTGAGAAGTGGTATTTATTCTATAGAACAGACTTGACGGCGTCAAGCACTCGCTGGTGAATTCCCACAGCACTGGCAATGACACCTTTATTATTCTTCAACGTTCGTCCGGCACCAAAGTCCAGCTCATGCCCGTACATGTCTGTCACCTTGCCGCCTGCTTCCGTCACCAGCACATTGCCTGCCGCATGGTCCCAGATCTTCTCCTCGTAGCTCATGCTCGTCGGCAGCCGCAGATAAATGTCTCCATTGCCCCGAGAAATAGAACAGTACTTGGCTTGTGAGTCCATTCGCACCGGTGGCTTGACAATGCCCAGCTGTGCGGCGATTGCGGCTTGACGGTCGTGGGCAGAATGGCCTGCTTCCACGCTCTCGCAGAAGGTCGCCTGTGAAAGTGTCGCTTCTGAAATATCATTGAATCGGATTGGCTCTTCTTTTTGGTTCTCATCGCCTTCCAATGGCTTGACAGTAGCACCTTGTCCCCGTACTGCACTGAACAATGTTCCGCCTTGGTCAAGGTTGGGGCACCCAATGACTCCAAGCTCCACAATGCCATTGACAATCAACGCAAGACATACCGCATACTGGCCCTTGCGCAAAAATCCCTTGGTGCCATCAATGGGATCCAACGCCCAAACCCGGCCTTCCCGTCCTCCGGAACTGTTGCCAACGTCAATGGCGTCGCACATGGCCTGGTCGTCTGCCAGCCGTGCAATATCGTATTGGTCTTCGCTGGTCGCCTTTTGGACATGGCCCCACACTTTGGTACGCAACGATGCGTCGCTTCTGAGCTTGGTGGCGTCTTCCTCACCGACAATCTTGTCGTTCGGGAAGGCGCTGTGGATGGCGTGAACTATGATCGCCTGTGCTCCGAAATCAGCCACCGTCACCGGCGAGTCATCGGCCTTGGTGATCGATTCTGGTGTCGTGGTGGTTGCCACGAGACTTGCCAGCCGACTTGCTCGTGTGACTGCCAATTGAGCTATTCTTCTTTCTGCCGCAAACATGTTTGGTTATGAAAGTATGTGTGGTCTTGAGGGCTTTTAGACTGGTGTGGCGGCCGATCCCGCTTTTGGGAGGGCGCCGCCGATGCCTATAGCGATGGGACTAATCTAATACCAATCAGCTATAAGAATTGGTGGATTACTTGCATAGGCTATATAGTAGTTCTTTGGGTGCTATAGAAGTAAATTAAACGAGAGCTTCATTGAGATGCGACGCAGAGTACTACAGCAACTTTATGAAACCATATATCATATAGTTTTCACAGTTGAGACTAAACAATAGGATTCTAGGCATTCTGGTGGCGATAGTCAGGAGCTCCCCGCAATAAAGAGCAACAAAGACACACAGAGCGGCGACGCAAGTAATATAATCATCCGCTTAGAGCATTGTATCCTTTTGTCCGGGGATACAGTACATTGATTCTTACGGAACATCAGGCCACAAATGTCTAAAATGTCCAGCCGGTTAACCAGATTCATTGTTCCGGTCAATCTCCCAGCACGGAACGGACCCGTGTAAACTGGTGGCGACTTCTCTGTTCAAGCGACTCAAACTGTCTATCAAACCGACTCACTCATTTGCTGCTTCCGATCTCTGCCGCAGCGTGTGAGGCTCATTGTGGAGTGATTCAAAAAAACAATAAAAAATACAACAGCGTGGCTATGCAATGTACCACTGTAATTGTGAGAGGTATTTCAAATAAGCTTTAGAGAAGACTCCTCAAACGATTCACAAGAATGCGAGTCGCCACGGCTAACATAATATCCCCACAAGCATCTCGGATCCGATACATTTTCAGATACATCCAAGGGGTGATAATAATTTATATTACATGAAAATTTGTAATCTCTCTCTCCCCTTTCTAGGTTTATGATTCGCGACTGTGCTTCAAAAAAGCTGGAGTAGTACTGTTTCGAAAATATGAAACAGGGCACTGTATACCAAGAGTTGGCCGAATCCGACAAACTGCCCAAATAAAACGTGTTCCTTTTGGATTAAGTGTTACCACTGCGATCAACATCTTGGGTGCCTTCGGTCCATGCTCCAGGATTCCTGAGCCGTATCACAGGCGGCTTTCACCTGATTGTCGATCCTCGAGTCTTCAAGGTGATCCATTGACCAGATACCATTTACCCCAGATCGCCTCAGATTACACACTAACGTTCGCAGATGGACAAACTGAAAAGCGTGAAAAACTTCCACACCCCCCTGACCTTTTTAACATTTGGGTTTAAGCTCCAACAGTACGTACAAACATGTACACTGTTAACCTCATGGGCGTTTTAAACACAAAGCTCAGAAGTGAACAAACCTTGAGTGACTATCTTCCTCTCATAGTTTGAGCATTCATATGTAGGACCATTCCCAATAGAATTTCTTGATCTCTAATTTGACCATTAACAACCGAGCGTCTTAAAGAGTGCACTCTCACACACCCAACAGCACGCTCCCACCACCACACGCCAAAATAACGCCAGCAAAAAGCGCGGGCCCAGATTTTCCCAGCCAAAAACCCTCCAAAATCTCTGCTCACACACGAGAAAACCTCCACTCCTTCTGCTGGAAGTTACGTATCGCCCCGAGACAAGAAATCCCCTCGGCCTCCACTGCGCTGCTTTTTTGCAACATTAACCCAGGGGTACAAGACGACAGACTGGTGATTCATACGGAGGGAGATTGTGCTGGGAATTGATAGTGAATGATAAGGTAGTAACGTAACGACAGCCGCCCCTACCACACCACCACCCCCCTTTTGAAGAAAACGAACACACGACTTCTATAGACTGGGCTGTTTTTTCTTCTCCTTTTACGGCACACTACATTAATAAATTCACCTTTATAAGGTGCCGGTAAGATGAAGGTATGTGGACTAATTTTTTTTCTTCTTGTTTTCAAGTGTTCTAGAGGCTAACGTTTGGTGACTAGGGATTGAGACGGTCTTTCAAGAGCGAGAAGCGCACTAGTTCAAGTGCAGGCTCATCTACCACTGGCTCCACTGCAAACCTGCAGAAAAGTCAGCTGGCGACACTACCGCCCAAAAAAATCATCAAGGCAAAGTACGACTATAATAGCCAGGGCCCAGGCGAGCTAGGGTTCCAAAAGGGCGACTTTCTCTATGTTGTGGGCAATGAAAACGACGCGGACTGGTACGAAGCTTGCGACCCGCCATCTAATCTACGTGGCATGGTGCCAGTCTCGTATTTTGAAGTGGTCTCTAGAAACGACGCAATTCAAACTATACCATTATCTGCTGTCAACGCGGCTCACGGCGAAGACTTTACGCTCCAGCAGCAACAAATCCAACACCAAAACGAGCTGTATTTGAATAATCAAGACGCGAAAACGCCAGGCGCGACGCCTGGATCCAAGGGTCCCCAGAATCCGCTTTATGGCGTTGTACTGTACGATTTTGATGCTGAACGGCCCGACGAGCTCCAGGCCAAGAAGGGCGAGAGCATAATCGTCATTGCTCAGTCAAACGAAGAATGGTTCGTCGCCAAGCCAATAGGTCGTCTCGGTGGGCCAGGCCTGATCCCCATTTCTTTTGTACAAATCCGAGACTTGGCCTCAGATCAGCCAGTGGCTAACGTGGAGGAAGCAATCAGGACGGCGGGTGTGCCACGAGTGGAAGAGTGGAAGCGAATGGCGGCGGAGTACAAGGCAAGTAGTATTCCTCTGGGTCGATTCGAGGACGATGGACATAATCACCAGCAGCAGCAACAGCAACAACAGCAACAGTCACATCATCAGCAACAACAGTCGATACACTCTCTGGGACCAAACCAGACACAGAGAGGCGAGCATCAGTCGCATCACGTATCGCAGAACAGTCAGGGCCATAATGTTGCGCAGCAGATGCAAAAGCTCGCGCTGGAGGAGAATGCGTACCCGCGATCAGAATCCCAGCTGTCACAACGCTCAAGAGATGCGGCGCCAAAGTCGCCATCTGGGAGAATGGTGGTATCGGCATCTGTCGACCGGTATGCATTCGATGGTGGAAGATACTGGTACTTGGTGGTTGCCGAGCTCAGCGATGGACGATTCAGGAATCTTTGTCGATATTACCAGGACTTTTACGACTTTCAGATCAAGCTCTTGGACGAGTTCCCAGAGGAAGCTGGCCGCACTGGCAAGCAGCGGACGCTTCCGTTCATGCCTGGTCCATTGACCTATGTGAACGACTCCATTTCGTCACAGCGACGAGCCAATCTCGACGACTATGTGCGAAACCTTATTGCCATGCCATCCTACATTTCTCAGTCACCCACTGTACAACATTTGTTTGCATTGCGAACGGGTGACATTGAGACTCCTCATTTGACTAATACCATGCCACAGCCTCCTGCGAATTCGAACGATGACCAAGCGACTTCCACTACTACAACGTCTGTAGCTGAATCCAGACAGACGACAGAAACCCAGGCGACAGATTACACCACCAGCACACTACCAAGTGAGTTTGTGAATCATAACAACAGCCTGCATCAGCACAAGCCCAGCTCTGCTTCATCTCACCATGTTCGTGCGACCTCGGAAGCGACTGTCATTGACCATCACGGCCAACAGCCTTCTCCTCGCTCAAGTAGCCGCAACAACTCACCTTCTTTGCAACAGTCCAATTTCCCGCAATCGAATGCAGTATCTCCGACCAACACTCAAGGTGCACAGATGCATGCGCACCAGCCTTCGTATGGCGGCATGTCTATGCACACGTCGAATCCGTCTGAGTCGTTTTCCATGGCGAATGGTGGGGGCACGCCAACTTCGGCTGGAGGAGCTTCACCTTTGAAGGACTCTTTTATCAAGGTGAAGGTATTCCATGAAGATGATTTGATTGCGATTCGTGTTCCTGCCAGTGTGACGTTTGATAATCTGCAAAGCAGGATATCTGAGCGGCTGGGTCTGGACCATGTGTCGTTGATGCACAAGGACGATTCTACTGGTGAGTTGGACCAGTTGACTGACGATATTGAGTTTACAAACGCGTTGGGCGGCAAGAACAAGTTGGTTCTTTACGCAAAGTGATTTTGAGTTTTCCCCCCCTTTTTTTTTTACTGTTTTACTGACGAATTACGATTTTTCTATTGATTTTTCTCTTCCTCTTTTTTCTTTTTTCTGTGAAAGATTGTTTTCCTATTGGCTTTTTTCTTTGTTTAACCAAATTTTTGTAGTTTTTCTGATGATTTATTGTCTTCTTTACCATCACAAGATCGCGAGTTGCAGAAAGTTTCAAAATATTAAAATTTACCGGTACTTACATAAAACTAGACTAAAGGTTCTTGACAAAATCGATAATCAAATTTGCGACTTCCTCGCCCTTGGTTTCCAAGATGAAATGGCCGCCGTCCAACAATACAATCTTTGCATTTGGCAAGTCCCGCTTGTACGCTTCAGCACCTGGGTACACGAAGCAAGGGTCGTTCTTTCCCCAGACCGCGAGCAATGGCACTTGCGACTCCTTGAAATACTTGTGGAATGCTGGGTACAACTTGAGGTTGTTCTGGTAATCAAGGAACAAGTCCAGCTGCACCTCCTTGGGCCCGGGTTTGTCCAAGTTCTGGACGAAATCCAAGTACGCCGCATTCGGGTCAATCAGCTTGAGGTCTTCCTGTGGCACCCCGTGCGTGTACTGGAAGTTTGTAAAGTCCAACGTCATTACATTATCCCTGAGTACCTTTCGCTCGGCGTCGGCGCCAGTGGCCCAGTACGCCTTGATTGGCGCCCAGAACTCTTCGCCGAGTCCCTCAATGTACGCGTTGCCGTTCTGGGTGACAATGGCCGTGATCTGTGCCGGACGCTTGATGGCGAGTCGGAACGCGGTGGGGCCGCCGTAGTCGAACCCGTACACGGAGAACTTGTCGTTCTTGATCACGAGTTCGGTGAACTCGTCGATGGCTTTGAAGATGTTGTCAAAGCTGTGCACGTGGCCGTCTGGCACGGTGGTTCGGCCAAAACCAGGCAAATCCGGCGCGTAGACGTGGAAGTGCTTGGCAAGCAATGGGATCACAGTTCGGAACTGGTTGGATGTGGATGGGAAGCCGTGGAGAAGGAGGAGTGTAGGAGAGGATGGGGCGCCGGCCTCAATGTAGAACACATTGGCGGAGGAAGTGGCGATAGTGTTGTAAGAAGGAGAAGTAGACATTGTTTGCTGATTTGATTTGATTTGATGATTGATATGGAGATACGGAGAAATGGTCGTGAATTTATACTTTTCTCCGGGGACCAGGCATCTCCGCGTTTATCATTTCTCATCGGTCAGTGTTTCATTTTGTCAGCACGGCTTTTGCACTGGAATGCCGGGTGGCCAGTAGAAATGTGTGCTCGGCATTTGGAAATGTGAGCGTGGCCGGCAATTGGGATTTTGTAAGCTCACAACCACCACGGATATGCCATCCGTGGATATGCTTACTTTGCATCCGTTCAAACCACCTGCACCGGTTTTATTGGAAATCGTTTTTTGAAGCGTATTAGAAATTTGGATCATGACGAGGATTGGAAATACAGGTGACGTCAAGGATTGGAAATTCGGGTGCGATTCGGGATTGAAAATGCTCCCCCATACACATGCAGCGAATATCGAATTTTGGTTATTTACAATCTATAATACAAATTCCTACTCCTCCTTAGGCTCTTCCAGCATCTTGCGACGCTCGTCCAGATTAAGATACAGCATCTTCTGCGACGCCTCCAGCGTCTGCACCAGACCCGCACCACCAAGCACCGAAAGCACACCAGCCAACTGTGCACGCAGCTCGTCCAGCGACGGCAGCTGCTTGAACTGGTCCACGTCAGCTCGCCCCAGCGTGTCGCCATCGACGTACCCGCCCAACAGGATCAGCCGCTCGCCGGACTTGTCGAGCACCTTGACCACTTCGTTGACCGCGGCAGGCAAAAGCTCCGGGAACGTGACAATGGCTGTAGGACCGTAGAACAAGTTGGACAGCGGGTGACTTGTGCGGCCGTATTTTTTGGCAGCGTCTTTGCTTGCTGGATCCGCGCTGTCGAGGCCTCGTAGCGCGACTTTGAACAAGTTCGACCGCGTCACCAGTAGTTTGCCGCCGGCCTTGGTGATCTTGGCCCTCGTCGCCTCGTTCTCGGCCCGTTGCAGTGTGTTGTTGTGGCATACCAGGATGACTGGCGATTTCTTCAAAATGCTAGTGTACTTGTCGACCAAAAACGTCTTCCGCGAGTCGGCTTTTTTCAGCGTACTTCTCGTAGTTTTAGTAGCAGCTTCCGTCGTGGAATAAGCACGACAGCATACTCTCGTAAACTGAAGCGCAACTCCAAGCCTGTTGAGCATTTGTGTGAATGTAGTTTTTGTAGGTGCTGGTTGAATGAAAAATTCGCCCGGTGAAAAGTTATATGGTGGGGGTGGAAATTTTTTGGGAGTCGACTCGACGACGATTCTCAAAAAGAATGACCTTGAGGCTGGCAGGGCCAAGGACACTAACAGTCTCACGCAAATGGGTCAGATGCTCGTCTGACCTGTATAAAAAATACGGAGACACACTAGCGCTGCCGTCGACGCCATACGCAGCCAATGCCCCGTCGCCCCACGACGAGTCGCTGCTCATCGACCGCACAGGCCAGGACCTGTACCGATGGCAGCACGCAACCCTGGACCGCAAATCAACAGTAGTGTTCCACGACGGGCCGCCTTATGCAAATGGTAACCTCCATACAGGCCACGCACTGAATAAAGTGGTCAAGGACGTGACTAACCGGTACAATTTGATGCGCGGACGGCGAGTCGAGTACCGCCCCGGGTGGGACTGCCACGGGCTGCCTATCGAGCTAACGACCATTGCCAATGCTAAAAAGAAAAAAATCCAATACAACTCGCTGAGCATGGAGGAGCGGCGTAAGATGTGTGCCGCGACGGCGCTGGGTATGGTCGAAGGGCAAAAGCAAGGGTTTAGAGGCTACGGCGTGATGGCCGATTGGGACGGCGACACTTACAAGACGCTGACAAACGATTACGTTGTACGGCAATTGGGTGTCTTTCGACAAATGATGAAACGCGGGCTGGTGACAAGGAAGAATAGGCCCGTGTATTGGAGTGTAGAGAGCCAGACGGCTCTGGCGGAGAGCGAATTGGAGTATAAGGAGAAACAGTCGACTGCCATCTACGTCAAATACAAGCTCGAGCAGCTACCAGCGAGTCTGCAATCTTTGGACAAGCCTGCATATTTGGTGATCTGGACAACGACTCCGTGGACGCTTCCTTCAAACCAGGCGATCGCCGTGCACGAAGAGATTGAGTACGGTGTGGTCAGCTCTCCACATGGATACCTCATCGTCGCAATCGAGCGAGCGGGAGATATACAAGGGGATCTACTTGCGAATTACAAATTCAAAGGCTCCGAGCTCGTCGGACTACATTATTCATGTCTAATGAAGGGCAGCAACGACCATTTCCCTGTGCTGTCTGGATCCCACGTCACCAGCAGTAGCGGCACAGGCCTGGTACACAGTGCGCCAGGTCACGGTATGGAGGACTACCTCATGTGCTACGAGCATGGCATTGCCCCGTACTCGCCGATCAACGACTACGGCCAGTACACGGACCAGCTTCACGACGCGTTCAAGCCGCAATTGGTGGGGCTCGACGCCCGCAAGAACCAAGAGCTCGTGTTGAACATGGCGCAGGAATGCGGCGCATTGATTAGCAGAGACGACAGCTACAAACATAATGTACCGTGTGATTGGAGATCGAAGCAGCCGGTTCTGGTGCGGTCCACGCCGCAGTTCTTTGCCGACATTTCGACAATCAGGCAAAAAGCACTCGACGCGCTGGACAGTGTCAAGTTCACGCCTGCAGTCGGGCTGAATCGGCTCACGGCGTTCACCCAGTCGCGATCCGAGTGGTGCATTTCGCGACAGCGGGTGTGGGGCGTGCCAATTCCCGCATTGTACAACAAGTGCAATGGCGAGCTTCTAATGACGGATGAAACCGTGGATACGATCATCCAGCGCATCGAGCAGACTGGCATCGACCAGTGGTTCAAAGAAGAAGATAATGTTAGCGAATGGCTGCCGGAGAGTCTGAAATCACAAGGGGCTGAATACAAGAAAGGGTTCGAGACTATGGACGTATGGTTCGATAGCGGCACAAGCTGGACCATGCTAGAGGACAAGCAAGCAGAGTACTATTTCGAAGGCAGCGACCAGCACCGAGGATGGTTCCAGTCGTCGTTGCTGACCAAAGTCGCCGCAACTGGCACCGCCGTCGCGCCGTTCCGTCAAGTCGTGACACACGGGTTTGTGCTCGATAAAGACGGCCGGAAAATGTCCAAGTCTCTTGGCAATATCATCTCCCCGGAGGACGTAAAAGCCACAGGTAAGAAGAACAACAAGCTTGGTGTCGACGGGCTGAGGTTGTGGGTCGCGCAGTCTGATTACACGGTTGATGTGACGCTTTCCTCGGCTGCATTGGACCAGATCGCGTCCATGCTGAGGAAAATCCGGCTCACTTTCAAATTCATGCTGGGCAATCTGGGCTCGTTTGACGGCGTTGCAGTGCCGTATGAGCAGTTGTCGCCAGTAGACAAGAACGCACTCAACGATTTGGCCAAGCTCGAGGCTCGAGCACTGGAAGCATACGACAGCTTGCAGTACACCAAAGTTGTCAAACTACTGCAGAATCACATGAATGTGGACTTGTCGGCTCTCTATTTCGACATGGTCAAGGACCGCGTGTACGCTGATGCTACGAATTCGCTTTCGCGCAGAAGCGTGCAGACGGTGCTTGCAGAGATTCTCAAGACCTATCTCCACATTTTATCGCCCATCACACCGCTACTGTGTCAACAAGTATGGGATCACTCGCCGGAATACATTACCCTCGGCGAAGCGACGCCGTTCCATGTGCCGTGGCAGCAGCCGCGGCTGGCCCACTTGCTCAATCCACAGATCGAGCAGGATTTCCAGAAAATTGTCGCAATCCGGTCCCATGTGCTCGGGGCTATGGAGCTGGGTCGAGCTCAGAAGCATGTCCGGTCGTCGCTGGGTACAGAAGTGTACCTAACTTGCGACGATGGAGGCGAAGCGCAACGAATCTTAAACAAGTATGAGCAGTACCTTCCTGAGATATTCATCACATCACGGGTTCACCTGAACCAAGAACTGCCACATGAGTTGGAATGGGTTTATAAATCAGAAGAGGGCGATGGGGTGCAAGTGGCGGTGGCGCCTCCAACGTTGCACAAGTGTCCGCGGTGCTGGACGTTTACCGCCGACCACCCAGAGTCGCTGTGCAAACGATGCGACGACGCTATTAATTAATTTAGCATGTAAATATGTTTCTTTGTATATATATTGTGAATATTAGACGAATGATATGATCTTATGAATTTAAAATTGCCACACGCGCGTAAAGTTCAGTCCTAGCTCATTTTCGCGATCGGCGCATCTTGCATACATAGCGATCGCGATTTCTCACGAAACTTAAAGTGTAATCTCAGATTTTTTAGGTTCAAGAGAGCCGCATCGAGTCGAGACTAATGGCCACAGCGCCATTGCTGTCACGTTCTCTGTAGTCGCGGATCATATTTCCTATGCACCGCTTTGTCAATGTCAAAGGGCACCCATCCTCGCCAATATACCAATGTGTGCCTGCGTCAGAGCACACGTACACTGCAACATTGGCACTCCACAAGTCGACC
The DNA here is from genome assembly GCA_030580095.1 of Blastobotrys petasosporus. Taxonomy (NCBI): domain Eukaryota; kingdom Fungi; phylum Ascomycota; class Dipodascomycetes; order Dipodascales; family Trichomonascaceae; genus Blastobotrys; species Blastobotrys petasosporus. The sequence continues at coordinate 63,774 of JAKTSG010000009.1, forward strand.
ACCACCAAGTAGCTCCTCCCCGGGGTCAAGAGTGCCGGTACTTTGTAACCTTTCAAAACCAAGAACCTAGAAGTGCTCTGGTGCGGGAATATTCCAATCCAAGTCACTTCCTGCTGAGCCCTCCAGCGCCGCTGCGGGTACAGAGATAACACATGCTTCCACTCGAGGCGCTCTGAGCCTTCTCCGATATGGTCGTATGGGATTGTGTAAAGCTCGCCCTGTTTGTCCCCACTCCTAAACAGTATCATGTGCGTTTCGCCCATGACAGCTTTACCAAACAACGCCTCTTGGATTGTGTTTAAACTGTTGTCAAAGTACTGCCGCGTGGCTTGGTCGTATCCAAAGTACTTTAGCATTGGACCTCGCATCGTCTTTCCGTTGTTGGAAAACTCGTACCATTTTAAATAATCCACATGGTCACAGACTATCAGGATTTCGTTCCAGAATTTCACCGAAGTCTTTATCAAAAGCCCACTGTAAACCAGGCCTGGTCTAGGGCGGTGAAACTCGACTCGATGTAGTTGCTTAAACTCAGAGTCGCACACTGCAATGTGCTCGTCTGCATTTGCGCATATATACCCCCATGGAGTTTCAGCAACAATGGTATCAAAACGCTCAACTGTGCCATCAGGTATTGCCACGCTTGGTAGACTATCTTCAGGCACCGGTTGGGCACGGCCCACGGTGTCAAGTTCGTCAAAGAACTCGACGGTGCCAGCGCTGTAATCCAATCTTCCAAGTTCCAATCTTCCAAGAGTATAAGGCACCCCATATGGAGGATACCGGAGCTGTATCTCACTTCCTGAGTTGCCTATACCTGTAGTAATGGCATTTTCCACCATGTGATGCGTCTTGAAGCCAGGCGGCACCGCATTCAAATGAAACGGCCGCTCGTTCGCTTTATCCACCACCCGCAGATCAGAATTCAGCGTCCGTGTTACAAGCCACCTATGTAGCCACCCATTGATCCAAGGACCCAGGCTCTTAACTGGTCGCGCGTCTACCTCGTCGATTCGTACGCCGTGGACGCGGAACAACGCGCTCTCGTTCGTAGTAATCAGATCGCGCCACCGTTGTGATACTCCACATGCACTTACCGCCGTCAACGGGTTCTCGATCTTTTGAAATACAAGCAGTAAGATTTCTGAAGGCAAATCATTCATCGCCTCTAGGCCAGCCGTGGCAAACGGTGGTGGTCACAATGTGTTTTACAGCCCCACATTTTTCGAACTAGATGTACGGCTGTGGAGGATGCGGCGGTCATGAACCATTTTCAACACCGACATACAAAACTGTAGAATTGTCCGTGAATATTTCTGAATGAACTTTCTGTCTGCGATTCTGTAAGCTACTCTAGCACCAGTAGGCTCAACATTCCCGGATAAATCTAGAAAATCGACACTGCATTCGGCTCGGGGTCGGCGCGCCGACTATTGTTCCGAAAATCTCACAGATACCTAAATGATGTTCCATTGCATACGCATCAACATTCGAAAAGAAAATAACCCTTGTTGGAGTCATCTTGTATGGATGTAAACTGTGTAAATCCAAGCTCTGGCGGATTTAAACTACCCGGACACAGGACAAGGCGGATGCCGTGCCGATGCCACCTAGACCAACCCCGTCGCAACAGCACTTGACTGCTCCCTAGCCTCAAGCCGGGTTAAATGCATGTTTTATTTTATTCTTGCCTAGTACCTATCCCACTTCTCAAATAGATCGGGTATCGGTCGCCGCAACTTGTTTTGCCCCTGCAGCTTTTCAGATAGAGCGCTGTCGGGAAACCCCCGAAGCAGCATAGGGTGTAATTAATAACGAGTATACATGATTATTTTTTATTCTTGTTGCAATTTTTTAATATATTCGATGAGGACGTTTGCTCCTCGTTTCTTTACATTCTAGGTCTGTTAAGCTCTGCAATGAAGTGCCACATGCGACTAGCACATGTATTGAAACTGGATTTCTCGACTGAATGATCAATCCATGTGCAAAGCACTTGTATCTCTAGTCGCCATGAAAAATAGAATATGTGATTCATTCGTTTTCTCTCTAGTGTCGTCAGTTTACCGAAAGCAGAGACAACCCGGCATTTGTTTTCGCTCCGGTTTCTGGCAAACTACAATAGTCCACTTGGACAGCCAGCCCACTTTCTGTCAACCTAAGTTTATTTGTGTCAGACTAAAATAGGATGTCATACGCGAAACGACGCGGTAAGGTCCTGAGGCTGAGTACAAACCGCCTTGATTGCATTTGGGGAGCAAGCCGTCTATGCGGCGAGCCCAATCGTACCATATTACTTGTCGAGGTACATTTCTTAAGAATGCGCCATCTGTCTTAAATTAATTAGTCGTCCAGTCGTTCTGGTTCAATCCTCAGATGTATATTGCCAGTAGTTTTCGAGACAGTCGAGGGTCTGGCGAAGCACTTTCGTGTACAGGTACAGATGTTAAGACTTCCACCACTAGAGAACCCAAGGCGGCTCACCAATCTTGGTAGAAACCGCCGCACAGTGCACATTTGACCTCTTGCAAGGACACACTGAGATGAATAAAACCACTGGACACTCTTGATTATTGTACCGAGGTAGACGATTACAATAAATTTATCGTGGCTACGGGCATCTACGGCATCGATGTGCGTACCATCTCTTGGCAGTTGGCCCAAGCGGCGCTGACCCCGTGAAAGAACAGCTGCATCATATATTGCTATCTGGGACATACTTTTCTTTAATCTCAAGCCTTGATCCTGATTATTGATGTTGTCGTGTCAACCGTGATTATCGGTATAAAGCCGCTATTGCTTCAACATCAGGAATCCTGTTCACCACAAACACGTTGTTCTCAATGGCGTCTTTTAGCCATGAATAACAAATCGCTATAGCCTCTTGAGATCAAATCACTTTAACAGTGCCATAGATGAACAACGACGGAATTTTCTATAAGGCATCATATAGCGAGACAGAGAAGAACAGCCCTGCAAAGGCGCACAATGCAGGTCGCTGAAACATACATCAGTGGCTAAAGCAAAAGAAACCAACAATAAACTCACCCGTACTGGTAATTTTGGTTTTACCGCCGTGCACCGTCCAGTGCGTGGCTCGTATTCTGTTAATACGGTACATCTGTATCTGTATCCGTATGTATAGATACAGTACAACATGGATGTTCCCTAGATACAGTATATGCGCCAACTTGCATCGCGCGTCCCACCAGCCGTTGGATGAGCTTTCGCATGTGAAAGAATTGAACAAGAATAACTCAACAGAAGCCCAGCTAGAAAGCTCTGGGGCATCAGAATACGGAGGATATTATTTGCTCTACTTGACTGAAAAGTGAGCACATTTCTGTCACGCTACAGTCAATCTTGCGGCTTCACGCATTTGCAGCCACAGCGCGCGAGGCTTACTCATGCTTGACAAAATCTAAGATCCGGATGCACAGAACCAGTTGGTCCTACATAGTTTTTGTTTCAAGGGGCAGTGCACACGAGCCAATCATATGTACGGCTTTTTAATTCTGGATAGATACCGGTAACAGTTCGTGGGGTGTTTGCGCCGGACCTTTACTGAACCGGAATCACTGTCCCGTCTCTCCATGATTGTTCAGCGCCACTTGCGGCTGACCATGCCATCAGCTCAAGATTAGTATGGTATTGTTATAAGTATGTTATGTATAATTGATATCAAAGATTCAAAAAAAAAAACAAGACCAACCGGAATATTAATAAGCTGTTCTACTTCGTCGATCAACAGACTTTATCGCCCACTTACTAAATGGCATGATCTATACTGCAGTTGGCAAGAGTGACGTTCTGCTTTTCGCGCAGTAAAACCCATGTATTTCGTGGCACGTAAGAGCCCCTAATGGGAACATGCCTGAAATAGGTCCTTAACTAGCGTTAGATGGGTCTAGAGGTCTAGAGAGAGAAGGAAAAAAGTTCATGCCAACCTTATTGCGTAAGCATATGGCCATCATGGTGCATGTGCATAGCGCCGAAGCAAAGAACTCGCTCAAACACACCCCCTATAGCCGTAAATAGACACATTCCATACTTAGAGTCCTTACACTTCCAGCCGGGTCGGGACTTTATGTTCTACATTGTAACTCCGCAGCCAGTCCTAGTTACAGTACTAACTCGAAGGGATTATGGGATAACCCCCCCCCCCCACAAGAACCCATCTCACCGCACAAGGATCAATGTTGTCATATATCATATCCCTGCAGTCTTTCTGCCCCGAAAAAGTTCTTGTGATCTGGGATACAATGTTCCAAAATAGGACATACCGTACAGTATCAAGAAATCTGTGCGGCAGAAGCTGGCGCAATAATGGGCCGACCCACTTGCTGGAGAAAGGTGCACATCTTGCCCAGTTCCGGCTTACCGAATTGCCGGAGGAGCCCTAAAAGCAAGAAGACCCCCGCCGTCCCAAGCATGAGAGTGCCGGTAGCTTTACGCAACTCGTGTTCAGATAGATTCATGAAATATCTAACCTTAATTTTAGCTGTCGTGCCGGGAAACTGAGAATTATTGAGAATAAAATCCCATCTTTTCTCCAGCGGATGTAAGCGGACATTAACCATGCTCCTGCAGCGCGGACCACGGACCTAAGTATTAAACCCGTCCCCACGAGACACGACTGACAAGTTTTGGCATTTAAATGAAATAAATTGACCCAAACGTTTTAGTTCTTCAGAAGAATAGAATAATAGCATACCAGATAGATCCAATCATATCAAGCCCCCAAATAGACCCCGTTTATATGGACCCTCTGAGGACCCCTTGAGGGCCCGTCCCGACGCTCGGGCCGCCCGCATATGGATCAGAATCGGATGCAGGCCGTGGAGGCGGCACTGCGGCGTTCGAGTCGTCGCCGTTGCAGTGTTTTCTTATTTGACCATTCTTCTCCTTGTTCCGCATTGATACATGTAGGACGTGTTAATGACCAGTCACCTCCAACAACGTCGTCATTAATCATCGGTGTACGAACTAAGTTGGATCACCGAAATCGTCAGCCTCGGTCTCAATTCAACGAGAAACCGAGTCTGATGATGGTCCTTCACATCCGATCCCAGACAACTGTTTTTGGGTCCTTCTCGGCAGCCGGTCATCTAGGTCTTACTGTATTGAAAGCCATAGAGGCGCAAGAACGAGACAAGAAAAGACAAGATCTCGTATGGCGGCTTTTATCGGCATTCGGCCGCGCCCCTTTACAAATAAGCATGTGCACTGGAGGAAAGGGCTGGAAATCTAGATCCACTCTCATATAAGCAGTTCTTCATGTTTTATCTGCATCCGGATCCAGGTTCTGCCCTCTTGTGTCCAGTCCTGAAATTAAAAATACACCTTCAGGTTACACAATGCTTAGAAACAATATTGCCCGGGCCACACATTACATGCTTCTCTGATAATATCTTAGTTTGTTTTTTCTCCTGGCCCCCGGTGTTTCTCTTCTTTCTAGAATACCGTTTGGCTTTTTGATCCTGCCCCCACCATCGCTCTTTTAGAGTGCCACTTTATAACTACCCGCATTCGCACTTCTCCCTTTCCTCATACCACTGCTGATACCGTAGAAAAGAGAGGGGTTGTGTTTTTCGGAAATCTAGTTGGTTTTTTTTTTCGATTTTGGAAATTTGATAAAAACTAGGGAGGGGGACTGTGCTCAAATGGTGGACGAGCCTCAGCAGGTCAATGTGCATCCTGGGTACGCCATACCCGGCTGGCGACATGATCAGTTAGCGGTAGGCAAGTTCACGGAGGACGCTTTGAAATGTCCAATTCCAGGCTGTTCGGAAGTTTTTAGAGCCGATACACACGGTAAAAGATACACGGCAGAAAAATGGAAGGCACATGTCACTGCTCGCGAACTCCACTACTTTCTGTGGTACGACCCAGCTTACTGCTACCAACCACCAGCATTGAGATTCACATTCATTCGAGTTGACAAGCGACATAAGATTGCAGTATGCCATTTCAGACGAGAACCAGTTCAATTCTCCAAGCTTCAAGAGCATTGCGCACGGTGCAAGGGTTGTCTCGGAATTGACAAATTATATGAAAACGACGAGAGTTATCAAGCGATTCGAAATATCACCAAACAGCAACTCCAACGCGACGGGGTAGCCATTCAGGGCTTTGAAGCTTGCGAGGCATTTCATTGTTGCACGAAATTGTACGGATCATCAGTTCAGGGCATTCATGCCCATTTGAAAACGGCCGGGAATCACAGCCCGTCAGGGCCCATGAAATGCATGCGATACCGAACCACTAAGCATGGTTATGCGTATGTTCCGATCAGTGACCTTGAGTACGAAAAGTTGAATTCAGTTCATGATGGAATGGCAATTGTCGAAGCGCCACGTGCTCGAGACTGGGAACGAGTCCAGCGAAGTGCTGGCGGCGGAAATGGAGAAAGTCCACCGACCAGCAATGGCTCCAATCAGCGACGTCCTTCGGTATCACACAACAGACGTCGCTCTTCAGACTACCCCTATGGTGTCACTAAATCGCCGCCGTCGCATATAAAAAACGAATCTCCTCCGCCTAGGGAGAAACTTGAGTATTACACGGTGGATACATTCCGTCAAGCAGTTTTGTCAGATGGCTACGGGCTATTCGAACGGTTTTACACGTCACTGATACAATCATGCACAGCCCAACTGGAAGAGCTCACATGGAATCGGCAGTCTTCGATTATTTCTAGCATGCGTACGTTGTTCTGCTTGAATTTCTGACTAACACTTTTTAGGCCATCGAATTGATGACGACTTGACAAATACCTCAGCAGGATATTCATGCCTGAGAGACCCGTCGACAAATGATCAACTGTATGCGCTTGTTGCGGTGGCTCAGTCGAACTCTGTGCATCTGTTCAAGAATGGAATAAACAGTAAAGAGGTTTTGGAGTACATTGACAAGTGCGACTCTTTCATGGAATCTCTTATGGTACTGGTGTACTGCAGCATTGCCAACACGCCATCCCCAGGGGAACTGTTAAGCTGGACTTATTCGAATACCAGCAGTGTCAGAACAATGTACATCGAAAACGACCAAGTGGTATTTAGGGGGCGGCAACCCAGCGAAGACAAGTACTTGCCGTGGTGTGTTGGTGAGCTTCTTGTGCGGTATTTACGAGTGGTGAGGCCATTCGAGATCTACTTGGCGCAGCATTTGCAGCAAAGCTCATCGCAAGTACAAGCTATGTATTCACAGGTGTTTATGGGATACAAGGCCAAAGTTTCTGAGACGGATTTGTCTTGCTCCATGAGAAGGGTCTCCAGCAAGTTTTTGCACAGGGCAGTAAGCGAGCACGTATGGAAAAGTCTGCTGCATACAATCATGAACAGAGTCAGCGACAAGGACTGGACAAGTAGAGTTTTCAACGAGGCATGGTTTAACAGCACCGGGCTGTCACGGATTGGCCCAAGACAGGTACCATCATTGGGCACGCATCCAATTCTGCGACTCTAGAGTCTCACGAAAAAACACAAAAAAAGCATATGAGATTTTACTATTATTTTTTTTCTTCTCGACAGTTATTCCCCTCATGTGGCTTATCTGGCACATTGCTTTCTAAAAGGTTGTGGACGGCAGGATCAAAGCGGCCATTCAAAAACGGCGCATTCTCTATACATGGATCCGGCAACATCATGTCTCTTACGTGTCCTTATTTTTTTTTAACGAATGTGCATGAGTAATACTGTCTAATATGGGAACGACCGATTCAATGGGCACAGCGAGTGCAAACTTGGAAATATAGACGGCACGGCTTTTTTACAGCCATTATTTATCTTAGATATATATCTTTCACACGGAATCAAATCATGTAATGACTGTAACGATTTATTAAACTAACCTAGTCTTCAACTCTTGTGTGTCCAGACGGGCGACGATTTATCCAGACGAGTCTGCAATGCAGGGTAGAAAATCGCAGCTCCAGATGGATCGAAAATGCGTATCCCGTTCAAGGCAAAGATGCAGCTCCTCGTTTTCTCATCAACCGGAAGTGTACAGTCAAGTCAACGCCCCGCAATTGTAAAAGAAAAATACACATGCCACACAGCGTATTTTTGACTGTACACTTCCGGTTGATGACAAAACGTCAAAGACAACCCCCCGATTGAGAGCGTTACACCCTTCAATTGTATTTTTTTAAACGTGCAATCACAGTATTTTAAAAAGTGCATACCGGCTGAAACAGGGCAGGTGGCGAGGAGTTGCAACGGCGTGATGCTTAGTCACGGACAAGAATACGACCGGGATCTGTCTACTTGACAAGTTCAACTTCTCCAAGACCTGCTCTATCATGTATCAACATTTTTTGTTTTTCTTTTAAAAAAGTTGCATCAGAGCGTGATAATTGGATTCGTCTTCTTTCTGGCACTAGAGTGAGTGAATTATTCACATAGCCAGAACGTCGGCCGCGAATACCAAGGTTTCATAATCAATGGTCCCCGAAACCCCTTTTCAAAAGCATCGTCTCAAAATGGAGATGTCTTTGGAGATTAATTTACTAGCGTACAGTGTCATTTGACAGAACGGGGCCTAGAGGGGTCTCGTCCGTTCTACAAGACTGCGTCCCTATCCAACAAGTCCAATGTCGCCACATGGAAAGGCAGGCGGCACCGGGATGGCAATAAAATCAACAAGTACGACAAACAGAAGAAACTATCTGATGCAATGTTTGCAACTTCTGTGAGGCTGGTCGGCACCGAGCACCCTCCGGGAATCTCTAACGGACCGGGCGCACGGCCCGCGAATCGAACTAGATTTCTAGTAAAGCTTCAGGATTTCTCAAAATGTATTCTTCTCAGTCTGCAGCATTTGTTTGAATTTGATCTAATAAATTGAATATTTTTTACTCACAAGCTTACGCGCCATATTTAAGGTTAAGCGGTTAACAACGGTGCACATACGGCTGTGTGTCAGGGGTTTTGGCTATCCAGACTTTTACCTCCAAAAAGTCTTAGCCAATTGTATTGAACTGAATTTGTTGAGTATTTTGAGGCTGCCATGAATAATATTGGGCACACGGAGCCGTTGGACTAGTGGACCGAGAATCTCCATCGTTGACTTGTACCGGCAAATGATCCGAAACAGCTTCGAGAAGTTCGAGAGAACCAAGTGTCTCACCCGGCATGGCAGCCTGTTTCCGTGTATCCGCCGACCGTCCTACGGAGATTTATATCCGGGCTATACAATTTACTTAATGTCAACATATCAACGAAGATTAAATCATAATTGAAATCATCTGATGGCGTCGGGTGGGGACCTATCAGGTATTCAAAAAGTGTACAACGCCTGGAGTTCCGGACGCGGAGCTGCGACAACCGTTATTCGGAACCACAATGTTATTCAGACTGTCTAGTAGATAGAAGTGCGCGGATATCTAATAGAAAACATTTACTGGTTGTGTCCATCTTTCTTTTTTATTGTTTGACCTTGTGATGGCACTGCCAGCACTGATATATGTTCGGTATGGCGTATATGGATCACATCGTATCGGGTCTGCTCCGAACCATGGTCGGATTGTGCCAAGACTTCAGACCATTCAACTAGCTTGTGAAATAAAAAAATAATAACCAAGATGAGGTATTTTTTATCAAGTTTACAATTGATGCCGTCTCTTCCATCTCGAGTTAGGGGATACCATGATGTGGGTGTACATCTACGTCACCACCGCCACCAGAATGCCAATACGCGAAATCCACCGAGACCAGCTTGGGATCTTTATACGCCGGAAAAAAGATGCAAGAGTATCGAGTGATTTTTTAACACGAAATGGGAAATGCTGATAAGGTGTTGTGCTTTTTGATGTGCCGAGTCTTGATCTTATATCGAGGCTGGTCCCATGTACTCGCTTTTTTCACAAACGGTTCACCACACCCATACATAAGCGTGATAATTACATTCACAGAATTAAGGGTCTCTATAGTATCTCAGTTTCTTAATATATCACTATATATTATATTCGCAGCTTGTCCAGTCCGATGGTATCTTTGAACGGTTCAACGTGACCTGGGCACCATATGACTAAACATTTGCAGACGCAGTTTAATATAGCATTTAACAACCCTTAAGATGTAATATTCGCAATAATGCTAGGGTGTCTAACTACATATTCACCCCAGTTAGCATACCCAAGCCGCACCTCCATGTTTCAGATCATCTCCGCGCCCGCCAAAATTTGTAGTAACCAAGCATATAGGGGACGTCGGAACAACGAGAAGGAGCATCCAAAGATGAGTGGCAGCACTGACCAAGACCAAAAAATATCAAAGAGATTCACACAGCCTCAGAAAATGCCGCGGCAGAGAAAGCCGCAGTCGGAGGAAGAGTTTGAAGCTCAGAAAGCCCAATATGCACAGGGCCCCCGGATCCACTCGGACAATGTATGTATCACACATTTCTTTAAACGATAACTGACTGTTATTCCCCGGTAGTGGCTGCTCGAGACGGATTTCAGTAGTGCCGACGGCAAAAGCAAGCTCGACCGCATGACTGTGAAAAACGCTGCGGAGAGAGCCTATTTTGTGCGCGATTACTCCAAAGCGTTGCAGATATTGGAGATCACAGAAAGCTGGCAAATCACTGACAAGGAGCGAAAAGAATACGACACGATAAAAGAAGCATGCCTCTCCGCCAAGTTAGATCCATAGCTGTAGTGTAATGAAATAATGAAAGTTATCCATCCTTGGTGAAAATTCGCACCTCAATTGTCGCGACTGGCCGGCTCTTGAGTTCCGGAATCTTATCTTCGTCTCCGTCGTCAATCTCATCCAGCACGTCTACTGATCCAGTGATTATATCGACTTTATAACCACTGGACTGGTACTTCACTCCGACTGAGAGTGCTTTGGAAATCGCCTTGCCCTGCGCAAACACCGCGACGTGTTTTCGCTTCTGCCTCGCTAGCAACAGATGAAGCTTGTCGACTTTCTTCAAAGTCGACACAAATGGAGACGTAGCGCGTATATATAGATCAGCTTTATGCCCTGCAGCCCTCGGAGCCGGCCGTTTGGTCACCGTTTTGGTCGTGGTCACTTTCGTCTTTGCCATCGTTAGTCTACCTTAAGAGGTCGAAAAAAGCACCAAGCGGCTCCCAACTTTCGACGACACATCAGCAGCCTACAAATGACCAAAGCGCTGCCATCGTGGTACTACGATCTAACAGACACATCAAATGCGGCGTAAGTTTCACTAATCAAGCACATTAGCTAATTCAAACAGACCAGTCGGGTTGCAAGGTGTAGAGAGCCCTCCTGGGTTCAACGGCAGCGACAAGCAGTCAAAGAAGGAGGGCAAGTCTCGGGGCCGAAATGAAGCCGATACAGATAACCTCAAACTGAAAAAGGCCTGGGAATACGCATTGGCACCGGCAAAGTCACTGCCCATGAATCTGTTTGTCAGCTACATGTCTGGTAACTCGCTCCAGCTCGTTCCAATCATGATGACCTCAATGATGTTCTTCCTCAACCCATTCAAGCAGATCATCGCCACAAACAAGCAGTTTGCCCCTCTAGAAACGAAAAATAACACCAACGATATCAAGTTTACAAAATTCGTCTACGTCATGTGCCAGCTGTTGGCGGTGATTGCAGGTGTATGGAAGCTTGGACAGATGGGCCTATTGCCCAACACTCGCAGTGACTGGCTCGCGTGGGAGGAACCGTCTAAAGTTGACGAAGTATCAGTATAAATACACAATGCATTTTCTTTCTTCTAATTTTCTAAAGCTTTCTCTGAATCTGCCGCAGCGTCCTCAGACTCACGTGCACGCTTGTGGAACTCCATGCGCAGTGCCTCGATGTTGAACCGCAGCAACGAGTCAAACTTGTCCACTACACTGATCCCTACAGAGCTCCTGAAACACTCTACCAGAATGAGCTTATCGTAGTTTTTCAAATCGACGCTGTGCCCATGTTCGTTCCCAACGCACTCTGCAACAGTCTTGATCACTTCGTCGCGCGTCATCAGGTTATGGTTCCTGATCGCTGTCCTGATTGCAAACTTGTACGGCTTTTGGTCCTCTTTTTGATGGAAATGCCTGTCGAGAACAGTGGAAATCCGTTTCACACCTTCCAGATTAGCGGTGGCCGTAGTGGTGACCGGCGTGAGTCGTTGCACATGCCGCGCTATCGACTTGAACTTTCCGCTCAAGATGTCTTCGCACAGTCTCTGAACAAACTCTTCAACATCTACTGGTTTTCTTGCACGTATGAAAAAAAGACACTCGCAGTCGAGATCAACAATGCTGAAAACGGATTTCTTGTTTTTGGCGGGTTTGAGTGCAGCTAGCTCTTTGGCAATTTCGTCGTCGATGTCCACTGGTCCTTCCTTCTTCTCCTCTTCCTCACCTTCATCGCCCAACTTGGCAAAATCCTCACCGTAAATACTCTCAGCGTACTGACATGGTTAGTCAACGAACTTGAAACGAAAGAGAATAATACTCACCTCCATAAACATGTCAAGAGTCTGCTGCTTACAGAATCGCTCCTTGCCTCGTACACATGTAACGTAGATTCCACTCCACCAAGGTTCTACTACCTGGCTGCCCATGTATCTAGCCTTCTTCTTCTTTTTACTGGCATCATCGCCTCCTTTTCTTTTCGTCATTGTTCTTTGATAGTACCCTCGGTGTGTTGTGGTTGAAAATTATGAGCCGCACACAACTTCGGATCAAGAAGGAAGCTGTTACGGCATTCGGAGCATAATGTATGTAATGCAATTTAATAAATAAACATGTTAGATAAGGCGAACAATAAGGAAATTTCTCCTCTTGCTCGTTGTTCAAAACTTTACTCCTAGCTTTTTACTGACCTCGTCCACAAAATCGGACAACAGCCCGGATTGTTCATACCTTCCAATTGTCGGCATGCTGCGCTCAATATCCGCCAAGAACATATTATGTGCTTCGAATATGTTCTGAGTTTCTCTGTTTTCTGCAATGGCCCTTGAAAATTGCTCCACTTTCGATCGGATCATCATGTCAGTGAAGGAGAGAGCTTGACTGAACACAATCGGATCCCATCCATGGTCGTGCTTTGCCCTGCTGTGCCAGCGACTCAGTTTGACAAGCACAGAGAATACGCTGTTATACGTTGCTATGGCAGACCTATCAAACAAGCAACTCAGCAGCTCGTTCTTCAATGGCACCATGAGCACGACGTTCCCTGAACCCGTTATGGCCGAAACGTTCACTGGCGGTCTCCTTCCGCTGAATGCCTCTTCCAAGGCATCAACTGCCGAATGCCGGTCTACGTCGTGCTCGTTAATGTAGGACACGAACCGGGGCATGGCGCCGGACGTGTCATGAAGAAAATAAATATCGCGGTACAGCTTCAGCACAGCTCCAAGCCCGCAGTTGTCGAAAATGTAATTTGAAAGCTGTAAAATGTTGCTATTGCGAGCCTCTCTGATTTGAGCAGAGAGCAAGTTGATAAACTCCTCGCTGGAGTGAAACTGTAGTGGCCTCCAGACAAATCTGACATTCTCTTCAGCGCCAGATAGGAGCATTGATGCTTTACCGGCTTCGAAGATTAGATCTGCCATTTCTTCAGACATCATGCTCGGTAGTGGTGGATGACGGGAGGTACTTCGCCGTACTTCATTCCACGACAGAGTGGCGATACCGCGGGCTTTTGCAACCGCTGCAGTAATGAAAAAGTCGGCGTCTTGTGACACTCCGCGAGTGATCCATAATTGTAAAGGGTAATTATCAAAGACAGCAGTGTAAGCTTCGACCAGTATACTGAGGGACGCGTCTTCAGACGAAACTTCTGCCAAAGTGATAGCCTCGAATAAACGATTCAGTAACTCAACTCTAGTGTAGCCAGCTGTTTGTGCTACAGTTAGTATAACTTGCACCAAAGGAGCATAAGGTTCGACAATGTCTGCCACCTGTGCAGTCAGTGCGAGCAGCGAGACGGTGCTCTCGTCATCGAGCAATTCTTCTTGAAGCGCGAGCAGCTGGTTAGTGATCCTCTGCACGAATTTATCCAAAGTGCCAAAAATGTGATTACAATCAAATTTCGGAAAATTCTCATTGACGAAATATGCATCCGAAAACTCACGCAATTGCGACAGCAGCGTCGCATACCTGCCTATACGCGTGAGCAATCCGTGTAACGCTTGAGGGGTGGAATGCGCCATGATCCATCCATACACGGGCGCGACTTCAAAGAGCCCGGCGGTAACTGCACTTTCAAACAATTCATTCGGGTACCCGAGCAGCGCAAACAGGCATTCGCGGATCACATTTGATTCAGAGATGAATTGCGATGGATCCACCCAATACGATTCACCAACTATGTCCGATTTCACAGCTGCGGCTTCTGGGCTCTCTAGCACGTAAGACTCTATGGGCCGAGGAAGTGGCTCGTAAGTACGGTCGATATCCAGTTCAATCTGGCCATCATCGTCGTCACTCTCGTCGCTAGCTTCCTCTCCTTCAGCCTGATCTGTTTCACTTCCGTTATCACTCCTCAAATCAAGTTCCCAATGCTCACCAGAAAACGGCTCGTCTCCTACAATGTCTTGCCAAGTGAGCGTGGGCTCCGGCTTTGGTATTCTGTGCGAATCCAGGTCAAGGGTGTGGGGAGCCCTAAGCGGGTCGTTGGGGATATCGAGCAGCATTGACGCAGTCTGCAGGACTGAAAACATTCTAGCATCTTGTACGATACTTTCCAATTGGTTGACTCTACTTTCAAGAGCGTCGGATAGTTCGAGCCGGCTCACTACGCGCAGCTTTTCGACTATACCGCGAAAGTGCGATACCACGTCGCTCCGTTCAATGCTCGAGGCGTATTTCTGGTCCTCGACCAGCTTCTCGGCCCATGGTAAGAGATCATCAACTTTTTTCTCCGGTGCCAAGTGCGCTATAAGCTTTGCAAGCTCTTCGCGGCGTGCCTTAGCGGCATGGGTGGTCGGTGCCATGCTGTCGTCGCGCGCATGTCGTGTTGGGTCGCGTCGTTGAGACCTCTTGGTCTTGGAATCTGCGTGTAACTGCATAGTACATACAAGAAACCATAAATGATGGCAATTTGGTCACTATAAACGTTACTATTGAGCATATTGGACCAGTTTAAATTAGTCAGTAAATTTATTAGAATCATGTACAAACAACTTCACCGACCTACATTGATGCTGTATGTTGAGGTCGGCCTGGTGCAGCTTCATCCTTCCAGTATGAACGATTGATGGAAAAAACTGCACAGTAAAAGTTGTGATGGTCTGCTAGATTTGAGACCCAAATGGATGTTCACAACATGCTATCTCTTGGTATTTTATCTTACTTCTGGTATACAAAATGAGTAAATCATATGCAATGCTATCACATAAAACGCATCTTACTGAGCTATAATAAAGCCATTGCTTGGCCTCCACCAGCCTGCAAGCTCTCCAGCACATCGAATTGATTGATCGAGACGAAGATGAAAGTTGGATTCTTGCTGAGATATCCGAAAAAGTATTACGACGATGTTACTTTGTTACGAATTGAAGTGGAAACCGTCAGAAGCGGATTTCGTTTCGTTTCAATCTGATATATTTAGAGACGGTTTTTTAAGTCTACGATCGGCGCCGTGTTCCTCGTAGATTTAGTCCACATGATAACAAGTGTAATACGATTGATTTGATGTCATTTTCGGTTCACCTCAGATGCTGAGCATGCCCCGGAATTCCTGGCGGCGGCCAACCTATACACTTTACACTTTCATCCTGAGACTATGTCAGCAGTCATGCTTTTTTGGCCCTTAACTGCTCGGTTTTCACCATTGTTAGGAGCGCGACCATTATTCCAACATGACTAATTCTTCCTTCGTAATTGACGCCTTCTTGAGCTTTTTTCTAGCCTCGCTCGATCTTGTGCACTACTGGATAATATACTCAATCGATTTCAATTCCATTACACTCCCGTCTATAGGCACATCCATTACCCTCCTTTCTAAACATATCCTTCTGAACAATTCTGCTCATGACTCTTGTCGGGGCTAGACTGAAATGTGACCCAAATAGAACGATCAATGAATATAGAGTGCGCAAGTTATATATATATATATAGTGAATTGAATATATTGCCTTTTACAAAACTCTTATCAATGTACTCAATGATATATAACGGAGAAACCAAAAAGCAACATACTTATTAGTGTGAGTAAACAAGTACATTGGGCGAAATTTCGGAAGCGGAATTGAAGATGGTGTGGTTCGCATCAGCTAATATCGGACAACTTGGTCGTCTTAATAGGCTCATGAAGCTTCGCATGGTCAAAGTCAAATACCTTGATGTACCAACTGCCGTCTGCGTCCTGTTGCCATTTGTAGTTGCGATCTTCCAAGTCATTGTGAGTTACTCCAACTGATTTCAAGGCGCTGTTCACATAATACAGTTCTCTCAAGAGAGCTGCATCGTCTGCTGGTGCATTTTCCACCTCCTCGACGTATTCTAGCAGAAGACATAGACGCGGATTCGTTCCATCCAAATCGAGCGAGCCAAATGCTACTAGCTTTGCTACATGCTTCTTGTCTTTTGCATCCAACTCGCCAATATGGTTGTATGCATCTAGCTCCAGCTTCGCCTTGGCCATGGAATCCTTATCCCCATAGTACTCCTTCAAGACATAATTATTCCTGTCAGATTCACTTCGACGCTGGACTCTTGCAACCGACTTGCTGCGGCCAGGAGATGGCTCACTGCTCGAGACGCCGTCGTAAACGTCTTCTCGAAACCACTCACAGATAATGAAATCTTTCGACGTGAAATGACCGGGCGATTTTGCGAGCTTCACTTCGCCTAGAGTTTGCTCAATAGCCGCTCGGTGTTCCTTTGCTTCAGGCTGTACGCTATCTTTAATAGCCGGAATCGCCAAACAGTGGCGACTAGAGTCAAATACCAATGGGCCCTGATTCGCTACCTCCTCTCTCAGTTTCTCTTGGAGTTCCGCAGTTATCTTGTTGTTTGTTCCATCCGAATACAACTTTTGCACAAGTAAGAAGAGCGAATATCCAGCACATAGAAGCCTAGACGTCATTGCGCTATTGCTGAGGTAGTTCAAAACACTCCACGAGCTGTTTTTATCGCGTGTCTGCATCATGAAAGTGCTATGGAAATTCACATCCAACACATCGTCGCGTTCATCAGGGTTCGTAGCACCCCTGGACTGCACAACCCTCTTAAGTGTACCCGCAATAAATGTCAATCCATCGGCTATAGCGATATTACCGCAATTGTTGCCCCTCGCATAATGTGAGACCTGCCCAATAGTACCAAGGCAATTACTTACGCAAACTTTGCAACGCGCGTCTTCAAGCAGGCGAGTGATATCTTCCTCAGTTTCCTCGATGAAATAAGACCGATCTGGCGGCTCCGTGGTGCCAGTTGCTCCAGCATTCTTAGACCGATCTGACTTCTCCAAGTTGTCAATTGTTCCAGAACTCTTAGCCCGCTTGTGAGAATACGCGGCACGGACATGCTTCGGCGGAACCTTCTTGAGAACCTCTTTCATAGCGTCCCACATATTCTCATTTTCCCAATCTTTTAGGCCTTCTATCCTGTGGGCACTACGACTAACGGTTTTCAGCTCCTGAAAAGCGTTCTGTTGCTCCTCAGTCCATGTGTGCCCAGCCAAAAGAGTCCACCCTACCCAAAATCCGGCATTGGGCTTCTTAAACTCGATGATTACTGGGAACTCTGCCACAGTATTTTCCCCGTCAGAATCCCGGTTTATGCCAGAAACTTTCACGGAAAGGTCTGATCTACCACGAGTGGTCAACGAATGACCGTCGTACCCTCCTAAATCGTGGGCAGTCACTTGCAGTCCGAGAAATTGGAAAACTTCAAAAATCAATTCAAAAGTATCTCTTGTTTCCCGGAACATGTTCTCAACAGCATTTTCGTTCGCTGCCATGCTAGTTGGTAGAATATATGCATTCATTCTTGGCTTGTCCAGACGGGTACTAAATGTTGTCCCAAGGAGCTCATGAAATAGCAATGCCAATTCCAGAGCTTGAGTGTTTTCTAGCAGATACTTGGTACTTGTCGTCTGATCTGCCGTCTTACGCTTATTTTCGTCGACATCGATGGTTCCGACATTCACATATGTGGGGATGTAATATCCGGGCTGTCCCTCAGTGGTCCGCGATCCTTGGTTCAATTCAAGAAGAAACACGGGAGTAATTGTTTCGGTATAGGCGCTGTTGGCTCGTTCATTCAGTATTTCCATTAAAACTAGAAGATCAATCGAGTTCCCTCCCTTTACTTCTTTTAGAAGCGAGCGCCTCCGCTCGGGAACTGCTTTTGCTTTACCCTTACTGCTGCTACCCTCGTCAATGGTGTTTTTTTCAATGTCGCTGTCGTTTCCCTCATCATTATCGCTATCAGTGTTCCTGTTGGCAGGCATGTCGTTTACCGTACTCTCGAGGTTACCCTTGTCGATGCTCCCCATGAGTTTCTCACGCAGCTCTTTCATGCGCTCAGGAAATATACCATCCATAAGCAACCATAGTTCCTTCAGAGTTGGGATCCAGTCTTCTTGGGCATCGCATTCATGCTGTCGTGTGCGGCCAAGTCCATCAGGTCGAGGAAATCCAGATATCAGTTGAACGACTCGATCCTGTTCTAGAGAGTAGGACGGCCGCCCCATCTCTTTAGAGTGAAGAATTACCCCATTCACACTGCCGGCCCGCTTAGGCGACTCATTTAAATAGGCTGAAAGATTTAGAGTTCATATCACAGCTAGAAAACATGCTAGCGCGCACATTGCCCCCCGCAAACTATCCTTTTTCTTAAGGTCTTAATTAGATGTATTAATTATCTAAAGTGCATTGCTGTGCGCGTGAGCTAATGCCGCTGCGACGGTACATGTGTGCACAGGCTGGAAAAGTTACGGCGATATCTTCGGTTCTTCAAAGCATTACTATGGGAGATATACAATAACTGAACTAAGATGGAATATATCTGGTATTATATTGGCTCAGCATATCGTGTTGTGGGGTCCAAGATATCGAGCTTCCTAGTCGACCTTCCTATGTCTCCCACTCTCGACGACACATCTATTTGTTTTTCTTCTGAACAAGTGTTTCTCGCTCATTTCGATGTAGTGCAATGTCACTGGCCTTGTAATCCGAGAAGAAGTGCTTCAATACGAGCTCAATGGCCCATGCAACCACCAAATCCAAAATCATAGCAATAGTCAACTGCATCTTGAAAGTGTCATTCATCGGCACAAGCTTGAGCTGCTCATTAAGTTCCGGTACAAACTCGGTAGATCCAGCAATAGCAAGAGCGCCAACTCCGAGCAAACCGTAGTACATACCACTATTCTCTCGGATGCTCTCTCGGAACGGACGACCCTGGTAGTTCACTGCAAAGGTAGAGACCTGTTGAGCAAGCTGGAGAAGATAGATGGCAGTATTGAGAAGCGATGGCTCAAACTCTGCTTCAAGATCAATATCACTGGCTCGTGGCTCGAGCTCATAAACTCGATTGGTAACATAGACAAGAGTTGCAATGTGCACCGCAAACTGGCCAAGAATGGAGCCCATAATGTAGATATTGAAAATGCCAGGCTGCGGTCGCTCCTTGCTGAGCTTCTCAATAGCCTTGGATCGAGAAATGGACAAAAAGCACACCGAAATAAGCATACCAGAGATCGTAGCTTGGCCATCACCGAATTTGATTCCAGCAAGATAGAGCACAGACAGGGAGTAAGCAGAAATCAAACAGTTCAAAGCAAGAATCTTGTACATTTGAATCGTGGCAACCAAAGTGCATCGACCTTGTCGAATAATGTTTGTTATGGCAGAAACATTGGCAAGCTTAGAGGTGAACGGTGCTGCAACAGATGCATCACCAAGCTTCAATGTTGGAGCGTCGTCTTCGTTCTCTTCCATCATTGCTGTCAACTTATCAGCTAAACCAGCAGCCTTGTTCTGTGCCTGAATATTGGTATCTGATGCAACAACCTGTTGAGCCTTGGCAATTTCTGCCTTGGTTTTCTCATCAACTTGACCGCCTCTCTGTTCGATAGCCTTAAGGTAGTGGGGATTAGATGGACCAGGAGGATACAAGTGAGCAATAGGCAAAGGAACCGGGATTTGCTGGCCATTTGGGTTCCACTTCTTCATAAAATCGACCTGCTTTTCATACATATTCTTCATTGTGGTGAATCGGGCATTCTCAGCAATCTTCTTGAGCGAATTCTCAGTACCGTTCAATAGAGCCACACCAACGTGAGCTTGCTTCAAGGCACCAACATCGTTCGTACCATCACCGCACATAAGCGTGGTGTATCCAGCTTCTTTCAATGTATTCAAAATGAACTCTTTCTGAGCAGGGGAGACTCGAGCATAAACCCATGTATGACGCAACAAATCAATCAAGTTCTCGTTCTTAACCAACTTAGCCAAAGCATAACCGGTCACACATAGATCGTGATTATCATAAACATTAATGTTCAAAGGATCTTCGGGCTTAACTGGAATGATAATCTTTTCGTCAACAGAACGCCAAACAAGTTCATGGTTTCCATGGCCTTCTTCTGGAGCATCCAAAATGAGAACCTCGTGATCAACAATTTCACATTCGCGAGCAACGTGACAGGCCGTCAACGGATTGTCACCAGTAATCATTACAACCCTGTGAGACGACTCGCTGAGCATTTTGCAAGTTTCCACCGCGTCCGGTTTCAATGGACAGTGGAAAACCAAGAATCCAGCAAAAATCAAATCAGACTCGACCTCTTCTCGCTGCAAGGACGTGACCTTACCAGAAGAAATGTTGTTTTCAAGATACTTATAGCCGAATGCCAAGACTCGCGAGCCCGCTCGAGTAAATCCCTTAAAGGTCTCTTCATACTCAGCAGGGACATCCACTATCATTTTACGAAGAGTCTCTGGTGCACCCTTGACAGCAACCAAGGTCTTACCTCCCACATTGGCAATACTAGACGATCGTTTCAAAGCAGAGGAGAATTGGAATCGACGCAGAATTCGAAGCTTATTCTTACCATCCTTTGCGTGAACGTGATCATTCTTCTCAACCTTCCAGCCAATTCCACTAAGAGTGGTCTGTTCCATAGAGTCTCCAACCACTTCACCATCATCTAGCAAAACCAAAGCGTGAGCGGCAGCAAGAACAAGTGTGCTCTGCTCTGGAATTCGGTCAATCGGGGTCAGAGCACTAATATCGCTGCTCAAACCAGCAACACCCTCAACAACAAGATCTTCACTAGTGAGTGTACCTGTCTTATCAAAACAACAAATGTCAATTCGACCGCCGAATGGAATTCGGAACGGCTCTGTGCAATAGATGTAATTTTTAGACAATGCAGCCAAAGATGTGTTAACGGCCATGGTGAGCTCCATAGGCAACTCTGGAGGAACGACGGAGGTGACAATGATGATACAGTCCAGAAGGAGAGTTGATCGTTTCCTATCAAGTTTGACACCTTCTGTCCACACATACCAGGATGCGGCAATCGCGAAAACAAGCAAAAAGAGAATGAAGAAATAAGCTTCTTTATTTCCTGCACCGACTCTCTCCGTTGAGAAAATCATGGTTCGGACAAGGCTACCTTGTGATGTTTCGAAACCAGTTCGTGTGACGACAGCTAATGCTCCATTGTCAGGAGGAGTAGGTACATGAGCGTTCTCGGAGTGAGAGGCCTGTAAAACTTTAGTGCCACCATACAAAACAGCATTCTTATCCAAACCATCAATATCCAGCATTTCGTTGGAAGGTCGCAGCTGAATTGACTCCTTCAACAATGGGGTAGACTCACCAGAGAGCATTGCTTCGTTAAGAATAGCAGTACCATTAATCAACAGCAAATCACACGGAAGACCAGATTCCTCCTTAGATCGTACGATAGACACCAAATCACCAGGAAGAAGGGCGTCTGTTTGAATCTCTGTCCACTTGCCGTGTCGGTAAACGTTAATACCGTACGGCTGGACGCCCATACCTCGAAACTCGACCATTGTTCGCTGTCGCTGCCAGACGACTGTCGACTCGAAAGCAACCAACATGAACAGCGTAAAGAGAGAGTAGTACCATTTTTCATCCATAAACCACAGACCGACGCAAAACATTTGGAACACAAAGAATGGAGCGACTGCATGTTCCTTGAACAGCTCCGTAAATGTCGGGACAGGAATGTCAAACTTATTCTCACCGTATTGCCGAGTAAGCTGATCGATGTCACCATCCAGACCAGTCGCCTTTTGCCAATTACCTATCGAAACAACCTCGTCAATCAAAAAATTTGGTGGCGCAAACGTTCCTGTAGCCTCATCGAGAATAAACCGTCGTTTTTGAAACAAAAAGGAAACTTCCTGATGATCGTCTGTATTGATTTTTTGAATTGGAACAATCTCTGGGCTTCCATTATTAGATACAGGGATCAATCGGATCAGTGATGCTTCTTCAACGGAGTTTGCCTAAGATGTTAATCGAGCTGGACTTAAAATGTCTACTTACCTTCTTCGTAGTAAAAGCTTTGTTGATCTCGACATTCCAGAATGGCATAAGCCATAACAGACCCTGGAGTGACATTATCGTACCCAAGAATACGAATGTCCATTCAGAACCATTTATGTATTCTTCGTACTTTTCAAAGTACACGTATGCAAACGCCGGGTAGAGCGCAATGAAGGGCCATACGTAGGGCCTTGCAACAGTTTGCAGAGGATTGTGAAGCGTCGCCTCCGCGATCATTGGATTAGGAACCAATGACGACCTAGTTGTTAGTATATCGCAGCATAAACCCGTGGATCGTACATCTTGGACTGTGCTTCTCAAGGAGTCGTTTTGGAAAGTTGAAATTCTAGTTTGTCTACGCTTGGCGTGCCCCGCAGCGCCGTTGGGATCTAGAAGCATCTGTTCCTTTCTCACTGAATCAGATAGGCCCCTTTTAGTAGATTACAATAAGTTTTATTAGTGCACATTAAAAATCCTGTTATAATATATATGATCCTAAATCTTATAGATTCTTCCATCGTTAAAGAAAATCTTATCATCCGAGTGCATTCTCTGCAGACCGGCCATTGCCTCCGCATTCGAGAAAACGTCTTCGCTTTGCATCCTCTTGTTCACCATATCAATCAAGCTTTCGGCTGAGATATCATCTTCATGAACTTCATTAGCTAAGATAGTACCAACAGTTTGAGCAAACTGAGAAAGCCGCGATGCAGAGATGGTTGTTTGTCTGCTAGGCGTAGTAGATTCAGCCAAAGTGGGGGTTTGCTGACGAGGTGGAGTTTGAGACTCCTGCGACTCAAGATTTTGCGAGTCCCATGATTCTTGTGAAAATGGTTGTTGGCTGGAAGATGGAGGTAATGTCGCTTGCGAGAGAGGTTGAGCTCTCTTTTTCGCCGGTGATGTCCTTGGAGAAGCTCTCACCGCCGCAGCAGCTGCGGCGGCTGTCGAGGCGAGGCTCTTTGTTGGTGAGGCCGACTTTCTGAACTCTTCATTCTCAGAGTCCATTTCCAAGTCCGACTCTTCTGTTTCACTTTCGTCGTCGCTAAGCTGTGCTTTCGTCTTTCTCTTCTTCTTCTTACCGTCTTTTTCAGCTACTTCTTTAAACAGCGCAAATCGTAGAAGCTCTTCTGCCACTCGCGCATCTTTTTCCTCGACTTGAAATGAGAGCCTGGCCTTTGCATGTGCTGTTGCAAGTCGAATGAGGGTTTCTAATGTTCGAGCAGTAATAGGCGACACGGCATGGCCCTTTTGTGATGAGTCGTTTCTGAGTTCGGAGTAAGTAGCCACAATATACTCTGTGGCGCCTACTGTAAGCACGGGCCGGACTCTGGATTTGGCGTATTGAATGTACTTTCGAATAAATGGAATGGATAACACTTTGTGCTCGTTCTTCTTGCCTCGTGTTTTCCTAGTATTGGCTGCTGCTGCTAGTCCTGCGTGGAGCATAGGATTAAACCTTTCATAAACAGTTTCGTTCACATCTCGCAAGTCCTGATCGTTGTCATCACCGACAGCAAGGCTCTCTTGAACGTTTTCTCGAACTGGCGTACCTTCCTCAACACCAGTGGCGAGATATCGATGCATTCTCAACACATGCTCTGAAATGGTTCGATCTCGAGCGTCATTAACGTCATCCGTAACCACAAACAACAAATCGAATCGAGATAGAAGAGAATCAGGAAGAGCAATATTCTTATGTGGCTCTTTGTGAATATCGTATTGACCGAAAATCGGATTGGCAGCTGCAATCACGGAACATCGCGCATTCAACGTGGTGTGGATTCCCGCCTTTGCGATTGTCACCGTCTGTTGTTCCATTACTTCGTGAATGGCCACTCGGTCAACATCGCTCATTTTGTCAAATTCATCGATGCATACAACACCACGGTCAGCAAGAACCATAGCACCGGCTTCTAGTCGCCGTTCACCGGTTTCGGCATCGTGTGTGACAGCAGCAGTCAAACCAACACCGGACGAACCTCGACCAGTTGTTGTGATTGCCAGTTGTGCGGTATTCAGAACGAATCTCAGCATCTGCGATTTTGCCGTGGATGGATCACCTACCATTAGGATATTAATATCACCTCTGATATGTGTGCCGTTTTCGAGATTCTTTTCCATGCCTCCGAGAAGCATAAGAAGCACAGCTCTCTTGATGTACTCATGACCATAGATACTGGGGGCGAGACTTTGAGCCAACAAGTTGAAAACATCCTTTTCTTTGCTAACCTTATTGATATTCCTGATATCAGTGTCGGTGATAGGAGCTTGTGAAAGAGACCCGTTTGCCTTCGTGGACAGCTCGACAACGTTATTTGCGATAATAAGCGACTTGAAAGTGGCGGAAGCCGATCCCATCTGTCCTAGCGAACGATAAACACCGACAATCTGAATACGGTCACCTGGTTTAGCCTTATCCACCAGATCATCGTCAAGGATCACGTCCACGCCTCGAGGCAATTGACCAGCAGGAGCTCGTTCCGGCATCTCTTGAATGGAGATTGTTTGGTGATCCCGATAGGTGGAGAATCCATATTCCGTGGTCAGCTTATTTCCTTGCGGATCTTCTGTGGGATAAGCCGTAGCTGACGACAGTGGGTTGAATGATGTAGTTTGGTCCTCGTATTCACGTGAGTGGAAGATACCAGTAGCATCACAGTAATGCACCGATCGAACAACCTTCGGACGAACCAGGGAGCAGCGCGTGACAATACCTTCGATTGACACCAGGGAACCCAAGTGCGACGCGTTGATCGTTCGTGGATTTACAGCATGGTCGCCAAAAGAGCCCTTGAATGCCAAGTAGAAAATTGCATTCTCTGGAACTCGCAGGTTCTCATTTTGCACCATATGTGCCGCAGCTCTCAAAGCCAGATCAGCGGCTGGTAAAACTTCCGCCGGATTGTTCATAACACTGAAAACTATTAGCAACGCTTTATGGTATAAAATGCATACCCAAGCCATGTCTCCTTATCAAACTCTCGTAGATGATCTAAGCTTACAGCCAGACGCGTCTTGCCAGCTCGTAACATCGAAATGATAGCATCTTTGTAATTGAATTCACGCTCTGTGTTGGTCAAGAACTCTTCGAACTTGATTCGAAACTCTTCCTGACGAACGTCAGGCAGTTCTTGTGTCGCATTCATAATGTGTAAGTTTTTTGTGGATGTTGAAGAGTTGGTGTCGACGTTTTGAGTTGATCTTTTTACCAGAGTGAGCGCGCGCTAATAAACGCGTAAAAAACGCGTCGCAAATGGCGCGCACGCAAGCTCTCTACCCTTTGGCGGTCAAGGCTTTGAGATGAAATGATATCCTCTTAATTCAGCATAAGCTCAATGAAATGTGGTCGATGTCATAGACGAACGCTTGTATCGTAAGAGCAAATTGTTTGTTTGCTTATGGCTACGATCTATCTGAAAGCACATATCCTACTATAAGCACTGCACCTAGCTTGGCCGAAATCATTATTAAGCCATACATTTCATGGATTTATGCTACGCACATATGCACACGGTTTATTTAGGAATTCTCGCTCTGTTGATGAATGGTACCTATATATCAAAGTTTTGGCACCGCGAGATTAGTTGTCAAACAAACTATGTCATCGATGCTCATGGCCTAGTGCCGCGTGCCTCAGTTGTGTCTCAGCAACCTTTTGATACCACTCGAACTCTGAGTTGACTTTCGCTGAGTTGAACAGCATGCTCTGGGGATCCGCTAATATATCATGGTCCTCGAAGGATACAGAGAAGCTGGTCACTGGATCATTGCATCATCTAGAAAAGCGCATAGGCGATAAGCTGTACATCACAGCTTCCAAATCTCATGTTGTGACAAGAACTCAAGCACAGCAGGACGTTGATGATCTGTTGAAGACAGAGGGTATGCTACCGAGATGCAATGAAGTCATCACTAACATTGACAGAGAGTACAAGTATAGGTTTGATTGGAACCATACTCGATCTCGACCGTGACACTATTCAGCAGCTTGTAAAATGTTCAGGTGCCAATTATTACATCAACGGAGATAATATTGTGGGAGAGTAAGTTGAAGAGATGATATTTTAAAGACTAACGCTTGCTTAGATGCGAAATTCGACGCATTGCCTCCTGTTTGAAAGAGTCTCTGGAGACCCTAGGGTATGCTGAATTACACGAAATGAGCACCAGAATGAACATTGATTACAAGATTTTCGAAGAATCGTCGCGACTCTTAGAACAGGACGGAGTCGCCATTACGAGGCTTGGAGATGTGATGGTTTTGACAGATGATTTATCGCAGTTCAAAATTGAAATCGTGGATCAATTGAATACACTGCAAGAGCCAGCGATGCTAAAGGACATCAAAGTCACTACTCCAAGCGTGGTCTTCAGACAGCTGTTTAGCTGGTTGAAATCTTGTGACAACTTAAACGGGAGCATTGATGCACAAGGGTGTTTTACCCCTATTGCTTTCCAGCAGAAGCAGGCCCGCAATTTCATAGAGCAACTGGAGAAGACCGGAACAATCCATCTAGAAACAAAAGACCAGCGCCGCTGGCTCAAAGAATACAATGTCCCGCATAAGCTTGTAGGTAACTACGCTGTTACTGATGAGTTTATTGATAAGGGCGTGACAGAGGTAAATCAGAAACTCCAGGAGCATGGGTGGGCGAAAGTCCACTTGGGCCTGACAGAGCAATTCGTCTTGCAAAGAGTCAGTGGAGGACGCGCCATAAAAGGGAATGGAGAGAAAACTGATTACATTGTTGATAAGCGCATATCTGATAGAGTCACCGAGGAATGTCGAGTTAAACTGAACTCAACACTGGAAACTGATGCCAGCCAGTTGTTCACTAGCAAAACGGCCGAGCTTATTGGTGCCTACTCAGACAATACAATGTTTGAAAAACTATGTGAAATTGTTAATGGAGTTACGCTATCTGCTATAATTGACCTGCCAGGTCCAGTGGCACAATTTTGCATTGCCAAATCAGCGACAGCATTATGCGCAGAGTCAAACCGGAAAATCAGCACGCTCGTTAGGTCAATTTGCACGACGTATTTGGAAGGCAATGTGGCAAGGGTGTTAGTTTATCTCAACGGTTTGAAATCTATTAACGATACTAAACTGAGTTCGAAGCTCGAGGTTGAGCTTTTGCAATACGCTAACGACAAACTTTTCACCAATTTGGACACTGTAGAGGAGCTGGAACAGCATTTAACGGCGTTACCAAGATCGGACCTGCCCATCACGAAAGCAGAGCTTATAGAAAAACTGGAATCGCGACTAGAGGCATCGTCGAATCCAGCTCTAGTTCTCCATCTTGCAGTTATTATTGCGCACGGCCAAGTTTCAGGCAATGACTGTCTACTAAGAGCAACTGGGAAACACGTCCCAAAAATACTCAAGCTGCTATTGAATAAAGATTCAGATAGCGCGTTATATTTCCAGCCATTCACAGAGCTGAAAGAAGCTGTACAACTTGGAAACACGGATCAGCAGAACAAATTGATACCTAAAGTCAAGGAGGTCACGAGGAAATCACTTGGGGACGGCGGCCAGCAATAGAAACGGCACATGGACAAATTCCTGAACGCCACAGAGTCACATTTATGTGCTGGTTTCTCTCCTCTTGTTACATTAACAATATTCTTTTTATTCCAAGTACTTTATCGGTACATCCCCGTTTGGCAATTGCATGAGGAGTCACTACTTGAAGCATCGAAGACAGGGAGCCTCGTGCGGCATTGCCCCAGCAACCCCGCCTTTGGGACCAATCAGCGCGCCGCGCGATCACGGCCAAACAGTGATCGCGAGCCCCCATCACACTTGTTTCTGATAGTGCGCGGCTCGCGGGGCTGCGGCGGCTGCGTGCTGTTTAGAGAGGAAAACCACCCTATCTCAAAGTTGTTTCCCCCGTCATTTAAACCTTTCCTCCTGTCATTCACTTACTCAAACGACCTCGCAAGAATCTGATTCACTTGTCAAGAAGTAAATTATGGCTGCTACTACTACGAAGAAAGCGTCTGCCTCCGCAGCAGACAAGAAGGTTTCAGCTCATCCTGCGTACAAGGGTATGTTTACTCAACAATCTACAAGTTTGGCAAAAACTGCAATGCTGACCGGTGTTTAGACATGATCAAGGATGCAATTACGCAACTTAAGGAGCGAAATGGATCTAGTCGACAGGCTTTGAAGAAGTACATCAAGTCCAATTACAATATCACCGCGCCAAATTTCGAATCTTTGTTCAACGCTGCGCTGCGACGGGGTGTTCAGGTCGAAGACTTTGTACTTCCCAAGGGACCATCCGGTACTGTCAAATTGAAGAAGAAGGAACCAGCTGAGAAGAAGAAGCCAGTAAAGTCGGCAGCAACTAAGGTGGCGGAGAAGAAGAAGGCTGCTGCTCCAAAGAAGGCGCCAGCGGCCAAGAAGGCTGCTGCCCCAAAGAAAGAGAAGGCTGCTCCAAAGGAGAAGGACGCGAAGCCAGCTACCAAGAAGGCACCTGCTAAGAAGGCCGCTGCTCCAAAGAAGGCTGCTCCAGCTAAGAAGGCCGCTGCTGCTCCAAAGAAGGCTGCTCCAGCTAAGAAGGCTGCTGTCGCCAAGAAGGAGAAGGCCACCAGTGGATCCAAGGTTACCAAGGCACCAGCTAAGAAGGCCGCTGCTGCCCGAACTTCCAAGAAAGCAGCAGCCACCAAGGCTTAATTGGTTGTTTCGATGCTTCCCTGTAACGAATCTTATTTAATTGCTACTTCATTACTGGTCCAATTGGTTGGTGGGGATCGAGGACGGTATTATTTTATTTGGGTTATTGTTTTTGCGTGTTTTTCTCTTTTGTCGTTCGAATTATTATTACGTTTGTTTCTCGAAAGATGTTGTATTTCTAACAATTCTAATGTTTTATTCAGAAGATGGTTGCCACTGTATCTTGTCGTGGTCCTGCTGCTGGTGTTTATCAATTGCCCCCTTTCGCGCATACTCTCTTAGGGTAACTTGTAGCTCCGTTGGCGGTTGCAAAAGCTCGAGAATTTCCTCTTTCATCTTGAGCTCTGCTGCTTTATCCAGTCGCTCCGTCTGCGGCGTGGACATCATTTGCCTCAAAACGTACGGCCGATTTTTGAAGCAGCTTGTGTAGAGGTACTGCCATAGTGACGAACCAGCGAGGCTGCGGCGTAAACGCCATGTGAGGCGCCATTCATCTCCTGGCATCACAGTAGGATACTGTGAACGAACAAGAGGTTCTCCTCCAATCTCGCTTGAGATCTTCAAGGTATATGCGTAGACGTCGGGAACTGTCACCTCTGGGTGCTTCTCTGCATGCTGCCATATTGTGTGTGGATCACGATATAATTTATACTTTGGTGAATCGCCACGTGTCGGCGCATTTGACGTTTGTTTCCTTGATTGAATCGATTCAATGTGCGTTTCCTGCATTGGTTTGACCAAAATTGTCATTTCACCACTGCGCTGAGCGTTAAACACCAGATTACAGGACATGTTTGGCCGCGGCAGTTCTTCTAGTATTTGGGAAAGAGCATCTTGCAGCAGTCGAACAGATAGCGAAAATTCCGTGTCTGCCGTATTGGATGCTATTTCCGGTGTGATGCTCTTGTCGGGGACGTCCTTCACCACCTGCTGTTGGTCGCCCTCGCTGTTTTGAGTGGTTGTCACTCTCTTTTTTATGCTGTGGAATACCATATCCATTTGTGAGAGAGGAACGTATTGAAATCCAAACATTGATCTGACATTATGATATGCAAGGAAAATGCCGTCCATCCGTCCTATTCTAGCTTGCAGCGAGTACTTGAACAGGCTGCTTCTGATCAATTCGTACCATTCTCTCTCGAAACTTTCAAACTCTCCATTGAGCGTTTTAATTTGATAGTCGCTTCCGTCGTGTACCTGGACATAGTCAAGGTCATGCCTTACTGCTGCAACAGCCCTGGTTTTGAGATCAAACATTCCCGTTCCTGGAAGTCGAGCGTCGTGGCAGTCCAGCTGCGATCTCATTAGAAAATCACCACATTCGGTATAATTATAAGTGTTCTGGGTGTTGACGTCGCTGTCCTTGAGCTTGTGAGAAAGACTCTTGTCATAATTTACAAATTTGGATTCGTGGGTTGTCAACATCGTTTCCAGGTTGTGGCCCAATATACTTAGCAGAATGTCCTCGTCCCCACCTTTGTCGCTGTCAATGCTATAAGTACTAGTCTGTTGATTCCACCTTAAAAATACTGTTACAGGCCGCACTTGTGCCTCTGTGAAATTTGTAGTCATGCCAGGGAAGTTTTTACTGACATTGACCGTCGATGGTGGTCGCATATGACTTAGAACTTGATGAAATTTCATCAAAACACCCGTGAGACTACTCGTTGATCCGACAAACTTTTTATTCAGACTCTGGGCCAGTTTCGCCAGTGTAGAGTCCTTGCCACTAGGCACATATGTTGATATTCTCGAAAAATCAAAGTCCTTGATGGACATTATATTTTCTAGAAAGGGCGTGAAGTTGTATATCTTAGTTCTAGGATCTTTGAGAAAGTGCACACCAGGGCTGAAGAGAACCTTATCGAGATTGTGCGCAAGTCCCGGAACATCTGGCTGATTTGGCGCATCGACAGCTTTGTATTTGACGTCGTTTGAGCTTATGGTATTCTGTTTGCGAGTATCTGTGTTAGTACCTTTCTCTGCGGCTGAGCCATCTCCTTCAGGCGTTGGCACCCCGCCGGATTTCGCGATGGCATCATCAATCTTATTTTTGAGTGTCTGAGCTTTGATAGCTCGCTGATTTCGCGAATAGAACCGACATGACAATATATTGCGGCGAATCATCCAGCGCTGTAGTTGTTTTGTGATAGACGGTACTTTTACTATCGGCCAGGCTTATCTGAAAATTCTCGCGCGACCAAGAAGAAACGTGCGGCTCAACTCTCATAGAATAGAATAGATCTTGGACCAAACTAGAAATCAGATACTTGAGATGGCATTCGATAACCTTAAATATTGACATCTCTTGATTTGGAATAAAAAAATTTCTATAAACAGAGGCAATTTGTGCCACTAGTCATCAATCGACAACTACTGAGCTAATCGAGTGGTGTATAACTTGGCTCAAGTACAGAAGGCTCTGAGGAATTGGCTAAATGGCAGTACTATCACATGTGCCAGTAGAAAATACATCATCGGATCGAGCGACGCGACTATTTGATATCCACTGCAACCAGAAAGGTTCAGTCTGAGAAATCCAAGCTGCAGATCTTCGGATCCGATGCATTTATACACTGTATGTACCGGTATAGATCTCACAATGCTCGCATTGACGTACAGTACTTGATGGAGCCATATACATGCAGGGCCCAGCACATTTTCCCTGCTGGTATTTGCTCCACGGTCCTTGCTCCTATACGCAATAGACATTGCTTGAGTGGGCCGATGAGAGGTCCATGAGAATCATATGCTACCAGTACATGAGTTCTCAATTGAACATACCGGTAGTATGTACGGCACAATGCGAGACAATTATTTTTAACAGATCAAAAAATGTAACCGTATGCATCGTATGTCGACATGATTCTGGCCCGCGCATTTGGCTCGGATGAATCAGATATACCCTTTATGGAAACTTACACAACAGTCGGCATCCCGCTAATGATGACTCCCTCAACCAATGAGCAAGGAGCGTTCAATTGGCCACGATAATTGGACGAACAAATTCAATCGCATTTCTCGCTCATTGATTTCTTCACTTGAAAGGCACAGCGGAAGTGGAAGATGGTTAGTAATGGTAGGCTCCTTCCGAATCTTGATTGGCCGGCCGGTGCGTTCTGGGCGGGGCTGCGCGCGCGCCCCCGCGTCTCGGAGTCAATGAGCAAATTTTATCTGATCCATCTAATCAGATAAAACGTGTCTTTGCACACTCCCAATAAAAACGCACCGTTTCCCCGTTTTGCCTTTACCTTTTGAACTTTCATTCCTTCTACGACTTTTTTTATTGTGAATGCTGACGCCAAGATGGCTCCAAACAAGAAAGTGGCCCTTGCTCCAGTAGTGCCAGCAAAGAAAAGTGCTACTCCCATCAACTCAAGCAAGGTGAAAAAGGCAGCGGTCGCACGCAAGCCCACGATTGCGCCAATAGCCTCAGCGCCATCGCCACCACCGCCAGTGACGACCTTGACGACTTCCAAAGTATGGGTATTGCCACCTAGACCCAAGCCAGGCAGGAAGCCTGCCGTAGATACCCCGCCCAACAAGAGGAAAGCGCAAAACAGGGCAGCGCAGCGTGCATTTAGAGAGCGAAGGGCGGCCCGAGTCAGTGAACTCGAGGACAAGTTAGCGGAGATGGCCAGAGAGCGAGACGAGCGTGAGGCTAGACTTCAGGAGCAATTGAAGCGTATGATGAGTGACAATTCACAGCTCCGGAAAAGTGTGGATGAGCTGAAAACCACCGGATTTGGTGTCAGCACTCCAGCCGCTTCTCCGTCACCTAGCACAGACGACCGGGATCGTGAAGCTACGCTTGAAGATCTCGACAGGGCATTGGAGGAGAGACTACCTGCCAAGGAAGATGGAAAGTGTGGCTTCTGCATCAAGGACAGCTGTCTCTGTGAAAGTGTGGGCCTTAGGACTGCCGCGACGCCAGAGAAGCCCAGACGAAACTCAGAGATGGAAATGGACTTTACTCAACTTTTTGCACGGCCATCAAAGAAACCCAAAGAAGCTTGCGGTTTCTGTGCGGATGGTATGCCCTGTGTCTGCGCAGATTTCGAAAAGGGTATCGCCAAACTGCCTCCTATCGACACGTCATCTGTTCCTCTTTCATCTGCACCAAGCAGCCCAACATCCAACAAAATCCCCACATTGCATCCGGATCCTCAGTCGCCGAAAATCATCAGTCGTAGAGGTTCGGCTCTCGCTTATGAGTGCACTGGCGATCCGGGCAATTGCATGCAGTGCCAGGAGGATCCTATGGCGACGCTCTTCTGCAATACTGTTGCATCGAGCTCACAGACCTCTACTAATGCGATGGGAACTTTTATTCCAGTTTCATCTGCGTACCAGACGCTCTCCCGACACAAGACGTTCAACCAGGTTGACCTGGGACAGCTAGTGGGCAAGCTACACACAAGAGGCGGTCAAGTTGAAGTTTCAAGCATTGCAAATGTACTGAGAGAACTCGACCGTCGATTTTACGAGTAGATTTATGAAAACCATATTTATATTTACGAAATAATGCATACTTTTTTTTATTTTCTTATCGACGTTTACGTCAAAGGCGCGACACCTCTCAACTTGAAACGCAATGCGCTACTTGTGTGCTTCAAATTCCAAGAATACAAGGGCAAAAATGCAAAACTTTTCATCCATTTCATGACTAGCTACTGAGCGATTCGTATCGTGTAATCGGGGCCGCTCTTAGTTATATATCGCACCCAAGGATACGACTGGTACTGCAACTTGGGCTCTATAATCTTCAAGTATCGCACCTGGATACCCGATGTAGTAAAGTAAGGTATAGTGAAATTGACAGTGATTGGCCGCTTCTTGCCCTTTGCCAGTGCTGTTTCGTCCAAATCACGCACCGAGGGCAGGCCAAGTTCCGCGCGCATTGTGAACTCTCGCTGTCCGCCAAACTGCTTGATTTTCCAGATAATCTCAGAAGATTCAGGGTGCCACTTGGTACTTCCTGCCGAGCTTTTGAATTTCGGGGAATCGGCGTCGTCAGGAACGGGGATATGAATCTCCACATTGGACGCAGTCGACCGCTTCTTGAACTGTGCACGTGCCCTAGCAAGGATCTCTACTCGCGAGTTGGAGTGATTGATTACTTTACAGTCCACCCAAATTAGAGGCTTGACGTTGGTGTTGAGCCGGTAAGACATGAGTTCAAACTCTCCATCAGGAGGAATAAACGATATCGTTCGGTCATTCTCGAAACGCGACAGCCGCACACACTGGTGAAACTTGACGTCCTCCATCTCAATGGCCTTCCCTCCCCTTGAGACAGACTGGCCAGTTGTGTTTGATTGGTGGTCGAAAATCACCTTGTCGTTCAGTCCGAGCCGAAGCTCGGGCATTCCTGAAAGATAGCACTTCATTTGTACAGAGCCAAGTATTTCACTCCTCACAACTTGGCCTGTGGGAGAGATGAGCATATTGACACTCTCCACAACGTCCAGGAATGCTTCGTTCTTTCTATATTGAATGCCCTCGCTTCGCCACGAAACTGCATTTGTAACTGCTACAGGAGGTCGTGCCTGGACATCCAGCATAAACGACTCCTGAGTGATGTATTCTTGCAAGATTTTTGTGTCTGTTGTTTGAGGGTATCCAAAATCCATCATCTCGTCCAAAAGTTCGTATATAATCACAAAATTGTCGCGAATTGATTCTTCTTCGAGCTCGTTGAAGTACTCGGTGAGTACTTTCACCACTTTGTGAAGGAACAGAAGAATCTCGGTGGCATTCGAATTGCGCTTGGTCAGAGCAAGAAGATAAAGGTTGTTATGCGTAATGTATAGATACTGTTTCCATTAGTCTCAATTCAGGCACGCACACTTTGTCATACGTTTATACCCTCATGCGAAAAACAAGGCGGCACTGCAGACGATTCCTCTTCGGCCTCCAATAGCAGAATTGGAAATTTCTCTACCGCACTCATCGGGATATCACCCCGGTAGTTCCTGGCAAGGAGGGGTTTCCCCTTGAGATCAAGAAAAAACACCGCGCTAGCCATGGTTTCTTAATCTCTGTCTCTTGCTGTCGAGTTGAGGTGTATTGGAGGTGGTTCACCACGTTTCAGCTCCGTTGCGCGCGCCCACGGTAGTTTGAACTCACGATAATGAGCGATGATGCCAATAGCCAATTGTTGGATCTTCTTAAGCAGCTGTCTGCAAAATCCAAAAATAATGTGACTGTGGATCCTCCTCGGATAATTCAAGGGACGAGTGTTAATTCGAAAATCAATTCCGGGCAGCGTGCAAAGTGGGATAGAGAACACAGAGAAGAGGAAGAAACCGACCCTTCAACAATCACTACTTACAAAGAAGCTCTGAGGCATTTCGTCTTTTTCACTAGTAGAAAAAACACATCAGTGGAAGGAATTAAGCAAATTGTGGCCAAGCAGAAAGAATTGGAAGAAAGGTGGTTTCAGGAGAGGAAAGATCTTACAGCCAAGCTCAATGATCGCGACAAGGATCAACGAGAGCTGAACAATGTCTACAAACTCGTAGGCGCTGCTTCCTCAAGTTCGAATAGATCTGAAGAACGAGCGAAAGAGCTCCGAAACTTTGATATGAAAATCTACAAACATATGGTTGAATTGGCGGAAAAGCAAAAGCAGGAGCTCAGAGCGCTGGACATTCCGCTATTCTGTGTCAGAGACAATCTCAAGGATGACAAGTGGGATGGCGAGGTGAAGCAAATGCTAAAATTCCTAAATGATCTATTTGGCTAATAGTATGGCTTCTATACTACGGCTAGCGAGCTGCTGTTGGCATTGACATTTTTAATTATTGTTCGAGCAGCCCTCGCTCATCCTTACAAAGTTGTCCCGGTGTCTGAGCATCATATCCGAGCTGGGAAGATCATGCCAGTCGCCAAACGAGCACTTTTTGCTTTGCCTTCCTTGGCAGAAGAAAACAGATCCTTTGCTTGGGTTGCGGCCATCGGCACTGCTAATAAATACCTCTCCAAGAGTTTGAGAGTATCCGTACCAGAACGGAATCCGTGGAACAATATCGCCCTTGTGTGTGATTCGATAATAATCTCTCGTGCCCCAATCGCCCTCCATGGTGAACTCGCTCTCGATATGGCTAGCAAAGTCACCATTGCCAACTTCCGGTGCTGCTGCGGTGATTACAGTCAATGGGATTTGCTCACCTTTCAACGTGTCTCCGTATAATTCTGCCATGGCGCCACCGAAAGAGTGTCCAACAACAAATAGTTTATACTTGTATTGATTCATTGCTGAATGTACCTCGGCGCTTACGTCGTCGTAAGAACCTTTGTACGCCTTGTAGAAGCCTGAATGGACCAAGCAGCCGTCACAGGAGTAAGGCTGAGAAAGGGCCTGAACATCGGTTATAATGTCAGATAAAAGCAAAGACCCTCGAAATGCCAAGATCAGGTTCTTGTTGTTGTGGTCTGCGGCCAGATATCCACTCGCCATGTTAATGTCTTCTGGTCCGCTCTTTGCAAATACCTTCAGCAGCTGGATGTTGCCAAGCTCGGGGTAATACGAAGGCCAGTTGAGATTTTCCACCGAAGGGCCGCCACGATCCACACAGTCAGCGACTGACATAAACTTGGCAAACTTTGTAAGCTGATTGTATGTCGTATCATCTATTGGCGTGAGGTAGTCAGACGAGTCGTCACTGTTATGCCACCACCACCAGGGTGCTGCGTTCACCACATTAAGCAAAAAAAGTCCCGCAGCTACCTTCATAACGCACTGCACTTGAAGAAATTATAATTGAGATGTCTGTTCCTATATAAACCCTTTCTCCAGTGACGTTCCTTTCCTCATGTTTGCAACCGAATGTCTGGGATTAGCAGCTGTCAAAACTAGTGTGTCTGAGATGTCACTTAATATCCATAGCGCAGATGAAATTATATGTCGGCAAATGGGCTCGTACATGTATCATGTAATTAAACTTTAACCTGTCAGAATTGGGAATAAACGATATCTGATGATTCCGATCTAAAGTTTAAGATTTTACAGTGTCAGATCTGTTGCATTTGGAAGGTTATACCCAGACATATAGCAGAAATAGCACTAAGCTCTAGAACGAGTTGTAAAAGTTCCATCTGCTTCGCCAAAGTAAGCAATATTGGCATTGGTGAACAGACCGGTCTCCACTACGCCCATGATGCTCTTGATCTTGTTGTGAAGTACAGGCACATCTTCAGGTGAGATCTGGCCAAAGTCAACATCCAAAAGAAAGTTACAATTATCTGTAACCACAGGGCCCGCTTTAGCCTTGCCTCCTTGCCGTAAATCCACGTTTTTGGCACCGAGTGCAAGCAAGTCCTTGGTCACTTTGGCATGTGCAACAGGCACCACCTCAATTGGAACGCCCTGTTTCCAAGCTGTGCTGAGTTTACTGCTCTTCTTACGCGAGTCTGCAACGATCACAAATTCTCGAGCGCATAAACTGACAAGCTTCTCCTGAAACAAACAGGCGCCTCCTCCTTTAATACAATTCAGCTGGTCGTCCACCTCGTCAGCTCCGTCAAACGCAACGTCCAAGTCACCAGCTGCGTACTGGTCGATGCTGCCCAGCCTCAATCCTGCACCAGTAATGAGAAGTTTTGATTGAAAGCCGGTAGGAACGAATGTGACATTATCCAGGCTGTGAGATTCCTTAAGTTGTGCAATACGTTCAACCACATACACAACGGTCGAGCCGGATCCAATGCCAACCACCTTGGCATTCTTGGGCAGATGTTGATCGACCGCAGCAAATGCTGCTACTCGCTTCGCTTGTTCTACTAGATCTGACATGTTTCGTCGCAAGATTATGGAACCAGAAGGCCTAACACTGAGTCTGAGTTGTTAGTTTGGTTGGTTGGTTTCAAGGTTGACTGCGAAAAATTGGTGCGCCGCGATCGCCTTGTGGTTTGACGGCTGTCATATATAGGCTAACGCCGATAGAACTGGGGAAAATGGTATATGTGCACCAATTTCTCGGTGAAAGATGGCATTGCTTGCTCAGAACGTACTTTGTTATCGCTTTTAGCATAGAGTTGGCGTATTTTGTTGCAGTAGAGTTTCGGGGGCAGCCTCAGCATTCAACGGCTTTTTGCTACATGTTCAGGCTGTGTCTAAACTATAGGAAAAAGTTTTCACTATGCTACGCGAACGAGACTTCTTTTCGAATCGCGTGTGAAAAAATTGATTTAAAACTTCCTTCAGTCGAATTCATTGATAATTTTTCATTTAGCCTAGAATACACTTTGCTGGCCCCCGAATGCGGAGATGCTGGAGCGTTTCGAGAACATACTTTGCTGCGCGCAAAATCCTACCGACAAGTTCGAACACACATTTCGCCAGATCGCCATACCAAGTGCGCAACTCTCTTCAAGGACTGGAAGGCCCACGAGTTAAAGACATTCAAATATGACTGAAGCGGTTCAGCAGGATACTACTGCGCAATTATCCAAGCGGGCTCTCAAGCGGCTCGCGAAGCAGAAGGAACAGGAAGCCCTGTTGAAGGGTGAGGCAGCAGCCGAGCCCGAGGAAGAGCAACTGGTGTCGATCGAAGAGGAGGCCGACGAAGAGCCTGATGCATTTGCCGAGTATATTCAAAAGCGAATTCGAAACTTGCAGAAGCGTAAGCAGAGATTGGACAAATACCAAGAAATTGCCAATCTAGGGGATGCCTCGTCGCTCAATGAGGATCAGCTGAATGCCCTGAAAAATAAGGAAGCCGTCGAGGCACCATTGAAGGAAATGAATGAAATTATGGACCTCTACAAAGAGCGTGTTGCTAAGGTAGCAGAAAAGGCCAAGTCTCGAGACAAGAAGTGGGCTCTGAAGGTGAAGGAAGAGGCAGATCTCGCACGGCTGCAAGGCTTGGGCGTCGGCAAGGAGAAGCTTGATCTCTGTGTCAAGTTATTGAGAGCTGTATCTTACAAACGAGTTGTTGAGACCACTTCTCAGAACGAAACTCTTGCCCTCGAACACCTTTTGCAGTGTGTCTACTCTGGTGATGATTCCTCATTGGAGGCCATTGACAAAGTATACCAAGGTGCCGATGAAGAGGTCGTGGAAGGCTCAATTAGTTACAAGGAAGTCAAAGAAATCGCCTTGACCCCGCCAGAAAAGCTTATGGGCACTGCAGTGGAAGTTGAAGCTGTGGAGGAATCTACAAAGTCTAGCGAGGCTGATGTCAGCTCCAAGCCAAAGATCTCATTCCTGCAAGTGGAAGAAGATGAAGAAGATGGCACTGAATCTGAAGATGCCGCCGAACCGGTCAAAGATTCAGAGCCACCCAAAGATACCAAGCCTGATGTAAAGATAGAAAGTGTTGATGGTGTCAAGGTGGACGACAGCGCGAACGGCAAGGACAAGGAAAAGCCAAAGAAGCGAGCCAAAAAGACAGCCAAGAAGGAAGCTGACAAGGAGAACACAGATCCTAAAGAAACTGCCAAGCAAGTGAAGGCAAGTGAAGCCGATGGCGAAGACAAGCCTAAGAAAACACGAAAGCGAAAGCCATTCTACAAGAAAAAGTCGGACAACAATGTAGCAGAAGTCAATGGCCACGCCCAACCAAATGGCAACTAGATATGAAATTTTATTTATCCCAAAACCGCATACAAACATGTAGCATATACTTGTATAAAGATAAAAAATGTGTGTGTCGCTGGAGACTCTCTGAGGTATCTGGATCTGGAACCAGACCCGACCCAGAATGTACTATGATAACACTCTTTTTCGTTCGTCCATCTGGAATTACAATGCTGCATCCAGTGCAAGCTCGTCTCAAAACGAGACTCGACGAGCACCGAATATTGATAGGTTGGACATCAATAGTACAATTAAGAAAATTTCCTCTGCAGCTGATTGAAAATTCCAATCGGTGTATAGAAAAGAGAAGGTTTCGCGCTGCCGACGCGAATTTAATTTTTCCTCCTCCCCACGCTCTGCTGCTGCTCAGGGGCGTGCTCAAAATTACCGGCGGCGGCGAACACAACTTTGAGGTTCCGGTTACCATCTGTAGAACAAGATCCAGCCATGACAGTCACGGGCGAGGAGCGAAAGGCTCAAGGTAATAAGCACCTGCTAGCAAGTGAATTTGGAGATGCGATCAAGTGCTACACAGAAGCCATCGAACTTGATGGTACGCAGGCGGTCTATTACGCGAACCGTGCTCAGGCGTACATCAAGACTGAAGCGTTTGGGTTGGCGATCGAAGATGCAACGAAAGCTATAGAGATTGATCCAAAGTATATCAAGGGCTACTTTCGACGAGCGATGGCACATACTGGTATCGCCGAGCACAAGGAAGCGCTAGTGGATTACAAGAAGGTATGCCAGATGGCGCCTCAAGATGCGGCAGCGAAAGCAAAGTTTGCCGAATGCCAAAAAATCATCAGAAGTATTGCATTTAGCCGGGCTATTGAGGTGGATAATGAGCCGGGTGTGAGGGATACGCTTGATCTTTCGACGATGAAGATGGACGGCGACTATGACGGCCCAAAGTTGAAGATTGACTTTGTGGAGTCTGAGCGTCGAGGCAAGGATAAGGAAAGACTGCCGTTGCAGCCTGAATTCACAATGACACAAGAATTCATCGACGGTATGATTGAGAGATTCAAGAACGGGAAGGTCATTCCTCGTATTTACTTGTATGCCATTGTGTTGAAAGCAATGTCGATCTTTGAGAAGGAGCCCACCATGCCAGAGATCAACATCAACGATGACGAATTAATCACTGTCTGTGGTGACACCCATGGCCAATTCTTTGACTTCTTGAATATTTTTGAGAAAAATGGTGCTCCAGGAGAGCGTCACATGTATCTATTTAACGGCGACTTTGTCGACCGAGGGTCTTGGAGTACCGAGATTGCCCTTACTCTTTACGCATACAAAATCTTGTATCCTAACAAGATTTTTGTCAACCGGGGTAACCACGAGACTGATGGTATGAACAAGGTCTATGGTTTTGAAGGCGAATGCAAGGCAAAGTACAAGTCGGATCAAGTATTCACACTCTTCTCCGAGTCATTCAGTTTACTTCCACTAGCTACTCTGATTGCCGAGGACTATCTTGTACTTCATGGCGGTCTCTTTTCCGAGGATAATGTCACACTTGATGACATTCGAAAAGTGGATCGATTTGCAGAGCGACAACCTGGAAGAAACGGATTGATGATGGAGATGCTATGGACAGACCCACGTCCAGAGCCAGGCCGTGGCCAATCTCCACGTGGTATTGGCATCAGATTTGGTCCTGATGTGACCGAGAAGTTCTGTGAGCTGAACAACCTCTCGGCAGTGATCAGATCTCATGAAGTGAGAATGGAGGGTTACAGTGAGGAGCACAATGGGCGCCTGATTACAGTGTTTTCAGCACCAAACTACTGCGACCAGACCGGAAACAAGGGCAGTTATATCAATATTGGTCCGGATAAGGTCCTGCATTTTGTTCAATTTGATGCTGTCCCACATCCTAACGTCAAGAGTATGGCGTATGCGTCGCGACTGATGGCTTAGCCGCGTTGAATGAGGCTCAAAACGGAGGAGGAAGGACCGCGCAAGCAGGCCTGTGAGGAGGAGAGGCGCGCGAAAAAAAATTTAGAAGTGTATAAGAGAGTAGCGCATATTCATTTTTACTTTAGCTTTTACGACCCGCAAAGAAAATTCACATATACATCCACTATGCCGTCAGGAGTAAGAAGAAAGAAGCACAACCGGTCCAGTATCTCCAAAGTCACACGACGGACCAAGACGCGCGATCGTACTGTGCGGATATACGGCAACCCCATCATCCAAGAGAACTGGGACAAGAACTTGACACTTGCACAAAACTACAAGAAGCTTGGATTGACCGCTCGGTTGTCTGCTCCAAGTGGTGGAGCCGAGAAGGATCTGCTCAAAGCTGTTAAGGAAGGAGCCGACGAAAAGAAGGTGTCGAAGAACAAGAAGTTGGGCAAGAACGAAGGTAGGATCATCAGGGACGAAGATGGCAATGTAGTCAAGATTGAGTATGCCCAGGAAAGCGAGGACGAAGACGAGTGGACTGGAATTCACGATACTGAAGAGCAGAAGACCGAGGTCGTGAAGCAGCTAGAAGAGTACGCCAAGCACGGCATCACGAAGCCAAGAGTTCAAAGTGACCGAGAGTCGGAGTGGGTTGAGAAGTTGGTTGAAAAGCATGGTGATAATTTCGAGGCAATGTTCTGGGATACAAAGCTCAATATCTACCAGCAGAGTATCGGAGACTTGAAACGGCGAGTGAAGAAGTGGAAAAAGAAGCACGGTGTGGAGTAATGTGTGTACTGTTCGCATGGTTATTTTTTGTTTTTTGCATCTCTAACACTATTTAATGAATCAATTGTACTAGAAAATGATTAAACGCAATGTCATCGTCGATTGGATTTTTGCCAGTATTACATCTTATCAGAGACATTTATGTTCTCAGACTAGTACAGATCACAAAAGCACTTAAGAAGACTCGTGTTAACCAGCGATATATAAGGTATTTCCCGGAATACCAATTAGATTGAGAATGATATTACTAATTAAATATGGGTGGTCACTAGACTTCACAGAATGCACGGTACGTGACGAAATCACCAGACGTGGACTCGAGTTCAATGTCAACACCAGCGCCGACAAAGTAGACAAAACCGGTACCAACTTGCTGAGTCTTGCCCTCAGCAACAATCTTACCTTCGCCTGCAGTAGTGACAAAGATGGATGGGCCATCAAGGGCCTTGATCTGTGCCTTGGCGCCTTCCTGCACCTTGGACTCCAAAACTGCAAACTCAGCGATCGGTGGGTTATATAGCGTAAACTGGCAATTGTCGCCAGTTGCCCGGTCGAATGGAAGTGGCTCCATCTTCTGCTCAGCAACAGGCGCGTACGAGTACGTGAGCATGTCAACGAGGTTCTTGACATCCTTGAACTTTGGAGTGAAGCCTGCTCGCACTACATTATCCGAGGCCGCCATGCACTCAATAATGTCACCAGAGATGTAAGCGTGTGGGTCCTTGGCTCGCAAGAACATGGCTTCACCTGGCTGGAGCTTGACGTAGTTGAGTAAAAGGCCACCGCAGAACAAGCCAATGTCGTTTGGAAACTGCTCGTCAAGTCGGATCAACAACTGAGCAAGCTCTGGTCCACCAGCAGAGCCGCCAAACGTAAGAGCTTCGTCATTGGCTCGCTCAACGAGCCGCTTAGCAGCTGACCTTACTGCGTCTTCCGGAGCATTCATGAGCTTGCCGAACAATGACTGGAGAGCCTGTCTGTTCTTCTTGTCAGACTCTGAGTCTAATTCTGGGTGATCATTGCTCTGTACTGACTCGGTGAATTTGGCAGCCTCATCCTGACCAACAAGCTCCACCAGTTCTGGGACGGTGTTGAGGAACTCGGTGATCTGCTCAAGAGGTCGGAATCCGCAAAAGCCTTCAAACTCAGTCACGGCAATGGCCATTTCAGGCTTGTGATTCGAATCCGGGTAGTTCTTCGGGTCGTTTTTATGCAAAATCGCACCGAGCTCTTTATCTGGGTGCGCCTGGATGCTCAATGCCTTTCGGATCGACAGCACTTTGAATAAGTAAGGTAGTTCACCGCTGCCAAACTTGGAGGCGACCTCATCACCAATCAATGACTCGTCTTCAGTAACTAGCTCTCGCAAAGACTTGCCGTCTTTATTCTTGGATGGAACAGAAGGGTGGGTTCCCATCCAAAGCTCAGCGTAAGGCTTTGATTCCTCGACGGAGAAATCTGGGTTGGCGTTATGGGCGAACTGAGCAACAGCAGAGCTTTTGCCGAGCTTACCCCAGTCATACGATTGAGCACCTGAATGTTAGTTTCAGCCATTGCCCCCATATTTTATACGTACCGCAGTTGAGTTGGAACACCTTGGACATTTCTTAGTAGTAGTGTCTTGTTGGCTGAAATTCCAGAGTGTGAGAGATTCGTGTTGTTTGTCTCGATGCTCTTTCAGCGGCGCGCTCTGCTGGTTTTGCTGTGCCCCTGATTCCAGTACTGCATGACGACGACACCATGCGAAAATGAGTGCAGCGCCATCGAAAAAGCGACCCGTTTCTTTGAAACCGCGCTCGGAATACGTCGAGACTGTATGAATGGTTGCTGGGTATTATGAAAGGCTTACAAGTTTATAGGAGAGCGGTAATCGTATATCCAGAAAGAGCCAGCTACATTCGACGGCGCATATCGTGCTTGGAGGACGAACCATCATAGAACATGGCGTAACATTGAGAGGAGATTTACATAGAAAGGACTCTAAAAGTCCTGTTATTGCGCTTGGGAAGTACTGCATACTCAACCCGGGTTGTAGCATAACGCCTCCAGAGCGACAGAATTCACAAGATGAATTGACATATTACCCAGTCAAGATTGGATCCTATGTGCAAATAGGCGAAAACTCGTCTGTACAAGCAGCAAGTATTGGAAGCTGTGTGTTTATTGGAAAGAACGTTAAGGTTGGCCAATTTGTGATAATCAAGGACTGTGTCAAGATTGCAGACAACTCTGTGATCCCGCCATTTGCAGTAATAGCGCCGTTCAGCTTCGTCTCAGGCGAGCCTGGACTAGTTAAACGTCAACTTCCAGAGAGTGCTCAAGAAGTACTTGAATTGAGTGCAAGAAGACAGTACTGCGGTATATCCTGCCCTGAGCCATTCGACTTTATACATTGAACGAACTTGAACGTTGCAAATTACAGAGCGGGAAAAAGATATGAATTATGAAAATATTACAAATAATGAACAAACAAACTGACGTACATATAACACAA
Source organism: Blastobotrys petasosporus (assembly GCA_030580095.1). Classification (NCBI taxonomy): domain Eukaryota; kingdom Fungi; phylum Ascomycota; class Dipodascomycetes; order Dipodascales; family Trichomonascaceae; genus Blastobotrys; species Blastobotrys petasosporus. The sequence goes on from JAKTSG010000009.1 coordinate 108,718, forward strand.
AATGTAGTCAAGTGCAAATAGGAAAAGGCGACATGGCTGTAAGTAAAACAAAACAAACGAAGAAGAAAATAGCAACTGTATCCATCAAAAAAAAAAAACAAGCACGCATTAAAAGAGAAAAAAACATCAGGAGAACATTTATTTCTTCTCGTCCGGAATGTTAGTAGACAACCAGGATAGACCTTCGACGAGGCCCTCTCCTGTCTTTGCGGTGGAAGACACAACACACCACGTCCTGCCCTTGAGCTGGTCGAGCTGCATTCGTTCTGTAACTTCTTTTGGATGCATGGCGTCTGGGAGATCTTGCTTGTTTGCAAACACGAGCAACAACGCGTCTTTCATTTCTCGGTCGTTGATAATTCGGTGCAGTTCCTGTCGAGCCTCGTCGATACGAGCTCGGTCGGCACTATCGACCACAAAGATCAACCCTTGTGTGCCGGTGAAATAGTGTCTCCACAATTGTCGAATCTTCTCTTGTCCACCAACATCCCAGACATTAAACTTGATGTTCTTGTATGTGAGTGTTTCGACGTTGAAGCCGACGGTCGGCACTGTGCTGATTCTGGTTTATCATGTTAGTACTTCTCACACACGTAAAATTAGCATACCCCTGGTTAATCTTCAACTTGTACAGAATAGTAGTTTTTCCTGCAGCATCGAGTCCAAGCATGAGGATTCTAAAAAAAATTGTGGGTTAGTCTTTACACTTTTTTTCACGTCGGCGAATCTCAGGCTACCCCTGAGATCTGATCATCTATATATCATACCGTATTTCACGATTTCCAAATAGCTTGGACTAGAAAACACCAGTTAGCTTTATTTTTTTCTTGTAATTCTTGTGTCGACTCAAGTGAAAACGTACCATGATCTTACTCATTGACATACCCATTTTTGGAGGTTGTGTATGAAAGGTATATGATCAAAAGAAGTTTGTCGTGTGCTGCCACCTTCAATAGCCGTATGCGGACCGAATTGTCGTTTGCTTAAAAATTGATGTTTCGAATCACCAAACACCCAGTGAATCTTCCACGGCTGTAAGTTATTGATTAAATCTCTAGACGAAATCCCGAGAGAAAGAGAGCGACCGGTTGCGGAGGAGGTGAAAAAAGTGGAGAGAAAAAGGACGGGAAGTGGTGGTGGAATTTTAAGGGGCAGCAACACGAAAGTCTCGCTAACCACTCCAAAAAGCTGAGGGAGGATCCCGCCGCGCAGGCGGCTCGTCTGTAGGCGTGCGTCTGAGCATGACGGGCCCGCTTTTTGGATTTTTTTTAAAACTCTATCTAGACAAGTTTATTTCTTAAAACTACAAACATGTGTATCATAATCGCGTAGTAGATCACGCTAGTTTGGCGTACGAGGTGGGGAACACTCCAGACATGGCGTTGAGCTCACCTTCGGTCCATCCATTCCCGTCGTCGTCATTGACAATGGCGATTTTGTCGCCTTGTCTGATGGTGAGCTCGTCTTCACCCTTTGCATCGTAGTCGTAAAGGGCGATCATGTACTTGACTTTTTTGGCTCCTCGCTTCGGGGCGACTGCGGGGCCCTTCTTCTTAGCGTCGTTTTCAGACGACGATGCTATTGTTTCAACATAGGACGATGGCACGAGACCAGACTTGCCACTAGGGTTTTGCACCTTGGCCCAGCCGGACCCATCGTCTGCCTCGAGCAGAGTGAGCTCCTGATCTTGTAGCACAGTCAACTCGTCATCGGCAGTCGCCGTGTAAGGGTATACCGCTCTTACTTTCTGAACATTGGCTGCGGGTGCTTTTTTGGAGCGACTTCTGTTGAGGATTCCTGATAGGAAAGACCCGGTATGATGCCCTGCTCCAATCATTGGCATCGATGTCTGAGTGGCCGATGATGCCCCTGATGCTGTCGACATTCTTGTTTCACTCCTTGTTAGGCCATTTTCATCACCTCCTCCAATCTTGACGGTTTTCTTCCTGCCAAACAGTCCTCTTTTCTTAACTTCCATAGCTGGAAGAGACGACAGATCCTTGCCGTTGGCCGCAACTTCTATAGTTTCTACTTCCACTTGATACTGCAATCTGAGTGTATCGGCCGTAGTCAATTCTTGCAGGGAATTGACGTGGTTACTCAATAGCTGAAGGTATGCGGTGGGTTTGACGGTAGCCGTGTTCTTCTGCTGCGCTACGACTTCGGTATACTTTTCAAATCTCTGCTCCGTCGCCGCTTTCTGGTCAATGAGCTTGTTTCTGCTCTCTGTGAGCTTGGCTCTCAGGTACGACAGTGCAACGTCATTTGTAATCATTGATTCGTCTTCGTGCCAGATTGGACTAGGCTCGTACTGGAAATCCTTTGGCTCAGACCACTGTGCAATGTTGTGCTTGACAAACATCACCGAGTCCAGTGCAGGCTTGTTTTGCTCGATGATACCGGTCATCGCATCAAGATTACCATCCACCCGTTTAATTGAGGCCTTTTCCAATTCAATTGCCTGGTTCCAGAACGTATTGAGCATGGCAACCCGCGCCTCGTTCAGCTGCTGCATACCATCCAGCATCTCTGGCACATCCTCATGATAGTACTTGTCCTTGAGCCGATTGGCGACATTGACTTTGATTAAGTATGTGTTCTTTGCGTTATTCATCTCGACGGTCTTCTGGTCCATCTTCTTCTCTGCCTTGTCTTTCGACCCGTACGACTTGCTCGCTTTCAACCGCTGGTTCTCCACCGCTTGGCACGCAGTATCGTAATTCACCTTACTTTTCTTCAACTCACTATAATACGAGTCTCTCTCACTGATCATCTTATCGTTATAAGTACTGTACCGTTTTCTGAGATCTTCAAAACGCATTGCAATGCCGTGGACCTGATCAGCAACCTGCAGAGTCATTTCATTCGACAGCCGGCTCTTTTCTTTTGCAATGTTTTCCGTCTGGTTGAGAATCTCAGTCCATGTAACCAAAGACGCATTTTCCAACGAACCTGGTGTGATTTGTGGGTTGTCGCCCACACTAAGGTTCGTGCTAATCTTTGCCTTTTTCTCAAAATATCTAGCAGATAGTGCCTGCAACTTCTGCGAATACTCCCTCTCAATTTGGGCTCTTTCTCGATAGAATGTCTGGATATCCTCCAACCATTTAATACCATTGGCAGCCTAAATATCACAATTAGAACCGTCGACCCCTCACCTCTCTATTTCATACCCAGTTGTCGGTGACCTTGTAGCCATCCTAGCAACGTTAACGTTAGCTCTTCCTTTGAAAAATAATAATTCCATATTCTTGAAAACATACCTTCAGCTCGTCGCCAAAGCTCACCTTAACCTGGTCCGCCATTGCCGCCGCCACAGTTTCAGCAGATACCGTTCGTATGTAACTTGTCAAAGAACAACAAACCCCACACTGGAAACAAAATCAAGGTGGCAGTTGGACACTTTCGTCATTGCGGGCCAAACGGCGCGCGCGCTCCAGCTCAAAATTTGTGTGTGTTTTCAAAAACTCAACCAGCATCGACTCCTATCGACAGATAAAGATCAAAGCCATAAATCAATAATGAGCGGTATGTTACTAAGAGCTTTTGTGAATTGGAACTAACCATTGGTAGTCGACTTTAACACTCTCGCACGTACGTGTGGTCTAATTGTGGTCGGCGTAGGGGAAATTATGTGCCCCTACTCCTACTGACAACGACATTGTACTAATGCATCAATACAGGACAGTTCTGTGAGTTTTACTACAACAAATTCGACACGGATCGAAACCAGCTCGGCAATCTCTACGTAAGTAGACGCGTTTTTTTCGTCTCTAAGGAAGCAATGCTAACAGCTGACTAGCGAGATCACTCCATGCTCACGTTCGAGCAGAGCCAGGTCCAGGGAGCCAAGAACATTGTTGAGAAGCTCGCCTCCATGTCATTCCAGCGTGTTGAGCACTCAATCACCACCCTCGACGCCCAGCCAGCTTCTCCAAGCGGTGACGCCGTCATTGTGATGGTGACTGGCCAGCTCAAGATGGATGACGACCCACCAAAGGGCTTTGCCCAGGTCTTCCACCTGCTCTCCGACGGCCCTGGATCTTACTACGTGTTCAACGACATTTTCCGATTGCAGTTCTAAAAAAAATGTATCGAATGTAGTTGTGAACTAAATAGAAGGTGTTTTTTTCGCGCGTATTCTACTACTAGAATTAATAATTATGGGGGGTTGCTAGAGTGAGGTTTGGTGGTGGTTTCAGTTATCATGCATGTTTTGTTTGCCCTCACAAACACACTTGAGTTGGACCACGAGTTAGCCTTCAGATTCACTAGATCACTCAATGTCCGACCAGCCTGTGGTGCCACCACGACCCAAGAGCCGGTCCGCCGATGATAGTTTAAATACTCCTGCAGTATGGCACATTTCGGGGTGATACGTGTGTGATAGCTAATGAGACTATAGGTTCCTTCCCGCAGACCCGTCAAATCAGACGGCGTGACAGAAGCATCAGACAATTTGAATACTCCACAGGTTCCAAAAAGACCTCAGAAAACAGCTCCGATTGATGAAAAGGCCGTTGAAATTCAGGATATCCCAAGTGAGCAAAAGGACGAGTCTAGTTCACAGCAGACTGGAGTGTCGCCTCCAAATGCGGGGCTCAATGATACTCCGCCATTGCCTACAAAACGACCGACCAAGCAGAGCGAGAGCAGCGAATTAGACGACACTATTCAAAGCCCACCTGTGCCAGCAACAAGGCCAACTAAGAGTCTCAATGACGGGCTTGCTGGTGAGGAATTGAATGTGGCCGACGCCAAGTTGGAGCAAGCTATACAAGATCACACTGCTGTGCCTGCTGAGAAGGCTCAGGGCGCCAATTCTGAAGTGGCAACAGGTGGAGACAGTAATAATGCTCCAAAGATGCCTGCCTCGCGACCTCAGAAAAAGGCCGTGGCGAATGTAGAAGAGTTTGATTTTGAACAGCCAGGTGCAGATGAGAAAGAAGCTCAGCATGCGTCAGTGGCTCCAGCTCCAGTTGTGCCATCTTCCAGGCCTGTGAAAAAGTCGCCAGAAGTTTTGGAAGGCGATACGAACACTAATGCGGGTGGTGAAGTACCAAAAGCTCAGTCTGATACTGTACCCTCCGACGATGGAGAAGTGAAGCCCTCTGTACCTTCGTCTCGTCCTACAAGCAAAAAGTCTGATGCTAGTGAAACAGATTTCTCACTAGCCTCGTCTTCAACAGCTCAGGAAGATGTGGCCGCTAGGGACGACGAGTCTAAGAGCTCGCCTACCAGTGCCCCATCAGATCAAGTAATCGGGGCAAGCACAGCCGGGTCAATTGAGGAACAGCCTGCTTCTGAGAGCCAAGAGATCAAGGCAGTGGAATTAAAGTCGCCAGCTACTCCATCTAAACGCCCATTGCGTGTTGAAGAGTCGCTCCAGAGAAAGGCTGACCCGGTGCCTCATATCCCAATCGAAACTGCTGCGGTGGAAACTGTAGACGATGCCAAGGAGGTATCACACTCAGATAGTGTCGCTGCTGCATTGACTGAAACAGTTGAGGCTGCGAAGGATCAGGTAGGAGAGAGACTAGAGCACAAGCCACTTAAGGTTGAGGCTGAAATTGTGGACTCGCCACAGCCGAGTGAAGACGCTTCGGAAGCTAGCCCTCCGGGCATTGAAAGCCCCAGCGCTACGAAATTGGGTGAAGACAGTATTTTAGAGAAAGGTGCCAGTGCGATCGTTTCACAGGCGCAACTTGAGGGTGAGAAGCAGAAGGAGCAAGAGCGAGTAGAAGAGTTGGCATCTGAAGCTCAGCCTGTTCCTGCAAGACCAAACCCCCCACAAAGATCTTCTACTAGTGAGTCTACAGAGTCGCAGAAGAGCTTGCCATCTGTCCCAAAGAGACCAACACGACGACCTGAGCCTAAAGAAAAGGAAGAAAAAGCTGAGCAAGTCAAGGAAGAGAAGGCTGAGCAAACTAAAGAGTCAAAAAGTCGGCCTGCACCACCTCCTAAGCCAAAGAATTTACCGGTGGGTTCGCGCATTGGTGCACTCAGGGCCTCGCTATTCAGTGATTTGAACAATGTCATTTCTAGCGGATTCAAAGCTCCTCCGCCACCTCCAAAGAAGATTGAAACCGGCGAGGCAAAGGTCTACGAGTCACAAGGAACACAGCAAGAGGAGGAACCTGACAAGAAAGATGACGGGGAGGATGAGCAAGTCAAACAGACAAAGCTGGCGCCAACTTCGTCGCGACCCCGTGCAAAGGGTCCAAAGCGGCGACTGCCCACCGCGGCAAAGTCGGAATGGTCGACTGCCGTCGCTGATGTTTGGCACATGAACATGGTAGCACCATTGGATGCAGCTGGCGACGACGTGATTGCAAGAGAAGCAGCCAAGGAATCTCAAGAGGCGATTGAGAAATCTCGAAGGATTCAGAATGAAAGGACAAAGCATGTTATGGACTTGTCTCTGGCTGCAGATAAGCGAGCCGAAGAAGCGGTCACATCTCAGGAAAGTCTAGCAGAACCTCAAGAAAAGAAGGAGAGCAATAGCGAAGAAACGAAAGCTACGAGCCAAGATGATGAGGTTGCTGTGTTATCACCGGAGGTTAATCAATCTGTCGAGGACACACCGGGTAGCTCTGAGAAGAATGTTCCGGAGGATTTGCACTTTATTACCGATGACTTGAAAAAGAACTCGGATTCCCGGTCCAAGGAAGATGTGGATATTGGCGAGGAAAACAAGGACGAGATTGACCCGTCTGTTAGTCAAGTGGAGGAAGAGCATGAAGCGGTGAAGAATATCAGTTCAAAGGAAGGAGCCGAGCTACCTATTGAGCCTACGGACGTATTGAGTGATTTATCAGAACAAGACGTGAAGGACATTTCTCGCGAGAAGAAAGAGCTTGGTTATCAGGAGAAGAGTCCCAAGGAATCCAAGATTCCTGCCGAGGAGGAAGGTGAAGAACGAGAAGAGGCCATCAAGGAGATAAAGCAGCAGTTTTCTGATGAGATGGAGGGAGAAGTGGATAAGACACTTGACGACACTATCAAGAAAGCCGCGTCCGAGTCTTCCAAGGCGCTGGAGTAGTTGTAGCCTTGTTGTATTTGAATTTAGGTTCTATTTTCGGAGCTAATACTAAACTTTTGCATATGTCTAGTTGTCCAAAGTAATGGAATCGAGAGATTCATACTGAATTCCTCTTGGCAACGGCAGGAGGTTAAATCTTACCGTGTAGTCGGGTATCTCCAATCGCCTGGATACTATAGTCGTAGACTCACCCTATTCTATCTATCTACACGCGTTTATAACATTGGCCAATATGTCAAACCTTTGAATAAAGATGTCAGAGCCAGATGTTGTTGTTTTTGCACAATTTGTCCACTCGAAAGATGAGCGGTGCATATGATCATCACGTCGATGAGACGAGACGCGACTTGGGCGGCACCGAAACCAGAACAGCCCCTGATCATCGGTGCTTGAAAGAGTTTTATTCGTCGAAAAAGCATATTTGTCGGTGCATAAACGTCATACAAACATACTTCGGAGGTGATTTAAAAGATCATCTTTTTACCACTGATCCTTAGAGGAGGCAGTGCCACATAAAAATTCTAATAGCATAACAAGTATTAATAAAACACATGCGGCGCTGTATATTTACACACACAAAGGACAAACACGTATAAATAAATTCCCATTATAGTAACTCTAACAAAAAATTCCTCTTTCCCCGCAAAAAAAAAAGTCCTCACAGCCATACACAAAAAACAAGCGTGCAGATTTATTTTAGGGGTGCTGCGTGCGCACGCTGCCTCAAACGGGCCCCTGAGAAACCTGTTTTAAAAATGGCAGACTCCCACTTTTTCCACTTCCACTCTCCATCTCGTTTGTTTCGTCCATTCGCTTTTTCTTTCGTTTAGTCTTTCGCATTCATTCGTTTTCTTTATTACTTCTAATACCCCTTCTTTTGTTCCATCTTAACACAATGAAGCTTTCTTCGTGGCTAGTCTCTGCCGCGTCCGCCGCTTCAGTGGCCACGGCCGGCTCGGTCCAGCCAGTCGAGGTGCGAGGCAACGCTCTCTACGTCCAGGGCTCCAACGACCGATTCTATATCCGGGGTGTCGACTATCAGCCAGGTGGCTCGTCCCAGTTGGCCGACCCACTTGCCGACACTGACTCTTGCCAGCGTGATGTTAAGTACTTTAAGCAGTTGGGCATCAATGCCATCCGAGTATACACCGTCTTCAACAACTTGAACCACGACGCTTGTATGCAGGCTCTTGCTGACGCCGGTATCTACCTCATTTTGGACGTGAATACCCCTCAGAACTCGATCAACCGTGCCAACCCAGGCCCATCTTACAATGCTGCCTACTTGCAGACTGTGTTTGCTACCATCGACGCCTTCAAGAACTACGAAAACACCCTCATGTTCTTCGCCGCCAACGAGGTTATGAACCAGGACAACACCACCGATGCTGCTCCATACATCAAGGCTGTGGTTCGAGACATGAAGTCGTACATGAAGGCCCAGTCCAAGCGACAGATCCCAGTCGCTTACTCGGCCGCCGATATCGATTCTGGCCCACAGCAGTTGGCCTACTTGACCTGCCAGACTCCAGGTGGCGAGGATGACACAATTGACGTTTGGGGACTGAACTGCTACCGATACTGTGGTGCTGCCAGCTCTTTCCAGGCCGCCTACGCTCCATTGCTCACCCAGTACCAGGGATTGCTTGATAGCACTGCCAACTTCTTCTCCGAGTTTGGTTGCAACACTGTCCACCCACGAACGTTCCCAGAAGTCAGCTCTCTTTACAGTGACCAGATGGGCTCTTGGTCCGGTGGTTGCGTTTATGAGTACACTCAGGAGGCCAACGATTACGGTTTGGTCAGCATTGATGGCAGCTCTGTCTCCACTCTCCAGGACTTTAACAACTTGGCAAGCGCCTTGTCCAGTGTCAGCAACCCATCTGGTGCAAACGGTGCCGTCTCTACTGCCACCGCTCCTGCCTGCCCTGCTTACTCGGCTGATGTGTGGCTCGTCAAGGACAGCGACACTGTCCCAGCCCTTCCAAGCGGTGCTGAGCAGTACATTAAGAGCGGTGCTGGTAAGCCATTGGGTACAGGTGCTCCATGGACCCAGAATGGTGATGGCGACAATGCTCCAGCTGCCGGAAGCGGCTCTCCATCTGGCTCTGGCTCTTCGACTGGCAGCGGCTCTGCCACCGGCTCCACTGCTTCTGCCACCCACTCCAAGGGTGCTGCTGCCGGTGTTCACATTCCACAGGTCAACTCTATGGTCATGGTTCCAGTCTTGTCCATGATTGCCTGCTTTGTCGCTGGTTTGGTTGTCGTTTAAAGTAGAACGAGCCATTCCAATCGCATTCTATATTTTTTTCATTCTCTCCTCATATTTTTTATTGTTCAGTAATTTGATAGAAATGTTGCATTTTTTTTTATTATTCTTGATTGGATCTCATTTGAAGTTTTTATAGACGTCCCTGCATATGAGGTTTCATCCCTAAGAAATGCGTCGCGCCGCATTCGGTGCGGTTTGGGAGGTTTGGGAGGTTTGGGACGGCGCGCCCTTCCCAAAAGAGCAGTCACAAATTCAGGTGTTTGCGGGCGTACATTTCATCATGGCTGCTCTCCCACACCCACAACCAGACGCGCGCGCAGCCCACTCACAATGCAAAGATTCGAAATATCCAAAACCACCACACTCGTTAGACTCGACAACACACATAGAAGGACCAACGATGTCTGCTGCCAACAAGATCCTCAACACCGAGCCAACTGAGCTCGACCTTCAGGTCGCTCAGGCTTTCGCCGACTTGGAGGCCTCCTCTGACCTCAAGGCCGACTTGCGACCAATCCAGTTCCAGTCCGCCAAGGAGTTCGACGTTTCTGGCGGTAAGAAGGCTCTTTTGATCCTTATCCCAGTTCCAACCCTTGCTGCCGTCCACAAGATCCAGCAGCGACTCACCCGAGAGCTCGAGAAGAAGTTCTCCGACCGACACGTTGTGTTTGTCGCCAACCGACGAATCTTGCCAAAGCCAGGTCGACGATCACGACAGCAACAGAAGCGACCACGATCCCGAACTTTGACCGCCGTCCACGACCGTTTGCTCGAGGACTTGGTCTTCCCAACCGAGATTGTTGGCAAGCGTGTCCGACACCACGTTGGTGGCAACAAGGTCCAGAAGGTCTTGCTCGACTCTAAGGATGCTACCAACATTGACTACAAGCTCGAGTCCTTCCAGTCTGTTTACAACAAGTTGACCGGCAAGCAGGTTGTTTTCGAGATCTCCTCCACCCAGGGCGACGTTTACTAAATTATATGACCAAATTCATCTCATCAAAAATAAAAAACGATCATGACCCCCCTCTTTTTCTTAGCAACAACTGAGAGAAGACAAGAAAAAAAAATCCAAAAACCCTGTATTAATCTGCTTCGATCAAAAATTCCATCAATCGAGCAGTGCATGAGCACGACCTACTTCACCATCTTATAACATGTAAAAAGGCAGGACGGTGATGTTATTTGTAATGAAAAAATTCCTTTGAAGTTTCAATGTGTGTTGGTTTGTCTTGTCGTAGGCACTTGTCCTGGTGGATTTCTATCCCTACCCTGTAGTTATGGAGAATGCCTTTATGTCTCTGTTGTTAATTATTGCCGATAAACTTTTAGATGAATGGCAGCTAGGGTGTTGCTATGTGGTGCAGACGTTAGAATAGAATGTCTATGGAAGGCTACAGCATTGTGACCTTGCTCTGTGAATAATAATAATTGATAAATTAATTAAACTCAAATATTCCAGTCGCGTATGTGTAGACCGGGACATTGAAAGTTAGTTGGTCGCCTGATTTTGAATGGATGGAAGGCTCCCGACGCACAAAGGGGGTTACCGTCCAAACGATGATTGCGAGTTTGGCTCTTGTTCGCACTCGGATTTCAATTGAGTTGTCACTTTTTGTTGCAGATTGGTAATACAGCGATCATAGTGAGCATGCAGAAGACTGTACCAGTTCGTTGACTTTCATCTACCTGTTCGTGAGTCACTGGCAAATGATCATTCCTCGAGCTCGAGGTGGGTACTCGATACTATAGCTAATTTCTCAGATGACTAACGAATAAAATAGCGCACAAGTTCAATTGGATGTGTTATATCGTCTTGATGGGGTACCTACGGGTAGGGTCGTTGCCCATCTACAATGGCGACAATGCATGTTACCTGTGCCTTTGGTTTGATTGGTGTCGATATAGCCACGCAAGTAGTTCTCAAGATATTGATTCATTCGCTCAGTCTCAGGGTGAAACGCAGTGGAGTGACGGAGTTCGACGCCAAAAGCATTGGAGATGATTTTCCACGAGTTACTGGTTAGTTGAGCGCCCCGATCCGAGATAATTGAGGACGAAGTACAAACCCAACCATTCATTGTATGTGTGGTGTCTTTTATAGTGCCATCAGCGGTGGCTGCATGTATTGAGTATGAGTGTACGTATGACTCGTCTGTGTGTATAGAACCACACCGGTATGTCAGGGGCCCCGCTCATACGTCAATTAGCAGTGAAAATTCATATTCCTATATATGAAACACGGACCAAAGTGGATGGATATATACTATGGACAAACATGCAACAATTGTATTGCTGCTCTGACAAGAGACCTGCCGACAGATCGCTACCCGAGCCATGACACTTTGAAAATTGAACCAACTCGGGAACGGAGATTCCTATCATATATCAGTTTGTATAGAAGCATAGCATAAAATCACATACATGTGCCCTTTGGAAAAAAAATATCAGTTGCTCAGTCATAGCCTGTCTCTATGGCTCACATCTCACACTGCAGACAATCATCCGCCACTACTTGGTATAGACAATGAAACCAAATAACCAGTCAGGGAACTACATATGCCTTGTTCCTAAGCACTGAGCTTGAAAATGGAACTTGACAAGGTTGATGGACTAGCCACCAGGTCGATCGTACATTGTCGACGCAATTCTCTAGAAGCTACTCGACAAAGTTCCGAATACATCGGCATACCCTGAAGATAGAACACACAAGATTATAGAACGATGCTCACTGAAAGGGCATCGGGCCAATTGTGTAATCCCACCTACGCACCGACGCGGGAGAGGGACTTTCAACCCAGCTGGCCAGCAAACCGTCCATTACAAACACCGCTTTGGATACCGCCGAGAGAATCAAAGTTCAACGTATTTTGCTTTACTCAACGGTGTACTAAATTGCGGCCGTGCTGTCACTATCCGATCCTGCCCAAGTAAACAGGATCTCTAGTGTGCCACAGCCAATATTGACCATGTACATCGGTCATAATACCCCAAACACAACAACAGAACATCCGTCCTAATCTAGATTCCAAAGCCGTGTAGTGTGAACCGACGCGTGCTTGCATCAAGAAGTGAACAACAACTCAAATGGTTGCCCAGAGTCCTACTGCGAGTCACCGCCAACCCAAGTACCCTCCTGATCCATGTCAAAACATACCAGGGGGCACTATAATACTCACAGCAACGCACAGACAACGAATTACATTATCCAACAGCGCAAAACAACTTACTTCGCCTCGACTCCAGGTTTGGCTTCTTCCAACATCGTTGTGCAACATGTGGGGGCCAAATAAGGTAGTTCATCGTTGAATAACATTCGATTACAATCTAAAACTTTTTAAATTACTGCTTATACTCACCAATACCGCTTTTCGTGCCCAATCGCATCAATATACCAATATTTATATTTGAGCCGCAGAAATGTCTCACTTTTGAGCCGCACAATAAATCTGCGTGGCGGGTGGAGTGAATTTTCGAAAATCGCGTAATAGAAGGGCGTCTGGTGTAGTTGGCTATCACGTTCGCTTAGCATGCGAAAGGTCCCCGGTTCAACTCCGGTGTCGTCCACTCTTCTTTTTTTGTTTATTTTTGGCCCTAAATAGCAAAGGATGAGCGAGAAACTTATTTTTATTTTTTTTTAAAACCCATTGATTGACCAATTGATTATGACTACCATTGACCATGAACGCTATTTCAACTACGATACACGAATGAGCATTCAACTACGATACGGGAAGCATTCAAGGAAACCCCTGACCCACTCACCTGGTATGATCCCTGAACTTACCAGCACTGTGGATCCAGGATACATTTCCCGATTCCTCTTGGAAAAAATAATAATGCAACGATGAAATAAATTTTGTTAGATAAAAAAGGGTTCTAGACTTTTCTTTGAATTCTAAATGCAGATTGGCCGACCGGTTTCTCCAGCACCGATACATGCTCGTCACTTCCTCTACTGAGCACACTCAACTCGTCCGATTGCATTGCTGCTAGTGACGGCCGTGCTGGATACGGTCTGTATGCGTGAACCTCGTCTTTCTTCTTTGACTTGGAGGGACTCGAGTCGCGTGAGCTGGCGGTTGATTTCTTGGTGGCAGCAGTGGCAGTAGTGTACGACGACCGAGCTGATGATTTTGGAGTTGATGCTTTGTAAGAGGATGAGCTGGTGGCCTTGGAGCTGTAAGTAGTATAGCTTTTGTCCGAGTAGCCAGAAGAGTTTGATGCATAGGACCCTGAAGAATAGATAGATGCATTGTCTGAGACAGGCGACAGTGGTCGATATGAGTAGGTGGAAAAAGCATCGCTGTCGATTTGCGGAGACTCTGCGAATGAGGCAGCGGCAGTCGTTGTGGATGCAGTGTCAGACTTGAGCTCCTCATGAGCAGGAATGTTCATAGTGGCAGCTGATGTGCTTTGAATAACACGAATGATACCCCAGCATACCACCGCGATTGATGCCCAGATAATCAAGAACCGGGCGAAATGCGCAACATACTGGGCCCAAATGTCCAGGTAGTACTCAATGGACGGCCGGAGCCATGCAATGAACATGCCACATAGGATGCCTGTGAAGAACGACGACGGTGATGTTGGAAAGATGTATGGCACCACCACAGCCGGTAGAGTGAGCCGACCCATGGTCACACGATTCGTCAATTGCAGTCTGTGTAGAGTAAGGATTGAGAAGAGAAAAGTGCGGGCGGGGACGGTTTTATCGCTGGCACCACCAAATACGCGCGATTCCCCATCCGGAGAGTGATGGTCACTGGTTGTGTCTGTTTTCATATTATTATTTCCGGTGGTTGGTTCTGCTGGGTCGGGGAACGCTCGTGGCCCACGCGGCTGCGCCGCCGACGCGGCCACGGCTGCAGGTTGAAATGCGAGTACTGGCAGCGACCGGTTTCGTGAATGGCGCGACGGTGGCGGAAGAACCGGAATGCTGTCAATCTCGAGCTTTGGAGTTCCTGGCCGTGAAGCTGGTCCTAGTCTTGGTGAACTGTATCCCCCGGGAACAGGACTGTCAGCCCTGGACGACGGGCGCACAGGCGTCGATGGAGCAGTTGTTGTTGTTGCCAACATCTCTGTGATTATTATCTATGCGGGACTTGTTTTTGGATGATTATCGCGGGTTGAATTGCGGTCGTGATGGCAACTACAGGTGATAATCCTAAGCGATAGGAGCAGGTTTAGCGTGGGGTACCCCAAGGAACCAGACAGCGTCGTATATGTACACAAGTCACAAAAAGATTGAATGGCGGGAAAGGAAGAAAGCAGTGTAGATAATCCTCAAAAATAATACCACAGCAAGCCACCGCAATTATCGATTGTTTAGTGAGGTCGGCTGCTCACACACTAAAGGTGAGGCTCTCTTCGCTTATGCGTAGTGTTGTTATGCTGCAAGGCAAGGGATTGTGACCAATCTGATGCAGGACGTAATCTCGTGAAGATGCACAGATTCTAAAAAAAAATAATTGGCGTGGCTAAACGACGCACAAGCACGGCATGGGCGAGGAGGTCCCCTTGGTCGATTCAGCTCGTGATGGTGTGTCGCGAAAGATGATGAATCGAATGTACAGAGGCACAGATCTTGTATTTATATATATGCTTGATCCAGTTTCACAGCAAGAACTGCCTGAGTCGCCAGGTGCTTGGATCCGTTTTGTTGCATCCAAGTCGTCGGTCCCGCCTGTTGTTTGTGTACTTCCCGATTGGGCGCGCCATGCGGCTGCTCCGGTTTCGAGAGGCTGGTCCCGCTCTTGGTATTGAGGGTGGCTGGCTTGAAATCTCAGGCATGATACCTCATTTTTTTTTATTCCGTTGAACCGTTCGAGATTAAAAGATCAGGGGTAGTTCTAGCTTTAAAGTTATGGTCTAGGTTAAAGTACAAACTATGACCATATGGCGGTGCTGTTCATCATAATAACAACAATAAGGTCCGAGCTGCAGCGATGTTGCGCAGCACGACGCACACACGTGAAATCGAAGGCTCTTTGAATGCGCCGACTTATGCATGATGGTTGAGGTTGTAGAACTGAACTTTTTTTTTGGACGGTTCAATCTACGTGAAAGAGTCAATATTAACAACTTTGTGATATATTTATTTATATCATCTGGAGTATTATCATGTTCACCTAAATATTCCGCTGCGGACCAAAGAGGATATCACATGGTGAAACTCATGGAGAGAATTCTAAAAGTCTGAAGTTGGACCAATAGAAAGAGCTGGCTGGTGTATCGGCGAAGGCAGGAACTTGTTTATGCTTACACGCACTAGTAGTACGGGAGAGAGTAAACATCCATCGCCGCATCAATATGCGGCTAATGCCACCAGCAACGCTTTTCACATATTTTCAAATCCACATCGCATAAGTTATACCAATTCAAAGAAAAGAGCTTATATTCTAACTAATAATATGAATTACACGTTTTACTATGATTTATAGTCTTTAAAGTTACGTATTGCCTAATGCGGTAATTCCCAATGGACTACATTGTGACTGCGAAAAATGTTTTTCATCCCCACCACCTTGCCCTAAGCATGCTCAAATATTCACGCAAAATATCGCCGCCACACAGTGCAAGCGTCCCAACACCAACCCACTCAATTTTCAATCAACCACCCACTCGTCAACTTCAGTCAGGTTCCTCTCCTCTTCGATATCACCGACAGCATATATCAACATGTCTGACAAGCTTTTCGATCTCACTCCAGAGGACGTCCAACTCCTCTTGGCTGCTGAAGCTCACCTCGGTGCCAAGAACGTTCAGGTATGTTTGGATGGAGAAATATAATTGTAAAATGGAGGAGCTAACGTAGAATTGCAGGTCCACAACGAGCCATACGTCTACAAGACCCGACCGGACGGTGTTAACGTCATCAACGTCAGCAAGACTTGGGAGAAGATTGTTCTCGCCGCTCGAATTATCGCTGCTGTTCCAAAGGCTTCCGATGTTGTTGCCGTCTCTTCTCGAATCTACGGTCACCGAGCCGTTTTGAAGTTCGCCAACCACACTGGTGCCAACGCCATTGCCGGCCGATTCACTCCAGGTTCTTTCACCAACTACATTACCCGATCCTTCAAGGAGCCACGACTACTGGTTGTTACTGACCCACGAACCGACTCTCAGGCCATCAAGGAGGCTTCATACGTTAACATTCCAGTCATTGCCCTTGTCGACACTGACTCTCCATCTGAATACGTCGATGTTGCCATTCCATGCAACAACCGAGGTCGACACTCCGTCGGCTTGATCTGGTGGTTGCTTGCACGAGAAGTCTTGCGACTCAAGGGTGTTTTGCCAGACCGACAGACCGAGTGGTCCGTCATGCCAGATTTGTACTTCTACCGAGACCCAGAAGAGGCTGAGGCTCCAGCTACCGCCGAGGAGGAGGTTGTTGAGGAGCAGCAGCAGGAAGTTGCTGCTGTCGCTGCTGGTGAGGAGTGGGATGTTGCTCCAGATGCTTCGGGTGCTGACTGGGCTGCTACTGACGACTGGGCCGCCGATGCTGCTCCAGCTGCCACCGTTGCTTAGATGTGTAAAATAATTTTTTGATGGTAATGGCTATGTGATCTTGAACAACAACAAAAACGGATAAAAGAATCTCCAAACCCCGTGTCCACAAGAATAAAAAAAAAGGAGTTTTTTGTGCAGAAGCAAAAAAAAAAACAGTTAATAAATGACCCTCTTGTTTTGAATGAATTATTATTTTATTCCATGTTAAAAAAATATGATAGAGTTTCGAGCTTTATTTCTAAAACGTTTCCTCAGTCTCGAATTCTTGAGTAGGAATTTCAAATCCATCAGTAGTAGAATACAAAATTGTTTGGATTTCTCGAATGAGCTGAGCATGAACCTTTTTGTTGTCATCAAGATTGAGTTCGTTCAAGCCCTCTTCAATGCCGCCATTCTTTGCGTGTTCGTCTCCTCCGCCTTCCGCGTCGAGCTGGTCGGCGGCAGTCTGAATTAGCACTTCAATGTCACGAAGTTTCTGGAAGTAGAAATCACGCTCACTTTCCACCAAATCCACAGCTCCGACTAGCTGCTCGTTCTCCTCCGTCAGTTCCTTGATCTTGTCCTTAGCAGCAGTCAGAGCCGCACCATTGGTGGCACCTCCGGCGGTACCTGCAGCAGTTCGGCTGACCGGTCTTCTTACAGCACCATTTGCTGCTGAAGCTGAGCCCGCACCATTAGATATGATTCTTCGGGCTGGCGATGCAATATTCTTGGGAGCGACATTAGAAGGAGGCAAAGCACGCGAGCCAGGCCGTGACCCTGTGCCACCACCACCACCACCTCCAGCGAGTCCATGGCCGGTGCCGGCTGCTCCTGTACCCAAATACCCACCTACTGGACCTTTCCTTCGTGCTACAGGGTCATATTCTTGACCAGGGTAATTGGCATCCCAGTACCTTCGCAGCCACTGCAAGAACTCGAGGTTGTCTTGGAAGCGACATTTGACCAGCTTTTCTACGGGTATGGTTCGATCGATTCGATATCTTGTGAAGGCTGACTGCAGGACTTTGAAGTTATTGAGGTATTGGTATTCCGAGTTGACGTCGAATCGGACTTTGGCCATTGGTACATCGAGGTGAATGGAGTCCCAGATTTGGCAAAAGACCGCGCCTGTGCCGCATTGCTCTACTCTGGTGACATTTAGCAGCAGCAGGTCATTAACCCAGTTAACAAGCTCCTGACGCGACTCGCCCATTATGTGTTTCTCGTGTCTCCCGTTGTCCCTCTTTGCAGGATTTGGCCCTCAACGCGCTGGTAAAGGATGTTTTGCAGTCTCACACTTTCTGGCTTGTCAAAGTAAACAACACAAAAATCTCCCCTGCGCGCGCCCTCCAAACCTCTCTCTTTCCCTGACAAATCACGTGAGATGTGTTGCCTATGGCAACTGAGATCCCCCTCCCCTTTCCTCGCCCGTGCGTGCGTCCGTTAGTTGCGGCGGCGGCGGCGGCGAAGAGTGAATTAAAGCATTAACAGAAACCAAATTTTTTTTTTCCAAAGCCGCCTCTGCTGCTTTCTTCCGACTACAACCATAATTTTTTTTTCTCTACCGCCAGCCCGTTAGGAACCCAAGACGATTTTGGAGGTCTTGTCATATAAGACTAAGGATAAACTCGTGACTGCGTTTCTTCAAAGTTAGCCGACTCAATAAAAGGGGGATCTCTCGGTTCAACTACTGCCATCTCATCTCCATCGGCCACCTCATCACTGTTCGGCCTTGCCCTTTTATACCCGCACAGCAGACGAAGAAGGATACGTGTCGAAGTATCTTGGGATAAATCTGGAGCATTTCAAGACTTTGCAAATCTTTTTATCAGGTTGTAGAGTATTCAACGTCTTTCAAGTGGTTGCGACATTTGGCTGCGTAATTTTTTTTTTCCCTCACAGTACGACACTCACCACCATCAGTTATGAGCAACCCGACCAGCAGGCTGAGCCAGCCTTATTATATGAAATCTATGAATGCTCAGCAGCAGTCTACTCCTCCTCCACCGCCACCTCCACCACCTCCTCCACCGCGCCGGCCGTCTGAGAACAGTCCTATACCGACGACGCTGGGTGTCAAGCATTCGGCTCATGTAGTCACAGGCCCGGCGATCAACCCATCGACTTCGGTACCCAGCGCGGCTGGGCTACTTTCGCGGGAGTTTGTGGCACGAAGGATAAGTGAAGGGGAAACGGGGAGACTTAAAGAAGAGCTCAAATGTCAAGCTTGTGGGAAAGGTTATAAGCATATATCCTCGCTGGCGAAGCATTTATGGGAACATACCCCTGAATGGAATGTCACAAGCAAGCTGCTCATTTCCAAGCATCAACAGGTCCAGCTTTTGGAGGCTGCGTCTATTTTGGTAGGAATGAACGAGGAAGAGACTAGTAGTAATGGTAGCGACTCTGCTACCGACTTTTCGACCCCTAATACCGACTCGGCGTCTCCATCACCGCCTCCAACCGCAACTGCAAGCATACACAGCACACTCTCGAGTGCAACCGCCACTACCAATGCAAGCAGTCCAAGCATTCCAATGACATCTGCAAGGCCGATTTCGAAACATTACAACAACCGTCGAAACTCGTTTACTAATTCTCCGCGAAGAGGTTCCATCTCGTCTCACTTGCGTACGTCCACGCCATCCAACTCGCTACTCGCAACTTCTGCATCTAGAACTCTTCTGAGCAGCTCTCCTGTGATTACGGACTCGCTTTTCACTCAAGACCATTTCTCGTCATCACTCTCTTCTTCGCTCACTGTCAAGCAGGACGACTATGAGTTGCTGGCGTCGCCGTACCAGCGTACACGACGCATGTCTCATCTTCGACACGGCCCGTCTGTTGGACCTACTTTACAGCACATGCACGACGAGAACGAAGAGGAGAATGTTTTGGAGACGTCACCTCAAGATTCACCGGAGGAGTCTGTGTTTGGTGATATGGAATAGAGATCTCTATCCTTGTGTCTCTCCGAACCAACTGGTTGCAACTCTGAAAAAGTTTTGATTTCTTTCGCCTTCCTTTTCTAATGATCTCTTTTTTTTATCCGTGTTGACCTTCATATATTTTTTATTGTTTATATTTTGCATAACTTGTACGTATTTATTTTTCTCGACAGGATAATTGGCTATTCTGATTGTACATATATAAGACATGAGTTTTTCCCGTGTTCGTCCAGTATCTTGCAAGCTTGCTCCTGTTGCTAGTCTCAGTTCTGCGTACTCGCAGACAGTCGGATTTAGGAACATGAATAAGATCGATTCTTGGAATGAAGCACACATGCCACAATGCCCAAATCTTGCGATGTTTTCCGTTCTCGATCCGAGATCTAGCAGATTAGTAACAACGCACCCAAGCTTTCAAGAGCTCAAGTACTTGCTATAATAATCTTCATAAGCCAAGGACCCCTAAAGACCCTGCCCCTGGAGTTGTATAAAAAGATTCACATTAAAATTAATAACAAACCGTATTCAAACAATATTTGTCGTATCCGCCGGGACTGTTAATAATTAGAGCGGGTGTGCGGCTGAACGTTTTTTCGTGCTGAGCCTCAACCGTGTCTCACTAAAAATAAAGGGGTGAGATTGAGATCTCGCGCGCGTGATGCATCGCCCAGGCAACCACCACTGAGCCCTCCACATAGTGAGATTGTCTCCAGAAACCTTTTCATATTTTATTCTTAGTTCCACCTTTTTTTACTCCGCCTTTGTGGATCCACTTGGGATTCCTCTTTATTTCATTCTTACTCAATTCTCTATTCTGCTTCATTCCTTTTTCATTTCAAGACTGCAATTTTAGAGATCCCATGAGTCGTATGTTTATAATTGCGTTGTGCGTTGTTTGTTTACATTGAGATCACTAGCGCATTTGAAGAAACTCCAGAGCACTAACTTTTCATTTAGAGACCCCACATCCGCATGGAAACAGGAATTATCCTGGATACCCCCATACTAACGATGGCGACACGATACCGGCGATAGCGACACCGAACCAGGAGCTGTTGGACGACGAGTTTGCTGGTGTGCCGCCAGTGGGTGGTGCTGGTGCAGTAAGAGCAAGTCCCCGAGGACCACGAGATCCACATCCGCCAGCAACTCCTCATCCTCCTCCAATTGAACCTGATGATCCGTATGCTCGACAAGAATACATGTACGATAGACCGGCCGGAGCACAGACTCCAAATTTCAACCGACGGCCGGTGGTCACGGCGAGTCCACCACCGATCCCGCAGTTTCCTGAAGAAATCAGAGCAAGAGAGGGACGAACACCGCAAGAGGAAATGTACGGCACTTGGGGCGACAGGCAGGCAACGCCTAGTGAAGCTCCGTTAAATCCAACGCACATGCAAGCACCGCCGGCAGATCACTGGCAGCCTCCTCCGCCGGCCAACCCATACGACCCATTTGGACAAGAGGCGCATCAACGTTTCCCGTATGATGACGATCAAGAGCAGAGTATCGCTATGCAGCCATATCCGACGTATGATGCGCCGGACGCGCATCTGCTCAATCCGTACGATAGAGTCAATTTCCCTCCAGCACCCTCGCCGAACAAGCCATTGACTGCTTCGGGCTACGACGACAGCTATGTGGCAGACGACGTTGAGAACTTCCAGCCGTTTCCTATCCATGGCGACCATTATCAATTGAATACGTGGGAAGAAGAGAGCGAGGATGTGCCTGTGGATACTACAATGACGGGCACGTACCGAGAGGATGACGAAGATGAATACGACGACGAAGATGATGATGACGATGGATCATTCAAAGAACAAGATGAAAGCCCGTTCCTTGATGGCCAGCCATTGATGCCACCGACTGAAGGAATGCAGCCGCGAAGGACCAAGACTATGCGAAAAGTGCGGCTTTATCGAGGTAACTTGGTTTTGGACTGCCCAGTGTCCAAGCGTATGCTGGACCAGCTCAAAGAGCCGCGACAGGAACGTGAGTTTACGCACATGCGATATTCTGCGGCAACATGCGACCCTGCATACTTTTTACAAAACAACTTTACACTGCGACAGACATGCTACCAGCAGCCCCGAGAGACGGAGCTGTTTATCTGTGTTACTGTGTACAATGAAGATGACGTTCTTCTGGGAAGGACATTACAAGGTGTGTTTGCGAATATCAGACACTTGACAAGCCGGACGCGATCCAGGACATGGGGCAAAGAGGCGTGGAAAAAAGTCGTTGTATGCGTGGTTGCTGATGGTCGTGCAAAAATCCACCCTCGTGCTCTCGCGCTGATGGCTTCTCTTGGCGTATACCAAGAAGGGTTTGCCAAACAGCAGGTCAATGATCGAGATGTGCAAGCCCATATTTTTGAATACACAACAATGATTGGAATCAACGCCAAGAGCAACCAGATCAAACTCACGACTGAGAAGGCGCTGCCTGTCCAAATGATCTTTTGCTTAAAGGAGCGAAACCAGAAAAAGATTAATTCGCATCGATGGTTTTTCCAGGCGTTTGGACCTATTCTTCAGCCCAGAGTGTGTTGCTTGCTTGATGCAGGTACAATGCCGAATCACGACGCCATTTACCACCTTTGGAAGACGTTTGATATGCATCCAAATGTAGGTGGAGCGTGTGGCGAGATCAAGGCGGCTTTGGGTACAGGTTGGACCAATTTGCTCAACCCGTTGGTCGCTGCTCAGAACTTTGAGTACAAAATGTCCAATATTCTCGACAAGCCCATGGAGAGTGCATTCGGGTTCATTTCTGTGCTTCCTGGTGCCTTTTCGGCTTATAGATATCAGGCAGTATTGAATGAGCCGCTGGACAAGTATTTCAAGGGTGAGGTGATGGACAGCAAGAGTGGTATTTTCACAGCAAACATGTACCTTGCAGAGGACCGAATCTTGTGTTTCGAGCTGGTAGCAAAGCGTGATAAGAACTGGTTGCTAAAGTATGTGAAAAGTTCAAGTGCAGAGACCGATGTGCCAGATAAGCTTGCCGAGCTTGTGCTACAACGGCGGCGATGGCTGAACGGTTCATTCTTTGCAGCCATCTATGCGCAGGCGCATTTGTGGAGTATCTGGAGGTCTGGTCACTCGTTTGGCAGGAAGTTGATGTTGCAGGTGGAGTTTATCTACCAGCTTCTCAATATGTTGTTTTCATGGTTTGGTATTGGCAATTTCTTCCTCGTGTTCCGTATCCTCACTGGAGCGTTATCGGACAAGGCGCTCGGGTTTGGACCGGGAAATGTCTTGTCTGTGATTCTGTTATGGGTTTATTGTGGAAGTATTGTGACGATTTTTATTTTGTCGTTTGGTAACCGTCCTGCAGGCACGCAGATATTCTACGTCATTGTGGTCTCCTTCTTTGCGTTCTTAATGGCGTACCTCATATTCGCGGCTATTTATATTTCCGTCAAGTCGGTGCAATATGCCATTTGCATAGACGGAGGTTTCAAGGTATCTTTGGTGTTTGGCAACCAGACGTTCCGTGACTTGGTCGTGTCGTTAATGTCGACATATGCACTGTACATTATATCCTCTCTCATGTTCTTTGAGCCATGGCATATTATCACGTCTTCTCTTCAATATCTGCTGATTTCTCCGGCTTATATCAATGTGCTCAACGTGTATGCGTTCTGCAACATTCACGATGTGACTTGGGGTACCAAAGGTGACACCAAGCCGGAAAAGGATCTTGGCGTTGCCAAAGCCGACGACGCCGGTAAGCTTGAAGTCGACATCCCCACGCATGTGCAGGACATTGATAATGCGTATAGTGAGCAGATTTCCAAGCTCAACGAGCCACTTAAGAAGGAGAAGAGCAAGCCGTCGCAGGAAGACGTGACACAAGACTATTACGCTCTGTTCCGGTCCTCAGTAGTGCTGATTTGGATGTTCACCAACTTTGCAATCATTGCTGTGGTGTTGAACACTGCCGGGTTGAGTGCACTGGGGAGCAATAACCAGAAGGAGAACCCGTCGCAGGACCGAGTATCGATTCCTGCTGCCCCTAGCAGTGCGGCGTTTGATGGTAGTGGCGTTTTAAAAGCCCGTGCTACACCTGAACAATGTGGGTCGCTCGGTTCAAGCGGTGGGATTAGGGAACAAGTCTATTTGTCCGTGGTTCTGTGGGCTGTAGCAGCGTTGGCGGGGGTGCGGTTCGTTGGAGCAGTGTGGTACCTGACAGCTAGGCTATTCGGGCGATAGCTCTTTTTCATTTTATTTCTATTTAACTTGATTTTTTGACGATTTATACATGCAGATTACGATTTTATGTACGAAAATTTAACTTTATCGATAATGAACGAACTCTAGATTTGGGAATAGGCGTAATTTTAAAACGGTAAATTACCTCAAATACATTACTTCTGATACCTTGTAAGCCATGACAGAGTGTACCGGTACGTCTACAAATGATGAAACCAAAGGTGAAGTACTAAAAGAGGATCGAAAGCCGAAACGGGTCACGTTCAGCGACGAGCTAGGGCAGCCGCTTTGCCGCATATTCAGGTTCTTCAAGGACGAGGACGAGTACCCTGCATTTTACCCCGAATGGCGCACCAAGCAGCGGCTCAGACTGGAGATGCAGAGACTGAGGGCTTTGTCGGGCGAACCAGGCAAAAGAACCGTCAAGAGACATAAGCACAAGCACAAGCACAGGACACACAAGCCGCCGCAGATCAGGGTCAAACGACTGACGCGGTGGTTCACGTACATACACTCACGTGAGCATCAGAGGCTCTCTGATTCCATCCGAAAACAAGCCGCAGACAAGGTGGCACAGGAACGAGAGCAGGAACGAGAGGGTTCAATGAATGCACCTCCAGGAGGACCAGACTGATCATCGACAGATGATTGTGTTTCTAGAAATATGTACACGGATATAGATTTATATATATATAGAGTAATTTATTACACAAGCGTCGCTAACGCTAAGCTCCGCTACAAGCTGGTTGTTTCGTTTCCAGGACTAAGGTACTTGTCGAACGCAGCGCTATTTTCCTTGAACGGCCGCGGACCCAGGATTCGGATCAAGTCGTCACGGCCAATCACCTCCTTCTTGAGCAACTCCTCGGCCACAAGCTCCACTTGCTCCTTCTTCTCAGTGAGCAGCTGGACACACCGTTCGTGGCCCTCGTTGACGATGCGCCGCACCTCGGCGTCGATGAGCCGGCCAGTGTCCTGTGAAAACGGCTCCTGCGGCTGCATGGGCTCGCGGTCAAAGTACACCGACCCGACGGTGCTCGACATGCCGTACTTGGTGACCATGTTCCGCGCCATCTGCGTCACTTTCTTGAAATCGTCCGACGCACCAAGCGTCACCGAGTCGAAGTTGAGCTCCTCGGATACACGGCCGCCCAGCGCCATGGTGATGCGGTCCATAAACTGGTTCTTCGTGTACAGGTAGTGCTCTGGCGGCACGTACTGGGCGTATCCGAGCGCCGCAGACGCTCGTGGGATGATGGACACTTTGACCAGCGGGTCAGAGTGCTCCAAGAACCAACCACAGACCGCGTGGCCTGCCTCATGGTACGCGACGACACGTTTCTTCTCAGGAGTAAGCACGCGCGTCTTCCGCTCCAACCCGGCAATCACTCGGTCAATGGCTTTTTCGAAATGCAGCACACGTACCTTGTCGTCGCCCATCCGCGCCGCAATCAGTGCGGCCTCGTTGCACACGTTGGCAATGTCTGCGCCGGCAAACCCGGGAGTCATGGCAGCGAGCCGGCCGTCGAGTTTCTCAATAGCATCTTCAAGCACAATCTTCTTCAAGTGCACGTCGTAAATGGCCTTACGTCCCTCGAGGTCAGGTCGGTCAATGGTGATTCGACGGTCGAACCGGCCAGGACGCAGCAAAGCAGGATCAAGCACGTCCGGTCGATTGGTGCCGGCCAACACAACAACATGGTCCGAGGAATCAAAACCGTCCATCTCGACCAACAGCTGGTTCAATGTTCCCTCACGCTCATCGGTGCCGCCGCCGCCCATTGGCGACTTGCCACGCGCCTTGCCAATAGCGTCAATCTCGTCCAAAAACACAATACTTGGGGCATGCTCCCGAGCTTCCTTGAACAAGGCTCGCACTCGCGACGCACCCACACCAGCATACATTTCAATAAACTCAGACGCGGAAATGGAGTAGAATGGAACACCAGATTCACCAGCAGTGGCCTTGGCCAGTAAGGTTTTACCGGTACCTGGGGAACCAGACAAAATAGCACCTCGCGGGATTCGTGCACCAAGCTCTTTATACTTTTGGGGATCCTTCAAGAACTTGACAAACTCCATAATCTCCTCCTTCGCCTCGTCCATTCCTGCCACTTCGTCGAACTTGACCTTGACGTCTGTCATCTTATTGAACAGTCTGGCCTGGTTCTTGCCAAACGAAAACAGCCCGCCAGGGCCCCCAGACCCGGCAGCACTCTTCCTCAAAATCCAAATGATCGCTGCAAACGTCACTACAGATGGAATATACCCCATGAAGATTCTGCTGTACTTGCCTTGGCTCTCGTACGCCACTGGGATTCGGTCCTTGGAGGCAATGCCAGCTGCATCCTGTGCTTCCCGCATATGTCTCTCAAACGTCTCGACCGAACCGATAGTAAAGTACACACCTTCATTGCCCACTCCCGTAGTTTGCACCTTGACCAATCGGTTGTTCACCACGACGAGCTTGCTGACCTGGCCTCGGTCCAGGTACTGCGTCTTGAAGTCCTGCCATGTAATCTCGCGGCTCATGTAATCCGAATCTCCTGAAAGGAAAAAGTACACTGCCACCGCTGTGCCTAAACCGATCAATATGTTTTGCCGCGTTATCGTAAACTCGATCTTGCGCATCTGGTTTGCATCAAAATTGAACTGATCCTTCTTCTCCTTCTCCTCTTTCTTGTTCTCTTTATCCTTCTCATTCTCAGGCTCGTTCTCATGCTCCTCCTTATTCTCATCACCCTTCTGCTCTTGTCGCCTTCGAGTCGCCTCTTCACGGTACTGCTTCAGTTCAGCCATCGCATCGGCCTTGCTTCGCTTCTTGGCTCGGCCACGACCGCTCGGACGGCCAAGTGCCATGCACCGTATACTCGTCCTGGGCGCTAAATTGACCATTGACTGACCAAGACTCACCGCCGCCAGGCGCGATGTCGTGGTGGTGCTTCTGAGCATCCGAACGCCACCGAACATTTTGGTTCGTTTATGATGTAACAAGTCCCCGTCACGTTCTATGTTGCGTCGACTGCTAGCTCGAACTCCACAATTGTATCGTCGATTGGGTGCACTTGTCGAATATTCGGTATGAAGCACCGATCAAAAAAACCTAGAGGATGCAGTAGTTTGAAATTTGTCGCCCTCTCGCAGTGTGTGAAATGTCTTATGGTTTCTCTGTGTGTTCGTCTGGTTACCCGGGAGTGTTGGGACCTGTTCTGAATCTTTGATATCAATTAGACATGACATATAATTCAGGAGAATATACGAAAAAACCTGGATGATTCAGGAAAACATACGAAAACCTGGATGAAACCCTAGTCGATACTTACCCAGGATCTAAAGAGTGTGTTGCGACGTAGTCTCGCGAGTTCCGACGCTCAGAGACCAAGCAATGCCAGAACGCTACTTGGGTCCGCACAATTTTGATTCGTCTAAACACCTCTTCCTTGATACCTGCACTTTGTTTGGTGATATCGCACGAGAGCGAAATGCCAATGATGAAGTTCCACAGGAAGTGCGTGATTGGTGTGAGCACTTTCTTAGGGCTCTACTCCAGGCCCGCGACCAGCCTCTCTATCAAGATCTCTTTGGCTCGAGTGATTTTGAGTTTGGTGTAAAGATGGATCCCTATGGCCGTGCTGTTATCGTCATTAAAAGAAAACCAGTGATCAAAACTCTCTGCTCCTTGTTGAGTGAAGATTTCATCTTCCGGGACCTTGATGGCGAGCCCTTCTCTGTCTCACGATTCAATGTCCCTGACGCCTACTACTCTTTCAAGATCCGGAGGTACGTGTGGCGGGAAATCTATTTCTACAAGCCAGGAAAGCCAACCCCTTTGGCTAACGATCTATACTTCAAGACTTTCCAGGGAATTGTTGTCAACGTCGAGCAAGTGGATCCTACCATAGTTCCATACAGGCCTCCGAACCCTGGTAAATTTGGCGTTGCTTTCTACCCCACTGTGGACCTGTACATCGATGTCATCTACCCTACTCGAATTACTCGTGCCCCCAAGCCTGAACGATTGCTGCGCAAGTTTAATATGATTGGTGATGCGATAAAAAGACAAAATGATGCAAAACTAGCAGCCGACCCTACGTTCCAGCCACCGTCTGTGCCATATGTTGATCCGGAACGGGCTACTATGATCACTCTCCTGGTTCGTGAAGGTGATCACTCTCCTGCTTCATCAAGGTGAGAAATTTTGTCACGCGACTACTCATGATGCGGATTTTTTTTTTTGAATCTTTGGTATCGATTATACATAACATACTTATAACAATACCATACTATTCTTCAGGAAAACATGCGAAAACCTGGATGAAATCCTAGGCATTACTTACCCAGGATCAAAAGAGTCCGACGCTCAGAGACCTCAACGGATAAGTAACCGCGCCTCACGTATTGCGGCTCTTATGTGAATTGTTTTCAAAAATGAGTATGACTTAAATATACAATTAAATTTCCAATATTTTTTTACAAAAAATAGTCGAGTGGAGCAACATTAAATAAACAAAAAAAAAATACAATACAGTTAGACTGAGCCATTGGCTGGAATATTCATATCTGGATACACCATAAAATCGGCGTCCCACGAATAGAAATAGCTCGAAACCTGGTACAAACTCTGTGCCATCGAAGCGTCGACTCCTTGGTTGCTAATCATGCCTTCTGACGGTGCCAAAAATGACTGCAGCTCCTGCTGTTCGTGCGGAGCTAGTGGTGGTATTTCCACCTGCGGCTGAGCACTAGGAGATGCTAGCATGCTAGCCGACGTTTGGCTACTCGCCAGAGGATGCGGGGACCGAGCATGGGCAAGCGAACTCGAAAATTCAGCAGTGATAGGGGCACTCTGTTGATGAAACTGTTTCATACCGGTGACTTCTGCAAGTTGAGCCAACGCAGATTCCGACCCCTTGGGCGACTGGCTGTCTGATGTTCGGCATCTCTCAACAAACTCTGAAGCAACGTTATAAAGTTCGCTCCAAAACGCAGTGACTGATTGTGATTGTGCACGTTGCTCGGTATCGTTAAACTCCATGTGCCGTTGGTCAAGCTCTTGGAAAATGTCCAATGCATTCTTCATCAAGTCGACATCGTATTGCGTGCTCATGTCCCTAGGACGAGCAATGCACTTGATTAATAGCGTAATAAAAGAATGGGCGGCATAGAATATCGTGCCCCATAGATATTGCTGATCCCAGTCTCGCGACGTTCTCACCAGCTCGATCGTGGATCGGGCTGATTGGACACAGATATCCAACGACGCAAAGAGACGGCCATACTTGCTTGCCAAACGATTAGATCTCACATTATTGAGACTGCCATTGGTGGATGGGCTAGCATTAGATACGGGGCTAGCGTTATTATTAGTGTTGCCATTGCTGCTGCAGCTTGTCGCACAGTCTTGGGATTGATGCTGAGGCTCGTTCACGGCCAAATAGATCCATGATGGGTGGTAAGCAGTAATTCGATGCACGTTTGAAAGCAGCTGATGATAGCAGTAATGCAAGTGGAGCAATCCGCATCGCTCGTGCCATGATTGGTCCGGTAGTATTCCAGCCATGGGGATAGGATTGGGCTGAGACGGTATCTCCACACCTGGTCTAATATCTGCAGGCAGGTTTTCCCGCCATTTGGTCAAAAGAGAATCCAAATATTCCACATCCTTGACAATTTCGGACGGAGGTTTGCTCGCGGCCTGTGCGGAGAAGAGCCGTTCGTAAACAAGACCCCATATCTTGAACAAATCAGCCAGTCTTATAAGCAGCAGAGCCTCTGAGCCGATTCTACTACCTGAATTGGTATCTGGGTATTTCATTGAAATATCAAAATCCATAATGGTAGGTGCCCTTCCGACTTTCATGGAAGCATCGCGATCCATCACATAGACCAGCCACCAAAGCGTCCTGCGGTCATTGGCTTCTTCGGACGTGAGTCCATGACAGCTTTCCCACCTATGCAGCCCCATTTCATGCGCAAATCGCACAGCCACGGGCGTGAGATTGGCGATGGGCGAGGCATGGGTCGTTTGGAGCCCCATGATAAATATCACTAGCGCTTTTAGTGCCACCATGTTCGAGCCAATCAGCATAGTCCGATGGTAGAAATACATGGCATGAGACGAAAATCGATGATGCAGAGCCCATGCCTGCTTCTCGTTAAGCCCCAGGTGGTTCATGGTGAGGCGGCTAAACTCTAGAAACGGACTTACCAACGTCAAAGCCGCATAGAGCAAAAACATTTGCGAGTAGCCATTCAAGCCCTTTTTCTTCTTTAAAGCAATGTCGATAATATCCTGAAGTTCTGCAGACTTTAGGACTGCCGAAAACAACCGGGGCATTGCATCTATAGCCTTGACAGCGTAGTCCAAAATGCCCTGGTCGGGTAATTGCGGAGTCTGGACGTCTTCGACAAACGGACGCAATTTCAATTGCTGCGACATGTGTATATTTCTTAGCACCGTGGACAACCTCTCTGGCACTTGGCTATCTCCAGTCTTGTCACTGACCCATTTCATACCGTTTTTAGTAAATAGAGCAAATATCGTACCGTTTGTACAAAAATGATCCACTGCTTGTGTGAGACTGACGCTGAACATGTCTGCATTTTCATCGAGTTCAATCTGCGGTTGCAGATTGATGAAATGAGTGGAAACGGGTATATTCTCATCTTGTAACCAGCTTTCATCCTCACGGTTCTGCGGATGGTGGTCCTGCCTTGCGTCGGGATTTGGTACATTGCAACTAACGGCGACGCCACCGTTCGTAGCGGGCTGAGTCTCGTCGCCATCCTTACGTTCATCATCTGTATCTTCATCTTCGTCATCATCATATTCGTCATCGTTACTTTGGCTATCGTTTTCGGAGTCTAGATCTTCTAGTGGTCGTCTGCGCTTATTCTTGGTGGCGGCCGGTGCAAGAGACTCGAGCAGGCTTTCGATTCGCACCAGCCGGTGCTCCAGTTCGTTTATATTTGTTGATTTGCGTGGTCTTTAAATAATAGAATATTAGCACTTTTGAAATACTTCTTTCGAAAAACATACTTCTTCACGACTCGTGGTTTTCGAGGCTGCTGCGTATAAACGCATTCGGTTTTGTAGTTGCCACAATTTGTGCACTTGGGCTTTTCACCGTCGCATCGAATTTTTTTCTTTCTGCAACCATCACATGCTTGAGCTACTCGAGGCCGCTTGCTCTTGTGCCCGTTAGAAGAGTCGTTATGGTCGTCTGGCGCCTGATTTAACGGCGGGTCTGTCATGGCTGAAGTGGAAAAGAGTTCGGGTCGGTTGTGAGAGGGAAGAGGAAGGCCGCTCCGGATCGAAGCCAATTCCATGCGGGCGGTTTATCATATGCAACCCACACCCGACAGATGCACAAATGGAAGAGGTTTCGGATTTATTGTTTGATGGTAGTGGGGGGGATTTACATTAAATATTAGAGTGCTGGGTTATTTGGATTTATATCTCTATATACGTCTGCGGCGGCCACTGTGGGGATCGCAAGTGTCAAAGTCAAAGTCAAAGTAGACCCTGAAATGATGAGAAAAATATCATTTATCGGTACTGTTTTTGAATTGCTAAACTGTCCCCCAGATCATTTACATGCCAAGGAAACATGCTCGGAAAATATCGCCGTTAGTGCGACGGCGGCATGCCGACACCAAACCATACACCAAAAGTGTCCTTAACAATCACTACCAAGTCAAGTACTGCTCCGGCGAATCAATTACACCGAACTCCGGGAAGAATTTGGTCCATATACTCTTGCAGTACCCCGTAGACTAGTAATCTCTGGGGGTTTTCAAACTTCAAATAAACTCTAACAAACGCCGCATCTCCGACCCAATCCGATAGTTGTCCTTGTTCAGCAGCAATATTCTGCACTGACACAAAAAACCGTTGGAAGGCAGATGTCTATTTGCCCCTAGATCCGATGGAACATGAAGATGAATGTACGAAGGTTCACATATCTTTCTTCGGTATGTAGGAAAGAACTTGTACTGGTCCATGCACGATGAGGCGGGGCACTACGGCGATGAGAAGGCGGTGGACCTGCAGACGACTAAAAAAAAATTTTTTTAGCACTGGCAGCTTAAAAGATTAGAAAACCAATTGATTCAATTTATCAAAAAAAAGTCAACACTTCTGTATCTATACAAGGAGGTAAAAAAGATTAGACAATTTTTTCTACTATTTTAGTGGGAGGAAAGGTAGGGGGAAAAAGGATTATAAATTTTTTGTAGTTCATTTCATTAAGTCATCATAAGCTTAGTTGTTTTTTTAAGAACGAAACCGCTTATTTGAACTTCTTGCCGAACATGATCATCTGGAGCTGATCGTACATGGAAATGACACCGGCACCGGCGACACCTCGCAAGATGTTAGCACCGCAACCCTTGAACAAGGACTTGACACCCTCAGCGGCGACAATCTTCTGGAAAGCGTCGAAAGAGGACTTGTACTTGACGGCCTGGCCGGAAGTCATCATCATTCGTCGTCGAACAGTGTCCAATGGGTAAGAAGCGGTGGAAGCACCGGTGGTGACGGTCCAACCAAGCAAGAAAGAGGCCAAGAAGTTACCCTCCAATGGGCCAACCAAGACGACTGGCTTCAAGGAGTCGTAACCACCGAAGTAAAGACCTCGGTAAACAATGATACCAACAACGGATGGGCCGAAACCTCGGTAAAGACCAGCGATACCATCAGACTTCAAGGTCTTCTTGTAAACATCGATCAAACCGTTGAACTCTCGGTCTCCACCGCCCTTGGCAGCCTTGGCATCGTTAGCCAATCGGGTTCGGGCGTAATCCAAAGAGTAGACGAAGGCCAAAGAGGTGGCACCGGCAAGACCACCGGAAGCCAAGTTACCGGCGAACCATGGCCAGTAACCGTCCTGCTTCTTGAAACCGAACATGGCCTTGAACTTATCCTTGAAGGCAAAGTTCAATGCCTGGGTTGGGAAGTATCGGATAACGTTAGCGGTGTTACCTCGCCAGAAGGCAACAATACCCTCGTCAGCGGCGGTTCGCTTGAAGCACTCGACGATACCGTCGTACTTTCGGGCAAGTCGACCCTGCTTGATCATCTCATCCTGGTTCTGGATGAGAAGCTTGACTCGCTCGATAGGAGCAGCGGCAGTCTTAGAGACGGCGGCGGAGACACCGCCCATCAAAAAGTCGACGAGGAAGTTCTAAAAATCTGGTTAGTCTTCTTTGAATCGTTATTGTAATCCCCTGTTTGTTTTTATTTCACGCAAGTAGTGGCTTTGAAAATATTTTTCTTTTCACATTTTCCTCCGGGGTTGATAAGATTTGAACGAGAGAGAGAGAGAAGAAGAAATAGAAAATTTCCAAAGACGTTTGTGGAATAGAAACACAGGAAGGGAGGAAGGTAGAAGAAACATACAGATTCTTTCTTAGCTTCAGCCATTTTTGTTTGAATAGTGAGTTTGACCTTGAAAGTGAAGAAGAAAAAGAAGGGAAAAAAAGAGGTGGGAAAGCGGCGACTTTTAAACGGGTGAAAATTTCATGCGAAAATTTCGGAGCCAATCACAGCGCGCCGCGTTGGTTGCTGCGGATACCCACACTCAGACACACACCCCTATTTTTTTTTTCTCGCTCTCGGGGCGCGGCAGTTCGGAAACGGTCGGACTAGAAAATTTTAAATTTTTTTTTGTGTGCGACGCTTATATGGCAGTGAGATTTCCCTGAATTTGCTGTAAGAGCTTGATTTGATAGATATATTATATATGTAATAGAGAAAAGCTTTTATGGTATTATACATTTCCAACTATTCAAGAAGAACCATCCCTCTAGAGTCGTTCAAAAAGAAGATTCTGTGAGTGCTTTCTTTCACAAGACTCGGCATTTCGGACTGTGTCGCTACTGTACATGCACAGCAGATGCGGATTATCGGAATGGAACACAGCCGTCCTCTTTTTCTCTGTATGTAACACATCTTTTTTTAATGAGAAGAAAAGTCTATCTGATGATCAAGAATCTTTTAATTGCGTAATTTTACAATTCCTACCCGCCTATCCGCGAAATGTATTATTGGTACAGATCTGTATAATGTCCGTGTGTCGCACACCGAAAAATTCAACGTTCAACTGCTGCTGCCCCTGCCGCGCCTATTTTCTCGCTTAGAATTTTTTTCCTGCTGCTCCGGTTTTGGATTTAGGTTTTTCGGGTTTCCCCCGCTTGATCTAATGGGCTCTTCTGTCAATGTCTTTAAGATTGGCTGGGTCTATACACGGATAGGTACCCGGACTATCCAATACCTCAAGTTCGTTAACATTCCGTCATTAGCGCCGTACGTTTGTGGTCGCTCATAATGATAACTATGCAACTCATGATTTGATGACTTAGGAATGTAGTGTATGCCCTAAAGATGGGGGGGGGGCCTAATGCCCATAAACTCCCGAACCCGCCGATGATATGTTCCTGTGACTAGTGTGACTCCCACCACCACCATCTTCTTTTTTAGTTCTGCAAGATGTCATCAATAGACACATAAGGATAGATTCGTGATTGACTCTTCTATACTCGGTAACCGATATCTTAATTTACCTCTTTCCGAAATATTGCTGCTTGTTGAGCCGCAGCACCCCGCGGCTCAGTGCGACGCACGGAGCCTTTAGCCCAAACCGGCACACGTTGCCTATTTGTCTACAATCTCAAACTCTTTTTTTCGCCAAACTTTTTGAGTTTGTCTCAAATTTATGAATTAAACGAGTCTTGGATTGGAGGTGTTCTGCACGTTGCATGGTTAATAGTGTATCATATCTTTCTTTAAATTACAAAATATCTTTCTTTACATAGACATAAGTATTAAATGTGTGATTAGTATACTACATGAGAGTAGTCCGAAATAGGAGTCATACGAGTCATCAAGAGTTTAGAAATCTCTATTAGCTTAGAGCTTTAAGGTTTGGCGACGACTTTGCAGCGGCCTGAGACCTCATGAGGCGGCCAATGCTGCTTTGGGTTGGTGCTGCAAAGCCTTGACTGCGAGGTAATCTGGACGCCGTCTTGGGCTTCGCCTCAGTACCACTGTGTGATTCTTTTAGATTGGCAAGACTGGGCGATTTTTTGAACAGTCTCGATGCAGATCCTGACAGCCTACTCTTGAGGCTTGGTGCAGAAGCCTTGCTAACTATTGTCCGTTGGTTACTTTTCGAATCGCTCTTCGATTCCTCTTCATCATTCACCTTTTCAGGACTACAAGTTTTCAATGCTGCCATCCGCGCTTCTAGCCTCGCCTTGCTCAACGCATCCCTTGCTCTAGGGGGCGGAGGCAGTTGGTTCAGCATTGATTCAACTCTCTTGATCGGTGACAACGGCTCTTTCCTCAACCCGGTCTTGACAGGCGGAGCGGTATGACTAGTAGTAACCGGAATCTTACTCAGACTCGGAGACGCAGGCATTGCTGACGGTTGTTTGTGACCTTGAGATCCGCACACGCTAATCGCCGATATTGATTTAGTGCTCGGTGATCGCGGAGTGGTAGTGGCTTGGCCCGAAAAAGCAGCTGAATAAGAGAGTGATGGGATTCTGGAGGATGATGAATTGGGGTAGTTGTGACTAGCAGTAGTGCTGCTGCCACTTCCCATTCGTCTACTCGGCGAGGGCTGCGATACCGTTCTTTGAGCAATTGGAGATAATGGGGCTCGAGCAGGAATTTGAGTGCTGGTGAAAGCAGGGCTATTATGGTTTTGGGCCATTTCCGCCATACGCTTAGCCTCTTGTTGCGCGGCTAGCCGGGCCAGGTTCTGCCTGCTAGTGCTCGACCGCAGCTCGATTTTTCTGCCCAAAGCGTCCATTCTCCTTCGTTTAGATGCATTTGTCACGACCCTACTGCTGGTCCTCTTGTCACTGAAATCGTTCTTCCTGGTATCGTTGTGAAGCTCCGTCTCGTTGACTCTGCGCTCGGTTGATGCCACTGTGGTTGATGATGATGTCGGCACTGGAAGCCTGACTTCTCCTTGGTCAGCTGGAAGCCTCGCCCTCGCAGAGTAGTGTGAAGCTATACTCTCCATTTTCGCAAAAGCTCTTCTATGTACTGATGAATATCGTTTGTGGTGGCCCCGTTTGGGCGACCGGTTTGGGGACCTCGCTGCAGCAGCAGCTGTGGATGCAAGACTTCGAGATACAGGCGGGCTGTATTTGACTGAAGTGAATGAGTTGAGCTTTCGTGGACTGCGATTGTCTGTAGTAGATGACCCTGATACGATATCTAAAGAATTAGTAAAAAACGTTCATTGAATCTTTGAACATACTCTTTGCTCGTTCGTTCATTTCTCTCAGCACCTTATCGTTTATAGTCTCAAAGCCATTGATTCTGAAAGCGGTCGACTCTTCGAGGCATTGTGGCGCCGCCGTACTAGGGAAAGCGCCAGGCATTGTATTCTTCACTTGATGCTGGTGATGAGAGTATAGTGAAGAAGAAGAATCAATATCGCCGATGCTCATGAGATGTATTGGGTCAGGAGACGTTGTGTTTTACTGTAGAATAAAGTATAGCTCTGATACCGTTGTTGCGTTCCAGTGTATCTCTTTTCAATCTCAACTGGATCCAGTAGTGTGGGTTCTCTCCTGTACTCGGTGTTTGTATCTCTCTCCAATGCTCAGGGTCCTTGTGGGGAGGATGTGGTTGGTTGTCGCGGAAATCAAGGAGATGGAACGTTGTGGGAGAGAGGAGAGGAAGAGTGGGCTGATGCAGGATTATAAATGGGTCTAAAAGTACAGTAGTAGTAGTGTTGTTTCAATAAGCATCTCGCTTAAGCTTCAGCACATGTACTGTTGATACCGTACGCAGCGGGGGGCGTGGTGGTGGAGACACGTCGCGTAGCAAGGGGGCTGTTTTGTTGATGTGTTGCCGCATTCGGACCTGTGCCGCCGCTCGCACCAATATCGCGCTATGAGCCCACAGCACCAAGCTAAGCATCATCGCACAGCTGCGCAGATGCCGTTACAGGGGGCGCATTATCTGCTGCACTCAGCTTCTCTTAATGTGCTCCTCCACTCTGCTCCGGTTCAATACCTGTAGCTACAGTATTCTTACAGTGGGGGAATTCATGTTCCACCATGATCTCTTCAAATCGGATCGGTTATTTTTTTCTCTTCAGCAATGTGCATCGCTTCACGAAACGTCATATGCCCATATACGGCGTAGACGGAAAATAAGCGCATTAACACGGAAAATAATAATATGAAGAACCCTGTTCGAAAACTCGTGGCGATCGAAATCGCAATAAAACGCGTAGAACAAATCAAAGCAAAGATGTAAAGAACGAAACAGGACAAATTCATCGAATCTTTAGCATCTTAAATTGCTTCGAATATTAATGTTCGTAGTGTCGGTCAAAAATAAGTCGTCATTGCAGCAACACCTGCATTGCATGATGCTTCCAGGTTTTTGGCAGCTAACCGTTGTCCACTTCAGTTCTCGGCCAACGGTCCAAAGAGGCAAGGATAAAAATTTCAAGAAACAAGGGTATTTTGCAAAGAAAAATTATGTGATGGTATGTATATATATATGTGACAAAAATCAAGTGGGCAAATAGATATTATTGGCAGTAGGAAGGTGTTTGGAAGGCGTATAGAGGAGAGAGATCAAGGTGAAAAGGTTCAAACAACATAACAAGTAACACACGTCGGTCGTCAAATAATTAATAAAATTTGGAAATGAGAAAGAGTGAGAGAAGAGGCAAGGTGGATGAATGGTGGAAAACACAAAAAACAGAAAAGAAAAGAAAAAAAAACTTTAGGCATTATCATCATTGGCACCGTCCTCCATTCGTCGTGCCTTTTCATTATCAACTTGCTCATAGAGCAAAGTCAGCGCTTTTTGAATAGCATCTGTAGTACCATTAATGGTAAACTTTCGGTCGCCGGCCAAATCACCCTGCTTCTCGATCGAAATTCGAGCGCCAGATACTCGTCGAATTTCCTGGATCTTGGTTCCACCACGGCCAATGATGCATCCAACCAAGTCCGAGGAAAATGAAATCTCTCGTGTAGCCTCGTCATCGCCCTGTGCAGCTGAAGAGACATTCTGGTTGGCTGGTGGCAATGGCGACAACTCGTGGGTGGTCGACACGTTCCTAGAGTGGGATGGATATCTTGAGCCATTGGAGTTGGAATGATGATGACCATTGCCATTATTGTTGTTGACTCGAACGTGAGGGTAATATGGAATTGTGCCAGTGGCTCTTTCCCAGTCCTCAATCAAGCACTTGCCAATTTCCAAAATGGCAGCACGTACAGCTTCAGAAGTACCCTGAATCTCCACTACTCGCTCAGTCGACTGAGGAAGCATATCCTTCGATGCAACCATTCGCACCTTGCAGTCTTCTTGAATCGCCTTGATCTTGGATCCTTGTCGGCCAATGACCGTTCCCATCTGCTGGTGCGACACAAGTAGTCGAAGCGTCGCAATTCCAGGCGGAGCCGGTGGCGACAGGGCATGAACATAATTACCGACTGGAGGACTATCAATCAAGGTTTGAGCCGCCATGCCGTAGGCAGCAACCACACCTTCTAGAGTTCCACTGACAGTGAGAACTCGTTCTTGAATGCCAATCACAGGCTTAGTCACGCCGGCCTTGACGCCAGTTTCGTCTCGCATGTCAGCGACATTCTTGCCCTGCTTGCCGATAATAACACCAGCTTCCTTGGACGTGACAATTGCTCGGAGAGTGAATGCAGACTTGTTGAAATCTTCCTCGTCGGGGCCGCTGAGCTCGCTGGTTTGGCCCTGCGACGCAAGAGCAGAGCTGGCTGATCCCGCCGAAGTGCTCGAGTTGCTGTTGTTTTCATGAACGGCCTGAAGAGCCTGATCTGCTGCGGTGGCGCCGTTGCCAGAGTAAGAGGTGTCGAAAAATGAGCTACCTAGAGAGCCATTGTGACCAGACATGTTGGATGATGGGTTGATAGAAAAAAAAAATTGATCGGTAGGTGAGAGATTTCCTCGAGAAAAAAAAGAGGAATTGGGGTAGAAGATGATGGTGTGGGTATTGAGAGACAAATGTAATCTGTGTCGTCAACTAATTATTAATCACTGAGGTAAGTAGATGCTGTCTTGTCACAGAGAAGAGAACTTGCCGTTGCAGAACGAGTGAAACGGGGGAGAACAGAAGAAAGTTGGTGGCAAAGGGAAGGGGATTGGAGGGGAAGGATAAGAGAAGAAGATGGAATAGGCTGGTGAGAAGCTAAGAAGATGACGTTGAGGATAGAAAAGAAACAGATGGAGCTGAGAAAAAGGTTGGTTGTGGGGTTTGAATTTTTTTTTTTTCGCTTCGGCTGCAGGTTTGGTGGATGTCTGGAGGTGTGGATGGTGGTGTTTTTTGTGATTTGGAAGGGGCGGCGGGCGGCTCAGTTGTTGGTGCTGACGCACCTTGTTTTCTTGGTGCGCTAGTATTTAGTGTGTGGATTTTTCTCCCCATTGTTGCTTGGAGTTTAGGTTCACGGGTCTAGCTAGCACTTGACTGGAGCAGTGCGTGAATCATCGTTTTTTTGCGATCAGAAACCTTAATTTCTGGTCTTGGCGGGTTGGCGTTGCGGCCGGTTACCTTGGGCCACGAACGGAACAATGAGTCGTTATTTCTTGTTCGGTGTTCTTGTCATAAGTCGAGCATGATAAAGAAGCATCGCTATGGTAGTACGTAAAAAGTGGCTTGTTTATCGAGTGGTCTTCGCAAACCGTGTCGAGATTGGAGAATAGCAAGTGAGAGTCGAATAACCTTACAATTTCTTCCTTGAGGAATTGGATTGTTTTGTAACATCTGAAGCACTGTTTAACTAGACACTGAACTTGTGAGTGGTCAGAGACCCGTGGCATATAATAGGCAGTGTTCGAGCACAAACGATAGAGTAGCAGCAGTTGGTTGGTATATCAACACCACGGGCATCGTCGAAAGTCGATACACTTACATTCAGCGAGTGTGTCTAGCGACTGTGTGACTATATCGGGCAAATAATTGCAGATGTTCATAAAATACCATGTTCAAGCTAGAAAGTTCTGACATGTTGCTAGTAGTAGCCTGTGAACCCTATTGTCTACTAACGGCATGGCATGACATTGATACTTAAACTCATGCAGCAAAGAAGTATTTTTCAGTGAATGCTTAAATAGTAAGAAACTTTAGTTCTAGTGCGCTGACGAGAGTAATTATTTCATTATATCAAGCATAACCACCAGAACTGCATAGAGCGTCATAAGTCACACTTCGATATCAAGGTTCTGTCGGTACAATGAAACAGTTCCAGTTACATGCGGCTAGAACAAGAACAGATAACCGAGTACCTCATACAAACCCTAATACCAGCAAGCGAATGTGAATTCCATATATTAGATGTCAACGTTGAACAGGTTTGTTGATTTGACCATTTTGCCACATTTAATGACGATATCAGGTACCGTTGCGGGGCCCGACGCTGTTTGCGTTAATTTTGATTCGAGTGCGGCGGCCGAGACAAGCAAAACTCGCGATAATCCTCACATCAGTGAAACCAACTACCATACCGACTCTCGTCTTCGCTTATGAGTTCATCAACCGATGGCAAAGACTTTAAAGTAGCCTTTGACGACGCTGCGTTACTAGATAACTCAGAAGCACAGTACGACCTGGATCATGGCCAGCCAACGGTGGGCCCGTCGCAACCCAAAAAGTTCGACCGGACGATAACGACAATAGAGGAGGATGCGAAAGCTCGCGCCAAGGAAGGCGCATTGGCCAATAAGATGGGTACACTGGAGGGTGTATTTATTCCGACTACTTTGAATGTGCTGTCGATTCTTATGTTTGTGCGATTCAGCTTCATCATTGGACAGGCCGGCATTCTGGGCACGTTTGGTCTCCTGTGCCTGAGTTTAGCAATCAACCTCTTGACGACGCTATCTATTTCAGCCATCTCGACAAACGGCACAGTAAGAGGCGGCGGAGCATACTATATGATTAGCCGGTCTTTAGGGCCAGAATTTGGTGGCTCAATTGGCATTGTGTTTTATGTCGGCCAAGTACTCAATTCGTATGTATGCGCGATTTTATCATCGCGTCTCCGATAAGGCATATTTTTTTTTTACTAACTCATATCTAGCGGTATGAATGTTGTTGCATTCTTTGATGTTCTTCTCGGAAACTTTGGCTCGGTCACCGGCAAGCATTCGAAGATTATTCCGGAAAGCTCAGGGCTCGAGACGGTTTATTCAACAGTTCTGTTGGCACTTTGCACCCTTGCATGCTCCAAGGGCTCGTCTATTTTCTCAAAAGCAGGAAATGTTCTTTTCGTGGTTTTGGTAATTTCGATCCTCTCAATTCCAGTTTCGCTTGCATTTGTCAAACCCTACTTGGATGCT
Organism: Blastobotrys petasosporus; assembly: GCA_030580095.1. Lineage (NCBI taxonomy): Eukaryota > Fungi > Ascomycota > Dipodascomycetes > Dipodascales > Trichomonascaceae > Blastobotrys > Blastobotrys petasosporus. The sequence goes on from JAKTSG010000009.1 coordinate 150,056, forward strand.
CAATTCGAAGCGTGGTATACGGGCTTTCGGTGGGCGACCCTCGTCAGCAACTTCATGCCCAAATTCACAGCCGGTGCAGCTGGAAGTGATAGAAAAGGGTTGGAGGATTTTCAGGATATGTTTAGCATCTTTTTCCCCGCGACTGCAGGTATATTTGCAGGTGCCGGAATGTCTGGTGACTTGAAAGCTCCCTCACGATCCATTCCAAAGGGAACGCTCTATAGTCTTTTGTGCACATTCTTCCTCTACACCATAGTTATTGTTTCTATCGGTGGTGCGGTGTCCCGAGACTTGCTTCACAAAGATATCCAAGTCATTGAGAACATGAATATTTCTGACTACGTTATACTCATCGGAGAGTTGTCGACATCATGCTACTCTGTGCTGGTCGGTGTGATTGGCTCTGCGAAATTGTTGCAAGCAATTGCTCGGGATAACTTGTTGCCAGTCTTCAACCCATTCGCATCTGGTCATGGCGACGATGATAGTCCACTTGCAGCTCTCGCATTTACTTTTGCTCTCACTTGGGTAACACTATTTCTCAATGTCAATCAGATTGCCATGTTTGTCACAATGGCTTTTTTAATGACATTTGTTGTGACCAATATCGCTTGTTTCCTGCTGAAGCTCGCTAGTGCTCCTAATTTCCGGCCATCGTTCAAGTACTTTTCGCATTGGACGGCTGGGTCCGGTGCAGTTGCGTGCATTGTGTCCATGTTCATCGCCGATGGGCCTTCAGCATCCGGCATGGTGTTCCTGTTGACTGTGCTTTTCATTATCTTGCATTACCTCTCGCCGCCAAAGGCGTGGGGCGACGTGTCTCAAGGGCTCATTTACCATCAAGTACGCAAGTACTTGTTGAGGTTAAAGCAAGACCACGTCAAGTACTGGCGGCCACAGATTCTGGTCCTGGTAGACGACCCCAAGCGGAGTTGGAACTTGATCCATTTCTGTAACCATTTGAAGAAAGGAGGGCTGTATATCCTGGGTCATGTTGTTGTAACAGATGACTTTCACGGTTCATTTCCCGAAGTTACGAGACAACAAGAAGCATGGACTAAGCTTCGTGATATTAGTCACGTCAAGGGCTTTGTGCAGATTGCCGCTAGTCCCGATGTCGTGTGGGGTGCGAGAAACGTTTATTTAGGCTCGGGTCTAGGTGGGATGCGGCCGAATATTACTGTGATGGGCTTTTACAAAGGTAATGAAGGCGTCACGGATGATTCCCTGGCGCTTGATATCGAAGAGTTGCCGACTGATAGCTGCCGAAAGGAACCGTCTGTTACACCAATGCAATGGGTCAACATTATCGAGGACTTGATCACCATGCACGGCAACATTGCTATTGCAAAGGGCTTTGGCAAGATGGAATTTGTGTCCCCTGAGTGTGCGGCCCGACCCGGCGACGGAGCATATATTGATTTGTATCCCATTCAAATGTCTGCTCATATCAAACCAAACGATAGTGGTGAGAGCTCTGCGTCGTCGGCCCGCTCATTGTGGACGACAAACTTTGATACCTATACATTGGTTCTTCAGCTGGGATCGATACTGCAAACCACCACGGCCTGGAAATCACGTAAGCTCCGGGTTATTGCATTTGTCGAGACCCACCATCGGGTCCAAAAGGAGACTTTGAAAATTCAAGCACTGTTGGCGAAACTCAGGATATCTGCCGAAGTAAAAGTCATTTGCTTGCAAGAATGCCCCGCTTATAGAGTTGTTCTGCGTGGTAAAGAGGATGTGAGTGGTAAAGTTACTGAGCAGATCAAGGACGATCCGTGGTGGAAGCACTTGCAGGAGGTTCGCGAAGAGTTTGATAACGATATACCCGATGAAGCACTTGCAAGCTTATCTCACCACGACAGTACAGTTTTAAACTCAAAGGACTGGGACAACGTGCTCAGTAGGCGAGAACAGTGGTACAACCATTCCCAGCTCCATCGTCTCGGTGTCAACCTGAATATGCAAACCAACGCCTTGTCTAGCAAAGCTCTCAATGTCTCTGGCACAAACACTCCTCATATCCCGAGCCGTACTCCGTCACTAGCAGGCAGTTCGTCTGAAGAATCCAGGCCATTGCTCAGCGAACGAGCCACAGTTTCGTATTCCGCCACTAGCACTGTATCCAGCACTCCGCGACCCAAACTGTCATTCAACGATGTACCAGCACGAATCCAGCATGTGATTCTGAACGATCTCATGAAAAACCTTTCCGGTGATGCTGCAGTGATATTCACAACTTTGCCGGCTCCAAGCTTTGGTACATGTTCAAGCCGCGAAGACAGTGAAGCGTACATTAAAAGCTTGGAGATTTGGTGCAACGATTTGCCTCCAATGATGCTCCTGCATTCTCAGAGCCTTACAGTCACTACTGCATTGTAATTGGGATACATTTCTGTATTTTTAGGATATATACTTGGTACAAATACTAGACCCCGGCGATATGCGGCTGAAACCCGTCCATGCAGGTCAATCTCAACTAAGTTGCGACCCGAACCCTCGGTTCAACCTTGTTATTTTCGCCTCCCCACACACACACACTCTCTCCCTCTCACTCACTCACACACTACCCATCCCACAAGCGTTGAGAGTACTTCTATGTGGACCGCTTGTAGATGAGCATTCAATTCGTTGGGCCGAGCTCGGACCGTGTTGCTCAAGCGCTCGTGACATCTATCTTAGACCGCAACAACTTTCTACGCCATTCGCCCACGCGGTATAAGGGCACCACCGCGGACCTTCATGTCATTGATACAGTAAGACATCCTCGGCTAGGCACCGATAGTACCGCCATGTTTTATGCCCTCGCAGACTCCTTCGCAGTGTCGGAGTACTACGGCTACGGCATTGACGCTCTTTACGATTGCTTGACGGCGAATAGTAGACATCTCGACGCCAAGGAGGAGGTGGTACTGATCGGGCTCAATAATCGATGCGACCATAATGTGATTCAGACAACTTTGAAAATACTCGATCGAATCTCGTCTACGTGGGCTTTGAACGGAAAGGTCTTGCGTGTTTACGTTCTAGATGGTCCGGTCGTCGCCGGCATGAGTCTGCTTTGAAAGCCCAGCATTAAGAGGGAGTTCCTGGAACTGTACTGAGTGATAGGAAATATCGATGGATATAGGAATGGAATGGAATGGAACGCACTACCAGCGACGCATTTGCTGCGGCTCCATGAGAATCGGCGCAACATTTTCTCGTGCGGCCGCCATGTTTTTGATCCGAAACACACGGCACAATTTTTCTTCCAATTCCACACCAAAAAGAATAATTAGAATACCAAAAAAGAGAAGGCAAAAAAGAGAGATGATTCGACCCAGGATCGAACTGGGGACGTTCTGCGTGTTAAGCAGATGCCATAACCGACTAGACCATCGAACCATTTCACGAATCAAACGTCTCCTGGAACTACCCCGATCAGGCACTCCTGGTGCGGCTCACCCGCCTTGAAAATTTCAAATTTTGATTTTTTTGTTCATTTTTTGGTCTACTCGGACATTTCAGCATTAAACTTGAGGGATATGATACCTGGAATCATGGTTATATGATTGTCTTGACAAGTATACCAATCTGAGGCTTGTGAGGCTCCGAGGAGTCTTTTGAACATGAAATCCAGCGGCTACATTCAAGCAAAGCTTTGTGAAGAACAGGAAAGCGGATCTGATAGAACGTATATATCCGGAAACGACAACCAACAAACTCTGAGACGGGCCTCTATTGAGCCTTTCTAGCTGCCCCGGGATGAACTAGAAACCAGACATTGTCGAACAACAATTGGCACGTATCTAGATGTCAATCAAAGTAACTAAAAAACGCCATTTAGATGCATTGTAATCTTTTGCCCAGCTGTAGTCGTAAGACTCACTCTGCTTCAACATGTAGATGAGATCACTTATCCCCTGGATCAGGATCCATAAGCAAGTAGCGCAACCGCATCCAACTTAGCCGCCGAAGAATCCCAGAAAAACATTCTTCGATGATATTCTACAACAAATTTAATTCTTCGGCGGCTAAATCATAGAGTCATTAAATTTCATACAAAGTCGCTTACAGTACACACACGCTCCCACCAAAAGCCGGGGGCGCCGCACCACAACTTTTCAGTCACCCTCGCTGTCGGAAAATTATTTAAAAGAAGCACATACAAACCCATCTTCTTGTTTCCCCGCAAAGAGAAAAAAAATGTCGTCGCCTTATGTGTTCACGCTGGCTGCGACTGCCAAGCCAGCTGCATATGCTGCATTGATTGCCTCGACTATCGTCAATCGAGACGAGCCAGAGTCGCCAATTGAGCTCAAGCTCGTTGACGACAAGCTCGTCGACAGCAAGGACGCCCAATCCGATGCCACTCTCGCCACCGAGTCTGCTACAATTTCTGGCAATGCCCAGGTTCTGAAAGCATTGGGCGAGAAATTCTCTACTGTTCTATACCCAAAGTCTGGTAAGGAGGAAGCTGAGAAGTGGGTCAAGTTTGCGTTTGACGAGCTGACGAGTCCAAACTTCAAGGCCATCACTCCTGCATTGGAGAAGCTTGAGGATCACCTAAACTTCCGATCGTACTTGGTTGGATACTCGGCGTCTATTGCGGATATTGCAGTGTGGGGTGTTCTGCGAGCTAATAACGTTGTTGGTGGTGCTATCAAGAGCGGAGCGTTCATCAACCTTGCCCGTTGGTTCAACTTGTTCCAGCACTGCAAGTACTTTGGCGGTGCCATTGACAAGACCATCAGTGATATGAACGCCTTGCGAAAGTCAGGCAAGGCTGGCCAGAAGAAGGAGTCCAAGGCTTCGTACGATATTGATCTCATCGACGCCAAGGACGGCGAGGTTGTCACACGATTCCCACCAGAGCCAAGTGGATACCTCCATATCGGACACGCCAAGGCAGCTGTCCTCAACCAGTACTTTGCCCGAGCTTATCACGGAAAGTTGATTGTTCGATTCGACGATACCAATCCTTCCAAGGAAAAGGTCGAGTTTGAGGAGTCAATTGTCCAGGACTTGGAGCTTCTCGGCATCAAGGCCGATCGAGTCACCCACTCTTCTGACTACTTCCAGGAGATGCATGACTATGCTGTCAAGATGATCAAGGAGGACAAGGCTTACGCTGATGACACTCCTCAGGAGGTCATGCGGGACCAGCGAATGAACGGTACCGCTTCCGCTCGACGAAACCGACCTGTCGAGGAGAGTCTGCAGATTTTCGAGGAAGAAATGGCCAAGGGTACCGAGCTTGGTCAGACTTATTGTATTCGAGCCAAGATCTCTGTCGACGACAACAACAAGACTCTTCGAGATCCAGTCATTTACCGAGTCAACGTCGCCAACCCACACCACCGAACCGGCACCAAGTGGAAGGCATACCCAACTTATGACTTCTGCGTTCCAATTGTCGACGCCTTGGAGGGTGTGACTCACGCTCTTCGAACCACCGAGTACCGAGACCGAAACGCTCAGTACGCTTGGATGCTCAAGGCCATGAACCTCCGAACTGTCCACGTGTGGGATTTCTCTCGAGTGAACTTCATCCGAACCGTTCTTTCCAAGCGAAAGCTCCAATGGTTCGTTGACACCAAGCGAGTCTCCGGCTGGGACGATCCTCGATTCCCAACTGTTCGAGGTGTGCGACGACGAGGTATGACTGTCGAGGGTTTGCAGAGCTTTATCATTTCCCAAGGTCCATCTAAGAACATTCTCAACTTGGAGTGGTCTTCTATCTGGGCTGCAAACAAGAAGGTGATTGATCCAATCTCTCCACGATTCGTTTGTGTCACCAAGAAGGATGCTGTGAAGGTCAACGTGCTTGGTGGCCCAGCCGAGCCAAAGGCCGAGAAGCGACCAAAGCACAAGAAGAATGCCGAAGTGGGCGAGAAGGACATTATCTACTACAAGTCTATTCTCATTGACCACGACGACGCTGAGTTGCTCAAGGACAATGAAGAGTTCACGCTCATGGACTGGGGTAACGCTATCGTCCAGAAGATTACCAAGAATGGCGACGTTGTCGAGTCAGTCGATGTTAAGCTCCACTTGGAAGGTGACTTCAAAAAGACCGAGAAGAAGATCACTTGGGTCGCCGACACCAAAGACACTGTTCCAGTCGAGCTTGTCGACTTTGACCATTTGATCTCCAAGGATCGAATTGAGGAGGACGAGAAGTTTGAGGACTTTTTGACCGAGGTGACCGAATTCCGAACTGATGCCATTGCCGACCTTAACATTAAGGATCTCAAGGAAGGTGACATTATTCAGTTTGAGCGAAAGGGCTACTACCGACTCGACAAGCCTGCCACTGCTTCCTCGCCTGCAATCTTCTTCACTATTCCAGATGGCAAGACTGTCAGCAGATACGGTGCTAAGAAATAATTTTTTTACTCTGATGTAGCAATAAATAAGTTTCTTGATAAGTAAGCCGCATGCGGCGGGAGAACAAACTATTCGATCATCTGAGTCAAGAAATACTTTACATATATTTAATCGTTTTGTACAAAGTTCGATGGATACTTCTATAGCATCTTTGGGATTTTCTATGAATTTGCAAAAATAAAAATAAAAAAATTAACAGGCTCAACCTTTTCAAATTCTGCTGCTGGCGGGGCAGGTAATTTTTTTAATTTTTTTCCTGCCTGGCTCGAGACTCGAGTGATTTGGTTGCAACCCCTTTCCTCCCGCAAAACCCTCCAGCGCAGCTTTGACGGCATCATCAAAAAGTCTTGAGATTTTGATATATAATTTTTTTTTTTGGAAACGCCAATCATCCTTAAAGGTTTTTCATGCAGCAGTAGATGCTCCGACGCTTGTGGGATCGCGTAGACGCGACGCCACCAACTCAGAGGCACCGGCCAGCCAACTCTCGCACCAACAGCAGCACTAATCTGGCCGCTAGCAACACTGCTGGCACCACCAACTCGGAGCGCAAACCCGAGCCCACCATCAAACAGCTCGGGCTGCGGTTCGTCCATGAGCGGCTCCATTGGCTGTTATCGTTTTGCAGAGCTCTTTCCGTCCTACCGAGCGTTCTGGGGGTATGGAACTGTGCTTACGAGGCATTACGTCTAGGTCGGGATGCGCCTCCTCAGATCAACTCGATCCGGTTGAGCGAGCTGTTCTTGACAGCAATATGGTGTCTGGTGTCTGGGTACCTGTCGTTTTCGGTGACTGATGGTCTCATGGTACGGTGGATTGTGACTTACTCGTCGCCTGCCGCTATCCTAAGGGTATTGAGCTGCAGCATGCTCAACATTGCAATAACGCAGGCTCTACACTCTATACTTTCTCCTGATCGCACGTACTTGCTGCATATCTGGATACTGGTGTCGTGCATCTTGACTGTGGCGTATATTATCCAAAACTTTGTCACAAGCAACCTGTCACTTGAAAAACGAGGCAGAAGGTATCTCGATTTATACCATATTGCAGTATTTGCGGTAGTGCCAGTTGGTATGGCATCTTTCTTGACAATGCTAGGGCTGTTGCGCAGTCTCCTAATCTTACGACTTGACCTTGAACAACGATTTGATATGACCTTTTTCTAATGACCATTTTCGAAACCGTGCACTCAATAAAGTGCAGATGAACTTTTCTTTCACTAATGCTATGCTTGAAATATATATGCTTCTCAAAATTACTAATAAAAATGTTTGGACATGAGATTGTACATTAAAAAAATTATTCTCTGCCCTCAAGGATAGTAAATCTGATGAAAATCTCCAACGAGGATACACCAAGAGAGAGTGCGATTAGAATGATGATGATCCATGTGATTCGTGACATATTGCCTTCCGCAATCGAGTCGGCAATTATATCTGTCAGCTCCAAAAACACCTTGCATCGCTCGTTCAGGACCAAGATTCGCTGCTCAATCTCCAGGTACTCCCTCACTGCCGTGTAAAGCGGGTTCAGTGCTGGCTCATCCTCCCAGAAAAACTCTGGTGTATCCAGCACATTAGAGCTCAGATTCACGTCTACCCGTAGTTTGAACAGTTTGCCCGATATCTTGAGAATCTCCTCCCTCTTCATGCCCAACTTGCCCGTCAGTGCAAGCATTCTCGGCACATGCTTAACGTCGTGCATATTCAAATCCATCCTCGCTTCGAATCTACTCAGCTTTGTGGACTGCGCTATAGCGTGCGACATTCCGAGCTTGATCATGTGGTCGCCCGACTTTAGCGTAATCATGTCATTGAAAATTCGCGGTCTGGCCGTCTCTGGCGAATAAGTGAAATGCAGCTCCTCCGTCTCTATATCTTGATCAGCCACTGGTCGTAGAACAAGTGGTCTGTATCCTCCTGCACCACCGCCTCGGGTCTCAACTCGTGCAAATGTCAGGTCTGCAAGTACATCCTTCTCCTGTCGTTCTGTGAAATTCCAAAATACTATCACACCATACGTGAAAATGAAAATTTCCGCATGCTTATCATTAGGAGGAGGTTGTGGTTTAAAACTGCTGGCTGCATCGTCCTGTTTGACAATCTCAGTGATAGCCTCCTCACGAGGGGCCAGCGGAGGACTCGAAGACAAAATGTCCACTTCCGCATCCTCCTCCACTAGCCCGTTCTCGGGCGAATTGCCTGCACTGTGTCGCCAATCTGATGCCTGTGGCGGTGTAAAATCTTGTGGTTCGGAGGGATCAAACTCTTCACCCTCTGGAGTCCATCCATCATGCATATCGTGGACTTCTGGCTGAGTCTGTTCTCCACTGGATTCCAATCCAGAAAAGTACTCAAAATGGTGGTCCGACTGTTCCGATTCATTAATCATCTGTTCCATTACAGCACCATGCGGACTGCTCTTCACCCTGCAGCCACTGCCCTCGTCGCCTGGTAGTAGTGGTAAGTAGTAAGGAGCAAACAATGCCTCGTCGTATATCCTAGGTCTGATTCCATGTTGCTCCCGTAAAAACTCGGCCACGGTTTTCAGTCTAATGGCATCGGCTATACAGTATGCAGTAACACGCGCAAATTGCTCGGTTCTTCGATCTTTGGGTACCCTCTCAGCGTACGACTTTCTTCTGCCAGAAACATCATCCAGCTGCGGACGCTGCTTTGGTGGTTTCGTACCGTCTTCATCTTCCGAATCATCATCAAACTTGAAGCCAGGTTGACCTTCTTCTGGGATCAAAACCAGCTTTTCGCTCAATTTCGTTGTACGGCCTTGTGACATGGGGGTCAGCCTAGGTGGTACCGTTCTCACACCAGTTGAAACGCCGCTGCTGTGAGCGGCATTTCGTTTACTTCCTTTACCTTTATGTTTAATATTAAGTGGCGGTGATGTTGCTTGGCCATGTCGAGATTGATTGCCATCAGCAAACTCATAAGCTGTTCTCTGTCGCCGTTGTGCTGAAGGAATCTCAGAGACGTCTGAGAGTATATTATCTATCGAAATGGAGTCGAATCGCCCTGCTGCAGTTCCTGTGAATTGCCCGGTAGCTTGGGGATTCATCATAGACCCTGTGGCACTTGGCGGCTGGTAGAGCTGCCTCGAAGCTCTGTCCTTCCTCTTGTCTCCCGCTCGAGCTCCAGTATTGCTTGTGCGCACAAATGGTGCTGATTTTTGCGCATCGTGTCTAGCGTCGGTCACCAGAATCGAAGGCGACCTTCGTGACATGGACTGCTGTCGATGCGACATGGCGTGTTGCGGCGGTCCAAAACGCTTGATTTGAGCCTTTATAGAAAAATACGGTGGATGGGTTTGCGGTTCGATAAGGCGAGAAAAAGTCCCGAACTGGACAGGCCGCGCCAATTAATTTTGTGTCGGGCGAGCCGCACGCACGTTTCACGTTTCCAACGGCTTCGGCTTTCGAAATGTGAATTGGTGGACTAGATTAGTCTTTTTGATATGTAAAGAAAGAATTTGCATTAGATATATTTATTTGCACTTTCTTTAGTGATTGATTGGGTGGCTGTTGAGCAACAGGACGTGTCCTTTTGTTGTGCGGCTCACAAGTTAGTAAGTGTGACGCAGTTTACTATTTTCCTCGATTTCCCCCCGAGCTTCAACTATTATACTTGCATTACAATTAACAAAATCCCATGGGTAGTATCAATTTTTGTTGCATACTGCTCCAGTTATTCATTCAGTGTCTACTGGTGAATCTGATCTGTGCTGCTCCCAACAGCCATCCTGGAAATTCTAACCACGCGAACCATACCGCAGCACTTTCTTCAGTTCAAGATCTATAATACCAGAACTGTAACGCAATGAGTGATATGGATGAGGACTTGTTGGCACTTGCCGGTGCCGGAGATAGCGGAGAAGAGACTGAAGAGGAGGCTACCGTACCGATCAAAAGAAGCAAAGGTGGCTCGTCCAAGCCGCGAAAGAGGTCGCGCCGAGAGACGTACTCCGATGAAGATGATAACGACGATGACGACGACGACGGTGATGGAGATGACTTTGGAGAGGATGGTGATGAGGATGATGAGGAGACGGAAGATGAAGAGTTCATCAAGAACCCCTATCCTTTGGACGGCAAGTACATCAACGAGCAGGATAAAGCGCGGTTACTGAGTATGCCGGAAATCCAGCGAGAAGAAGAACTTTATGAGCGAGCACAACAAATGGAGGAATTCCGTCAAAAGGAAATGCTCATACAGCGTGCGAAAGAGCGAAAGAAGCAGGAGAAGCGAGCTGCAGGACGACGCGCCAAGAAGCCTGAACCTAAAGGCGGTTTGAGCGAGCTGAAGAAACGACGACAGGACAAGGAGACGAGAATCAAACGGCGGGAAGAAGGTCTGGATGTCGGGTACGACAGAAGTGAAAGCGAAGAGGAGGAAGACGACTACGAAGGAGAAGAGGATGAGTATGAAGATGAAGAGAAAGTTGAGTGGGCCGAGCCTGCAAAGGCTGAGCCTGTTACTGTGTCTGATCTGAACGACATTCGATGGGCTCGAGCGCAATTGTCGAAATATTTCTATTATCCAGGCTTTGATCGAGCTCTGCAGGGCAGCTTTGTACGAGTGAAGATGGATAATAGGAGGTACGAAGTTGGAATTGCCAAAGAGCTCGTTGAGTCACCGCCATACACACTGGTCAATGGCAAGGTCGATCGCAAGCTGAAGATTGCAGTCGGGCCGAACAATCGTGTGATGGAAATGAGTGTTGTCAGTGATAGCAAGATCACTGAAGAAGAGTTTTCGCAATGGAAGCAGCTTATGGACGAAAACAACCTCACGATAATTTCAAAGCGCAAGATAGAAAAGAAAGTGAAGGATCTTAAAGAGTTCCAGGCCCGACAGCTAACAGAAAAAGATATTGATGATATGATCAAGAAGAAGAAACAACTTGGTGCCAGTATTGGAGCGGATGCCGTGGTTGAGAAGTCTGCGTTGATGGAGGCTAGGCAAATTGCACTGGATAAGAACGACTACAAACAACTGGAAAGTATTGATAAAAGAATGCGAGTCATTGATCAGTACTTGTCCAAGGCACGAAGAAAAGAGCAAGACCGTTTGGCCAAAGTTAATGAGAGAAACCGAAAATCCAATGTCAACGAGGTTCGGCTTGCGGAGATTCGATTCAACGAGGCCAAGAAGAAGATTGACCAGTCTGCTGTCAAAGCAGATCCATTCAGCCGGTTCAAAACTCGAGGTCGTATGTTTTATAGCTCTCAAGAACAGATTGATAGAGAGCAGGAGCAGCAGCGGGCTGAGGAGAACATTGCCAAGGCCATTGAGAGCAGTAAAAACGTTAAGAAAATTCGAGGCGTTCTACATCTCGACGACGTTGTAGGAGCTCTTGACCTGCAACTGAATATCGAACTGTAGTATTTAGTTTTTTATAAGTTATTTAATTCAGGGGTATTCACTAATACTTGTACGCTACCAAATGTCTCTGAAGAGGATCCTACTAATTTACCTTTCCCAGCGCGGATGGGGATGGGGGCGCAAGGCCGCAGCCACGAAATCTCAAAATACAGATCCGCATTTAACCCAAACGACACCATTAACCCATACACTCTTGACACAATACGACAATATCATGACAGCAGACGAGGGAGCCTCACCGGCGGAGCAGATTGTTGAAGCTGTGCGGAGAAACAACGTCGAGCTCTTGACGGAGGTTGTTGAGGCCATTGACGACGTTGCAGCTCGAGCCAAGGTCATCAACGAGGCCAGAGACGCCATCGGCAACAGTCCTATGCATATCGGAGCATACTATGGATCATGTAAGTTTTTTTATCGTTTCCAGTTCTAATTTTTAAACAGATGAAGCACTAGATTACCTACTCGACCAAGAGGGCGTTGAGGTGGACCCCATCAACCGGCTCGAGCGGGACTCGCCATTGCACTCGGTCGTGCGGTATGCGAAAACCGAACCAGAACACGGAACATATATAGCTGAGATGCTCATCGATGCTGGCTGTGATGCGCGAATACGAAACAAGGCTGGGCAAAAGCCATTAGATTTGGTCGACGACAGCAATGACCAGTTGATCGAGGTGCTGCAACGGGCGGAGTTTGCCATGGCGGTGGGACCCACCAAGGAAGAAGATGAAGATGAGGTCGATGAAAACGGTACGGGGAATGGAGCAGAGTCTGAATAAGGCTTTGGTATGTATATGTAGATACGAATTGCATGATAGAACTGAAAGATTTTGGCTAGACACCAATACTGAAATCGTCTACTGACGTATTTACCCATTGGCCAAGTTGTTTATACGTTTTGGCTTTTTGCTCTTTTCTATCAGGATCGGATTTCCAACTGACATAGGATTCAAAGCTCTCTTCATTCAGTAAAGACAGCGTTTTGGCCGCTAGCTTCACTCTAGCAACCAGACTAATGCGCTTTGAATTCTTATCCAGCATCCTTCTCTTCGACACTGTGTGCAAGGTCTTGAACCCCATTTTCACGCCTTGTCCTATGACCTCTGGCTGCTCGCCGCGAGTCCATATGAGTGCTTGCGGGCTCGCCGCCGCCGCATTCCAGGTGCCGTCCTCATTGCGGCGCCGCGCAAACTCGAATTCACATAGAGTCGTTTGGAACTCGAAATAATGCTCCGATGTCAACCGTTCTCTGAAAGCACGATTGAAATCTGACGCAATGTATCGGGATGCAGGTACAATAAGAGATGTCAGGTAGATTGGGTGCTTGATCAGTTTCGCAACGGCGCCAGAGACTATCGATGTCACCTGGCGCAACGCCAGCTTGTCACTGCAAGACTTGGAGAATGTCCTTGCCGCGGTGCGCTTCCCGGGCTTGGTACGAACAAGTCCTACTTGGTGGAAATGGTCTCGACCAGTGACTGGAGCCGTCACGTCGTCGTCTTTGACTCTCACCAATTCGTCCATCCACACGTACTCCACACCATCGCTTAAAAGAGAAAGACTGGCATCTCCACAGGGCGCCTCTGAGATGTACAGATGCACTTTGGGTCGAAACTTGTTATCGCGGCGGTCAAAGTACACCTCATTTGACCAGTGGGTGAGCAGGAACAAGTTGAATGCTCTCAGCGCCAACACCTCGGCATGCATATCATGCAGAGCCTCTCCATTACAGTCGGGCAATAACTTGTCAGGTAATGCTTTGGTGCCTGTTGCACAGCTCACGCATTCCAAACGGTGGTCTGGGTGTTCCAGCACCACGCCGGCTAGAACGGTCCACTCCTGTTCACCGTTTCCACGCACCAACGGTTTGCCCTTTTTCGGCAGCTTGTCGAATGCTTGAAATACTAACTTTGCTGCATCATCAGGGTGCATATATGTGGTTTACTTTGATAAAAAATTGACACGAGGTTCTTGAACTGCTGAAATTTATTTTCCTTGGGAACGCTGACATTAAGTTTTACACAACATGCACATATCTAGATACTGACAGACAGACAGGTTCATCATCGAGATAGTCAACCACGACGATGCCTCATAAGACCAGCTATGACACCTGCACCAATAGCGATGACACCACTGATAATGGCAATGCCTACTAAACCCTCTAAAAAAATTCAGTGTTAGCAAAATGAAGTAATTGGACGAACGGGGGGGGCCGCGATGGGGGAGTGCGGCTGACCGCTGAACATAAACACATACCTCTAGACAGTTTATCTTCAATGACTTGACGCAAATGAATCACTTGCCTATTGTCCGGTTCGATTTCCAGTAATATGTCGCAGTATTTTCGGGAATTTGTGTAATCTCCGAGTTTGAAAGAGCCGATAGATAGGTAATACAGACACTCTCGCCTCCGCTGTGGCGCATCCTTAAATACTTCCGTCAATAGCTGTACACCCTTCTGTTGGTCGGCAACGTGGTTCGATTTGATGAGACCCCACGCTAGATTGAACCTTGTTTGTAGAGAAACGAATTCGCCTTCTTCTTTGTATTGTTTCTTGAGCACGTTGAGCTCAGCCTCTGATAGTGGACTAATTGACCAACAGGTTAGCAAAACTTTAGAGGAACCACCCGAAATTATAATAATCATACACAGAGACTTCGTTAAGTGCTGTTGGAGAATGTTAGAATGTATTACAATCTTGGTAACGTACCTGGGAGATAGTCTTCCTTGGACATTGCGAGAGATCAAGCTTGTATGGTTGGATGGCAAGAGAGAAGAGCAATTTCAGTGTGGAGTGAGATGCTCTCTCACATCTGGTGGCGCGCACCGCTTTGGGCTCGCCACTCTCGCGCTCTCTCTATCTCCCACTTCTGTGTACGCACCGTTTTTCATTTCGTCTCTTGAGTTTTACAACCTGTGGTCGGTATTAATTTTTTTTTGTCAGTTCAGAGTTTGGTCCACTAGCAACCCCACACTGGAAACGACCCTGATCTAGTGTCCAACTTGTATTGATCTTGGTTTGTAATTCTGACCATCAATACCGGTTTCTTCGACAAAGTGGCCGCCGCCCCCCCCCTCTAATCCCCCTCCCCCGTTTTTTAAAGCCCGCTGTAAAGACGTGTACGGCTCTTATTGGAAAAAGCCACCTAACACGATTCGACCACCAACAACCGTACTACTTCATCACGAAACACTAGTTTCTCAGCATATATAAATCAGCATGTCCTCTACAGGCAGCGAAAAGGCTAGCACATCGGCCAACAACCGAAGTCATACCCAGGGACGGCATGACCGAGAGTACACTCCAGCCCAAATGGCGGCCGTCAACCGGGTACGGAAATGCCGAATGACAGACTACTACTCCATTCTCGACATTGAAAAGCCCTCAAGCGAAGGTGAAGTACGAAAGGCTTATAGAAAGCTTGCGCTTATCATGCATCCCGACAAGAACTCGGCTCCTGGTGCCGACGAGGCCTTTAAAAGTGAGTATATTATAACAACAAACGAATGATGATGATCCAGAAAGTACTAACTCGATGCATAAAGTGATTTCAAAAGCATTCCAGATTCTTTCAGATGCAGATAAAAAGAGAATATACGATCAAACCGGGTCCGATCCTGACAGTCGAAGCATGCCATCCTTCTCAAGAGGAGGAGGTGGCGGCGGCGGCGGTGGAGCTGGTGGTCAAGCATTTCAAGGTGACGTTTCTCCCGAAGAGCTATTCAACATGTTCTTTGGTGGAGGTGGTGGTAATTTCGCACAGTTTGGAGGATTTGGAGGTCCTAATATTCGAGTACACACGTTTGGAGGTGGAGGCTCACCATTCGGTGGTGCAGGCTCACCATTTGGATTTGGAGGAGGAGTTCCAAGACAACGTGCCGCCGGTCAGCAAGAGGAAGAAGAGGTGTTTTCGTTCAAGAATCTATTACAGGTTCTGCCTCTTCTTCTGCTGTTTGGCCTGCCAGGTCTGTTCTCTCTTATATCCGGCGGTGGTTCGTCATCACCTGCAGCATCCTATCGCTATGCTGAAGCTGCTCCATTCACCCAAGAGCGATTTACTCCGCATCACAATATCAAATATTACGTCAATCCTAGAGAGGTTTCGGGGCTGACTGATCGAAAGCTGTCACAGTTGGATTCTCAGGCCGAAGTCAACTACGTTCGTCAAATGCGAGACCGATGTTCGAATGAGTACGAATACAAACAACAAAAGATCCAAGAAAGCAAAGGATGGTTTTTTGTGGATGAGCAAAAGCTGGCAGAGGCTGAGAGAATTCCTCTGACTAGTTGCGATATACTGGATAACCTGGGGATTTCATTTAATCGATATAGTTGAGGAGATTATGTTTATTGAATGGGGACATTATTGTCCTCTTTTTTTGGAGAGAGAGAGAGAGAGAGAAGTTGATCATGCCTAATAGATTTATATTAATAGAACCTTTTTATTCCTTTAAATATCTTACTTTCATTATTTGAATGTTTTAAGCGTTGGTCATGGCGGACGCGTGTAGAGAGCAGAGAGAGCAGCTTAACTAAATGGAATTAAATGTGTTTGTTTAAATAATTAAATGAGTTTAAATATTTGGGAATAAAAGTCGACTTTGCAATTAAGTGAATTTAAATCATTGGGAGCCCGCATTAACTTTCTCCGCAGTAACATCAACGTCTGGAGAAAATCAGTTTCCTAAATAGCATTTAAATCCGTATAATAATACTTTAAAGGCTTCTCAATCGCATGAAAAGCAAATTCCCCAGCCGATTCTGTGAATGAAGGCACAACTTCAAAGAAAAGACACTTTAATGTCCCTTTGATCAATATTGATCCGGATCAGATACAAAAACTCATCGGACCATTCGATGAGAAAAGTCAGTTAAGGAAAGGAGAAACCGAGAATTCCAGCGCGCTCAAAACCGGCAATTCTGCGCGCCGATCAAAAGGCGCGCCGCACAGGCTGGAAAATCTATTTTTTGACGTGGTGGACCCAGTGCGCTGGCGGGTAATTGAGTTTTTTCAACGCGTGTTTACGTTTGGCCAAATTGGACTACTAACTATATCATCTTCTCTTATTACTATAGAGCTGTTTTCAATTCATACATGTACAATACAGTCTGAATCTGTACAAGTCTTAATCTCATCTCATCATCTCTGGGCAAATATCCACAACAAACGCTAATCTTCTACTACTCAACCCCTTAACTCGATCGGACAGCACGTTGAGAGTGAGATCCGCAACACGCACCTCGTTGTTGCATGCACCCACCACGCAGACTTCGTGCAGCACCACCCACAGCAAGAAAAGTGAACCCACTCACAAAGGGCGCCTCCTTCCCTGATTCTCTCTCCACGTTTTTCTCACTATTCGACAAAACCCCCTTCCGTCGTGAAGTTCATCTCGAACGATCTGTTTCCTGTTACAGTATTCTCCATCTCATCTGAAACCCCCTTCCACTCTTGTTGTTTGTCACTGGACCAAAGTATATATTGGCGCATCACTCCCTTTTTCCACACTACTCACACACAACCCTTTTCTATCTATAATACACACAACACAACATGAAGGTAGCAACGACACTAATAGCTTCCTTCTTGGCAATGGCAGCTGACGCCGCCATCACTAGGCGTCTTCATCACTCTCACACCGGCACATCTTCGCTAACGTCGATAAGGGCGGGCGGGTCGACTGATTTGTTGTCCTTGCCAGTCGCAGGTATCCCCTCTACAACTCGAATGATCAACAAGGCTGTACGAAAGGATAGCTCTTCTTCTTCAGGTACCGAAACTGTCGACCAAGATGGCCACGACATTGCATATTTTCTCGACGTGACTCTTGGATCCAACAATCAAAATTTCTCGCTGGTGGTCGACACGGGCTCTTACTACACCTGGGTCTACGGCATCAATTGTACCGCCAGCGCCTGCACATCGCACCATCAATACGATCCATCAAAAAGCTCACAATCTGTAAATACCAATGAAGCATTCTCCATACAATATACCCAAGGCGACATTTCGGGCTCGTTCTACTCGGACCGAGCTCAGTTTGCCGGCTTCGACACTACATTAGAGTTTGGCGTTGCCAGCCAAGCAGGCGACATTTTTGAATCCTTTCCAATCGATGGCATTCTTGGCATGTCTGCCAAGGATAAGGATGGACAAACCAATCCGGGCATTCTAAAAACTCTCAAAAACCAAAACCTTATTGACGAGATGGTATTTGGCGTCAATCTTGGTAGGGCCGCCGACCCCAAGGACGAGGGAAGCATTACATTTGGAGGAACCGACACCACCAAATACACTGGCGATATTTCTTATACAAACGTCACTGGTGGCTCCTCTTTGCTATGGATATTGCCAATGTCGGGTACTTTCCACGGCGATGTGGAAATGGACTTTGGAGGCCCACGAACTGCCATTATTGATACCGGCTCTACTCTGATAACTGTTCCAACTACAGATGCTGAAAAGTTCCACAGCTACTTTGAAGGTGCTGTGGGCGATGGCAATGGTAACTATGTTGTTCCATGCAACGCCTCGGTGCCATTGATCATTCAGTTCAGTGGAGTTAATTGGACCATTCCTTCGGAGGACTACATTTCTTCGCCGGTAAATAATGACAACAGTCTGTGCAGCTCGCTAGTCCAGGGCCTGGATATTCCTGGCAACAGCCCAAGCGAGTGGCTACTCGGCGATGTTTTCCTAAAGAACGTCTACTCCGTTTTTGACATTGACAACCAGCGGGTAGGCTTTGCAGAGAAGGTGTCTGGTCCAACTCAAGATACCCCAGCAGATGCATTTATCCTTTCTTCCTCACAATCATCTCCATCATCCACAGCAGAATCTTCAGCAGCATCCACCCTTTCAGCTTCTGCATCTCAGAGCTCATCATCATCATCATCATCGTCGCAATCTACTGGAGCTGCTGGCTCAGCATCTCAAGCCAACAGTACTTCCACCAAAGCATCTCCTACACATACTGCATCAGGCAATGGAGCTCTCGCATTAATCCCTTCCACCATGAGCGCTTTGCTTCTTCCATTCATGACCCTGTTCATTCTCGCTTAATTATAGACCCCCTAATGTTTTATAGAATTTCTCTTTTTGCACACATTTTTCTTGTACAGCACATTTAATGACTACTATTTTTCTTTATAAATTTGCGATGCGCGACTTTGGAATCTCACAACGGTCAATGAGATGCTGTCGCGAGGCACCTGCGAGATCAAGATTGATCAATGTCCTCCCCCTTATTTACGATCGCTATGACGTCGAAAAGCTCTCTCTTGTGCCCCTTACTTCTCGGTGGACACGAGAGCGTACATATATTGCATGCATAGACGTGCAGCATACCTGTACGAACATGCACGAAGAATGCATCTGGAACAACCTCCTAAACTACAGTATCAACTATGAATTTCGAGCACACCACATTATAGTCCTTGTGAGTGAAAGAACTTGACGGAAGTTGAAAAAAATCGTACCGGTAGTTTGGTAATTCTGTGACAAATCAGGGGTCACTAGTCATCACGCGAAGTGGCTGGTGTACTTTTCCAACGCGATGTGAACTAAGAGGCTTGGGAAATGCCATCGCTTAATTATTCCCCCATATTTACAAGTTCGCAGTGACTTGAGATGCTCTTCTAGTTCAGGAATTTCATATACACACTTACATTACAATCTAAAATCGTCGCAAGATATCAGCAACGACCTCCTCCGTAGTATTCTTGCCTCCCAAATCCGGCGTGGCGACCTTTCCTTCCTTCAAGTTGGCGTCCACGGCCTTGTTAATTCGCAACGCAGGCTGGGTGTATCCCATAAACTCAAGCATCAACGCAGTGGACCGGATAGTGGCAACCGGGTTGGCAATGCCCTTGCCCTCGATATCGGGAGCAGAACCGTGGCATGGCTCGCCAATGACAAACTCATCACCGACATTGGCCGATGGCACAACACCAAGCGAGCCGACGAGCGCAGCAGCACCGTCGGACAAAATGTCACCGTAAAGATTTGGTGCCACCACAACGTCAAACACTTGAGGTTCTCGGAACATTCGGTACACCATTGAGTCGACGATTTGCTCGTTGATCTTCACACCGGGCCACTTGGACGCATCGAACGCGGCCTTGACGGTCTCTCGGAACAAGCCATCACTCACACTCAACACATTCGACTTGTGTACCACTGTCACGAGCGGCGACTTGTGCAATGAGCTAGATGGGTCCAATTCACGAGCAGCCTGTCGCTGCGCAGCAATCTGAAATGCCATCCGTCCGATTCGTGTAGAAGCAGTCTCGGTGATTCGCTTGATAGCTTCGGCAACCTTGCCATTTGGTGTGTCTACAATCTTCTCCTCCTTGATATAAAGATCCTCGGTGTTTTCTCGCACAATCACCATATCAGTTGGCTTGTCACCCGCAGCGACAGACTTGACTGGTCGAACGTTGGCATACAGGCCCATCTTCTTTCGCAACGCGACGATAGGCGACGAATAGCCAGCGACCTTGTTGGACGGCGAGCTGACTGCACCGAACAATGCACCGTCACACGACTTTTTCAATGTCTCGACAGTCTCATCCGGCAATGCCACGCCGGTCTTTTGGAAGAGCTCGAATCCGGCATCCAAATGCACAAACTCAAAGTCCAAGCCGTCTTCCTTTGGCAACGCTTCTAGCACAGCTCGTCCGGCTGGAATGACTTCCCGGCCAATACCATCACCTGGGATCAACCCAATCTTGAGAGTCTTAGCCAGCGAACGGCTCGTGCTGAAATTTCTGACCTGTCGTAGCATTGTCGTTGTGTGGTTGTTGTTTGTGTGGTGCAAGACCCAAGAAAAATGAGTCAATGTCCGCCGAATTTTTCAGCTGCACAATTTTGGTCTCGGAGCTCGGTCGATGAGTTTTCCTATCAATGATATAACCCACACAACGCTCTGAATTCCAAGCTTTGGCATTGGCCGATGTTATAATTATATGTTTGTGAGTGTACATCGCAAGTCTATACAAGCCAATATACAATATGGGCAGCAGTGCGGCTGAAACTCTAGAACCTTGGTAATAAATAAAAAGTCTATTGGTCATTCAAAAAACATCACAATCGGAATGTGGTATTAAGGAAGTGTGTAGTAGGGTATATGGAAGGACCGAAGACTTGTGGCTGGTAGACAAACAAGTCGAGATTAATAAATATGCGCTTGGCCGCCAGGCTGAATCTGCGGAGCGGCTCATCTAGAGGGTTTCTGCAGTGCAAGTAAAAGTACTTGCAATGCGGAATCTTGTCGGGAAAACTTTCAAAGTAGGCTGTGAGTACCGAGAACGCTTGTTGTGAGTTTGACCGCCCATCCGCTACTAGTGTCTCGACGCTGGTGGTGTGATGGGCAACTGCGTGAAGAATACGCCCCCAATTGCTGTATTCCCACTCCTGCATACAGATATCTACAATCCTGAGGTCCGGGTTGGTGTCGAGAATATGCCTGAAAGCATTGATGTTCTCCATGGAATGGAAACGAAACATTTGCAAATTGCCCAGCGTGAGGTTCATAACAGACTTGTTGCATTGCTCGATCCTCAGCTCCTGCAGCGTAGTGAGTTTTCCATGGGGCAAATAGGGATCGCGCCAATCCAAGCATCGGACGGTACTGGGAATCCATTCAACGTCGTTTAAGGCGTACTCGTTGGGTCTAGATTCGTCGAATCTCGGAATGACCAAACGTCGCAACCTCGGCTTGGTTGCAACAAGCTGTTTGAGCAAATTCTGGGACTCCCGAGTCATGAGAACGGGCCAAAATTGCGACAACAGCTCAAACACCTGTATAGAGCACGGTAACGATGATAGTTCATGGCCAATACCGTCGATTCCACATTCAAACAACACCTCGTCCCAAAAATCGATAACCACTGTCCTAGTATTGGGTTGATTGATGAGTTTCGAGCAACCTGCTATCAATTCCCCAATCAAGTGAAGGTGCTTCTCGGCCACAGGGTTGGCTTCTAATAGCGGAAGTAAAAAGTCTCCGGACCCTTCTTCAGTAGCAGTGAGTATGATATCAATCTTCCGCAGCCTCTTAAGTGAATTGGTCAGGTTAGACCGCAGCAACCTAACTAGCTCAGTCGACTGGGGAAGAAGTTGCGGCTCACGACTTGATAAAGCGGTGCTCTCGATCGTCAAGTCCCTCACATGCGACAATCCAAAACCCAACATTCCACGTGTCAGATCAGCAGCAAACTGGTCGAACCGTGTCTCGTTAATGACTATACATGCCCCGAACAATCTCTGGTTCAAGGTAAACGGGCTCTCTCTCCCTCGCAGCAGCCACGACTGGTCGCGCCGCGCGAAAGGCAGCTGTGGACTGGAAACTTGAGGCGAAGCATTGTCAATGTTGTTGATGTCCAAGTGCAACGTACTCCAAAGCTTGCGTGCTGCTCGTTGGTTGCACAGCTGCGACACAAGTCGGAACAATGTCAGGGACGTCAAATCCAGCTCCGAGACTATGGAGTCGAACAGTTCAAGCGGAAGGTCTCGTAGTTCCACCACTCCATCACCCATATATACCCTGTTTTTTAAAAGTATTTAAAAGAGATGGAGGTGCAAACATGCGAGATCCCCCTCTTTTGTATGTCGCGAGCCGCTCCTTTTCACACACACAGCATCTTGCCCTATTCCAAGACAACTTGACGCGCTGCAGGCTTGATTTCTGAGAATGACTCTATCTAGCGATGAGCATTGATGGGGCCAGCAGTTATTAGGTCCGAGAGCCTTGCCCACTTTGGGTCACACAACTCCCCAATTTGACCGACGGCGTGGGGTTGGATATTGTACAACCTCCACTTGAATTTTCGTTTCGCTCTGTGCCGCCACCGCACGTTGCATCCGTGTACATAGTCTGTGCTGTGCAGTTCACAGTTCAGACCCGATTTTCTTGGCTCTAGATTTTCGCCGACACCGGCAGGACTAAATTCGCTGTTCGTTACCAAACAATCCACCACCAATGGGATCATTCTGGACCGCTCTAAAAATGACTCTATCTACATTATTATTCCTGATCAGATCTGTTGAGTCGTATTCCTCCGCCGGTGTTTCACCGGTATTGTACTTGCCCTGTTGCACAAAGTGCCCTGCAGAAGTGCAGGAAGAGGTGCAGCCTCACGCACGGCTGTGACGCAGATTTGGCCGTGTGGCCGTGCGGCCGTTTGTATGTAGCAAAAAACATATTGGAGTCATTTGATTCGCTGGCGAAGTCATCATCGGATGGTACTGTGAGTCTATGGCGGTGCTGGTTCTGATAGGAGAGCTTAATCTGATATGGGATGCATAGTTGCAATCCTAATACATTCAATCTCTATGGGGCAATCAATTTAGGGACCTCTACAGGAAGAGCTCAAACCGCCGATTAAATCTGTACATGGTTGTGTTGTCCTTGTTTAAATTGTGACGGTTGATTGATATGGCTTAGATTCAAAGACTCGGCCCACAGTATGGACGGTACCCAAGTAACTGATAAGATAAGCAACCCGGTGCCATATATCGAAATTGCAAGAGGATTGAATGCAAATGTGTTATCTACGTGGCATATAATTCAATTGCGTTCACATGGTGATTAGATGGGTCTACTTGGCAATTATTTGTAATTAAATACACCCACTATTCTTTAATATTAAGCCAAGCGTTTTAAACTACTTTCTTGGCAACAACATACATGTACTTTGATATGTCAATGCATGACTCGGCAATTAAACCAGTGTTCCCAACCCTCAACGATGCAATTAATAACATACGCATGGACATTTAACAGACGATCATATATTTAAATGGTCGCATGCGCTAGACCTAAATGAGGACAATGTATTAAACCCACACAAACTGAAGTGCATTTTCAATTAAATTGCACCAACTTTAACAAGTTGCGATGCCTCCCAGAATGCATCACCGAGAAACACCGTGTACCGCAGCTCAAGTAATAGTGCCAACTCCACGCACCCTGATTTGTAGCACATTCCAATAAAACAACCCTCACACGTGCGTATATTAAAGTGTTTGTGACGCTTCTAACAAATAGCTCACCCGGGTACCAACGTTCAATGCCTAACAGTGAATAGACCCCGGTTCAACGAATCATCTCGCATATTGTGGGAACACATATTCAACTATGAATGGGATAGCTGGAGTAAATACGACGGCCATGGGCGTTTACCTGGCATGGCTCATAGAACCTACCAAAGTATATGGTCACACGAAGCATTTGCGTTGGTGGTGCTTTGATACAATACAATACACAGAGGAGCGACTAGATAGCTGATTTTTACTACACCTTGTCAATGTACACCCGTATACACAGACCGCAGCTTAAAAATCGATATCCGTACAAGCTCTCCGGATGCTTTATGCCTTAACCTCGATAAACTGTCCAACAGCTTGTGATGTCCAGTCCATGCATGATCTTGCTCAACGAGAGTTTAGACAGACTGATCACGAGATTAAGCTTGAGAATGGCGCAGCGCTTCGAAAGGGACATGGAGAGAAATGGTATACTTCATTTGTTAATTATAGAACAAAAAATGGGGTTTTGTTCATTTACATAATATTGCGGAGCGTAGCGAGGCTTTCCTTTCATTCTTCACAATCATTCTCCTTAAAGTACTTTAAAAGTATTGTAGACTATAAAGTTCTATGAAGTTCTATGACATTCTTTTCAGCCACCCCCTGTGGCTAGTGAGACAATCTACTGAAGGTATTCCCCAACGAATGGCAAGATCCAATCCCGCTTGCCGATTTGAACGCCCTCTTTTCTCAAAATGGAGTAAGCGGTGATGACATGGAAATAAATGTTCGGTACATTCAACTGTCCAATAATACCTTTAACCGGCACATTGAGCTTCTTGCCAGCAAACTCAAAGTCAGTGTGCTGCTCGCACCGCGTGTCGACTTTCTCGCGGTCGAGTTTGGCCAGGCCCTCGAGCGCACCGTCAATGCGCGCATGACACTGAGCGTAGCTGTCCAAATCATCCGTTGGCTTGGTGTACTCCAACTCGAGCAATTTGGCGGTGAGGGCCTCGACGGCCGAGGTGGCGTTGTGTACCTGGAACGACAGCGGGTTCATGTCCTCGATCAAACGGGCCTTGAGAAGAGTGGCGGCGTCGGGTTGGTGTTCTTCGGCCTTGGTGATGAGTCCCTTGAGTGCAGTCAGTGCGTGCTTGGCAGCGACAACGTTGCCGTCGTAGAACGAGTAGGTCATATTGATTTCAAAGTGAATTGAGGGGAATGGAAAAGAAGAGAAGAAAAAAAAAAGGAGGAGAAACGTGAAATACTGAAATAACCCCCAAATCCCGTAGCCCCGGGGTTAAGACGTTGACTCGGAGTGCGTGCGGCTGGTTAGTGTCGGAGTGCGTGCGTGGGTGGTAATGCCGGTATGCCGATACATGATTTAATAAAAGCCATGAAATCAGAACTTTTAAACCTGTCAGACTACCGGTGCAGTCACTTTCAAAGCCTGTCGATAACTAGTGATCTATACAGTACTAGCTCGTATTCTTTAAACGTGGAACACATATGGACAGAACAGTCTAGACCAGTACCTACCAGTACCTACCATCCCTCAAAGCCGCACACGTCCAAGATCTGGAATATTCTAACAATCAGATTACCCCAGAACAAGAATATATCACCAGCAACCCAGAAATGTCCGGGTAAGTAATCGCTGTTTCACCAGCTCAGGGGCGCCGCGCGCAGGGCTGTGAAATGAACCCCCATTTCCCAGATCTGCGGATCACATCGAACCTTATTCGAGTACGAATAAGCCCCGTATTCCAGTAGGATACTCTGGGGATCAGTATCCGGATCAAATCAATGAAAGATGTAACTGTGCTTTATCTCATGCAAGTTCAAGACAGGCCATTGCCGTAGCAATGCTAAAGTAGAGTACCAAGAGGAGCTTGGCCCGGCCCACGCCCCACGCCCAGAGTCATGTCGACCAAGAGGCATCAACCACCGGACAGACATGCAAAAAAGACAAGTTTCCAAAGGAAACAAAAAGATTACAAGGTCGCACCCGGATTCGAACCGGGGTTGCCGGAAAGTTCTAATATGCTCTTGAAGAACTATTATCAGAAACCGAAGGGATGACCACCTACCCCATGCAACCAGCTGTAAATTCTGTGTCGGCCATGTTTCCCGGCTGCACTATAGTCTGTCCGAATGAATTTGAAAAGGCCGAAATTTGACGATTTGTTGCATTTGGATGTATTTTACATGTATATTTGGCAATGTCTTGAGGATTTCGATGGTTTATTTCACATCCAGTATGAATGGCGCTGCACACAATGTCGAGAAAGACTATCAACCCAAATACCCCCTGATAGATCCAAATATTTGTAATGATTAAGAAGATGACATACACATTCGCCGCTTGATTTGATATATGGTAACCACCAGGTATGCTAGTGTGGCATCTCTTCGTGTTCGTCGGGTGACTTTGAATGATCGACTTAATGCATCCAGTTTCTGGCAAAGTACCAAAAGAGACGTACACCAAGTAATCAATTCACGCATAAAAACAGTCAATACTAGGAAAGACACTTGGGAGGTCGTTGTAAGTGACGGCACGAATTTGCGCTAGGGCTGATGCTCAACTGAACCGAATGCACTAAGAGTACCAGAGCAAGTACCGGCGCAGAATGAGCTAGACGAGGCGATCCAGTTATAACTTGAATGATTTCCTTTACCTTGAGAGCGTCTCCGCGATTGGTGGTGACGATTGTGTTTGTATTATTATAAGCTGACGAGACAATTGTGAATCCCGCATAGCCCATGAGCACGGTAAAACGTTTCACACCAGCTACAGATGGTAGATTTCTAGCACGCCCCTTCGGTCCACAGAGAAATTTGATATTCAGATCATTTGGATATGTGGTAGCAAATAAATTCCATTGAGCTATGTGTATAAAGCGAGTGATAATAGCATATGCTCCTTATATTGATCCGAAAGGGCGATAATCCAACTACTACGTCCAACGGAATTACTCCTCTTATCGCTAAGAAAAGGTCTTCCTTAGTCGTTAGTTCGCTGGTTATGCCCCCAGATACTTTTCCCTGTTGGCAGGCTAAAAAGCCTGCAAGGAATCGAGAGCAAGAATGGGCGGGAATTGACCTCTATTTATACTTCTGCCGAAAAGAGGGACAACCCCATTGCACAAGTTGTGTGGTCTCTTTGTATATTTTTAGGTCGAACAAAGGTTAAGTTCCATCAGGTCATGTCGGGATGGCGGAGATGTGCGGAGTTGGCTCGGAAACAGTCCCGTCTACAGTACGCTATATCACTAGTTTCACACATCCTGTCGTATGCTACATTTCATAAATCATGTCGTATGCTACATTTCATGCCATGCTGTCCTTAAACACTCGGCTATAACTTGGAATAGTGTGAATCCCGTGCCAAACTGGCCCGTGGAACGAATGCAACGAGCTACAGGTGGCGTATTCTTAACATGCTCGAGGCCAAATTGACAATTCATGATTGCTGAAACCACAGTTTTATATAAGTGCTTTTCTAGTGTCCTTCCACGGCTAGTTAAACGTCCCTCCATAGCTAGCCAAGCAACTACATATCATTTAAATCGTAGACAAGAGCATTCTAAACACATATACCAACTGCGCAATTGCCAATATCATTACCAGTATCTAGATCCAATTTCAAACAGCTAATTGTCTAATATTAATTTAAACAATGCAAGCGATAAGAAATTTAATTTAATCATGCATAATCTATGCATACCAGCGACAAGCATGCCGCTGCATCTACGCACGGCCCATTCGGTGCAGCGTTCGATCGATCTCAGAAAGAATATTTTTAATGGATCTCCCTCCAGGGGTTCTTTATTCCGATCCAATCACAATCCTCGATAAATATTAACCATTCATCTAGGATTCTTGAGATTTGAGAATGGCAAGGTAGCTCTGCTCTGCAGGTATTCCAAATCCACTAATGCGGCGCTTGCTCTAGAGATCAGCGATGGGGGCGGTGGGGGCACCAGGTGGTCCAGGTAACGGTTGCCCTGGGGACCCTGAATTTATTTTTCATTGCGTCTGTACGGCAGATCCGCCGTTTCCAGCCAACGACGACGGGCATTTGGGTCTCCACATTTAGATACATGTATGCCTCCTGAACTCTCGATTCTTTTCATAACGTAGGAGAACAATTTGACATTAGATAGTCCACTAAAGAGGTATCTGCCAGAATTTCCAAATGCAAGTCATGAACTAATACCAGAGAAGTTTTCAAATGCAAAATAATCGGACCCACCCTTGTCAGTGGCATGGCAAAAAATCAGTTCTCGAGGGCCACATCTGCAATACGACTCCAGCGATTTAATCCGGGTCACCAGACAGTACAGTAGTACAGTACACGGCTTGCATTGCACTGATTAGAGTAAGTTTCGTGGGATGCGGTTTTAGCCAAGTGTTGCTCTTCCCGTACGTACCGCAGGTGCAGAGCTCCACATCAACCGCTTTTTATCGGATGTGGGCTTAATTGTCGTGCTTTACACATGTCACAACAAGTGACGGGGCGGATACTAGATCATGCAATAGGTGCGCAAGTTGGTGCATGCGAGTGAAATTTTATCCTAGCTTTTACAGCCTGTATCGGACATTATCCGTCAACAACAACCATCTCTTTTTTTTGCACAAGACAAAGGGTGAAAACGCAATGGGATAGACGAACCTTGGATGTACGCCAGTGAAGTTTATACAAGATGTACGAAAGAACCAACTGAGAACTTCAAACATCCCGTGGTGGTGGGAGTTCATGAGTACAGACGCGTCGTGACCGCATACATGTTCGCGAAGAAAAATCAATTAACGCGTAACCGGCACGGCCGAGACGCGCCTCTCTCGACACTAGTTCCAAGCAACAAACAAAAGACTTTGTATGCATTAAACGCATCCGTTTGAGTACGGTTCTAAGCTGAGAACATGTTTAGTTTGCGCTTGGTACCCGGTGTTTGAGTACCATTGTACACTGAATTGCCGTTCTCGGAGTGGGTGGTGGCTGACCCCCAAAGTGGAAATGGGTCTGAGACCGACCAGCACGCAAACGGGCGAATATTATATAAAACAAGCGTGCCAAGTGGCTCACAAAGAGAATGATCCAATGACACATATCAGTGATTCTATTGAGAGACTTACTACTAGGTACCGTTTGTCGATCGAGACCTGACTTATTCCAGTGAGGAGAGTATTATATATAGGTTCGACAGTCAAGTTTCAAAATCTTTCTGCGGGTGGAAAATATCGCCGTCTTCAGAAGAAGCAGGTCATCAAACAGGGATTCCGATATATAGAACTTCAAAATAAACACCTAAGTAACCCTCTTTTTTAAAACCTGTAGAAGTGAAATCTTGTATCTAGAATTTGCAACTCCTTCTTGTGCATTGAAGAGGGTTTTGGCATTTGGGGTTCACGGCGACAAACAATTTCTAAATTGCGTGGGCCCCTGCATATCATGCACATCACCACTTAACAAGCGCCCCGTCCCCTCACGCCGCCCAAGAGTGCCTCATAAAGTCTTTTGAACTTGTCAACGCTATTCGAGTAGCTTTAGGAATTCAAACAAACGTAGCATTGACAGACACCGTTGAACTGTAACTTAGTTATTTCCCCAATCTTCGTGATGAAATCTGTTTTCGTCGAATTCCACGGCTCTGCTTTCGAAAACTCTAGACTGTACATGAATTATTTCACCAGCAGCTTGCCTCTAAGACACAAATGACTGAGAGCCACAGCACTTCTTCTCCTCCCTTTTTTCGAACCCAGCTAAGCGGCTCCACTCCTTTTGACGTACTGTATGCACAGCTATAGCAAACACTTTTTTAGAATAATCATGTGCATTGTTTTGCTTAATATCTGCTCCATTCCTCCTAAGCCGGGTTGTGCATTTTTTCCAAACTGCAACTGCTGCAGTACTGTAGAGTACAGCTGCCACCGGAATGTACAGTGTCTTTGCTGTTGTTGGCACGGACGGTGCAGATGGATGGCGGGGACCGCTGTAAATCTGCGACAAATCTGAATCTTGAGGCTCTTCTGTGTCTTGCAAGTACTGGCAGTACATGGATCGTACGAAAAAAATGTGAAAAATGGAATATAAAGTTAGGAATACAAAGTGGTAGTACAAAAAATAATAAGAGTAGAGGGGGGATATCTTGCTGGCACAGAAACAATGTCTGAAACTCCAGATGAAGAAACAAAAAAAAAATAAGGGATTCAAAAGGAACGCTGTGTGAAAAGGAACATTTTTGTAGCACACAGAAAGATCAGAATATGGTTTCGTAGTTCATATAGGTCAAATCCTCGAGTGCTTCAGCGTTGATACGGCTGGGAGTATCGAATAATAAAGGGCTTATAGCCACTCTCTTTGGTGTAAATGCAATGCCGTGGTGTAAGTCATAACCCCCACGAGTAGGAGTCGTAGGGAAGATGTTGGTCGGAGCGGTGTACCGCTGGACTCGAGGGTATGTCAAGCTCAAGTACTCGTCGTAAGAGGCGCTGCGTTGCGTGTGGAAGGACTTGAGTGGTGTCATTGCACTTGCTTGGGCAATTGCCATTTGAAAAGCATTCAGTGCATCATCTTTTACATGTCGCACAGGCTCTTCTTCCGCCTCAGAGTCAGAATCGTCGTCGGCGGCAGTCTCCTTGATCGTAGTAGCTCTACCATTTTTCACCACTAGACTAATGCTTGGCTTCTTTCGAGGAGTGTTGGATGAAGAGGAAGAGGACAAGGTCGTCGTCCTGTGCAACATGGAGGAGGCTGATGAAAAATCGTCCTTGAATGTGGATGCAAATTCTTGAGTAGAAAATTCATTCTTCACTTTGACCTTGGTGACAGTGCCATCACCAGTGAAAGTCAAGTCCTCTTCAAATGGGTCGTCGAGCTGCCGTCGAGTCGAGCTGGCAGCAGAATCCAAGACCGCTGCCATGGCTGTCGCCGATCGCTTGGCCAGTGGTGAAAATTCGTGCAATGGGTTGGCTAACAAGCTGTGTGTATATGCTGAAATAGGAGAGCTCTCCAGAATAGGAGAAGACATGCTGAGTGAAGGGGTTGAAGCTGCAGATGACGATGAAAAGTCAGCTGGTGAGTGCATTTTGAACGAAGACCCGTAGAGATTGTGCATCACCAGGTTGCTGTTTTTCTTTGGCGTCTTCAGCTTCCGTTCCCGTCGTGGCTTCTTCTCCTTTGCGACTTTGGATCTTGAGAGCGAGGGTACTGCTGAGCCGCTGCTGCTGTTCATGTTGTATTTGGATGTCGAACTAGTTCTGCTTGCAAAGTTAGTGCTTGCTCCTTGAATAAACCTCCGTACCGTGGCATTATGATGAATAGAGAATGTGGTTAAGCTTGATGCGAGTTGATAAAACAAAGAAAAAGAAGATGCTGGATAAATATTTTGATCCGTGTAAAGGAATGCAGTCTATGGGTGGATGAAAGGAAAGACACCAGTGAAGTGGCAAGTGGGTACAATCGAGGATGGCGACAACACCCAGGGATTAGCAATTAGAATGGGAGGAATAATAAAAGAATGACTGTTTGTAAAAGGGGGTTGAAGCCCCTATAGACAAACAAATGAAGAAGAGCCCTTCTTCGTTTGAAGGGATTGAGGGGGTGGTGGTGGAGTGGAGTGGTGGAAAGCAGAGAGGAGTGCGAGAGTGGAGGGCCAAAAAGGGCTTTTATAAAAATCTCGGGCCCTTTTGTGTGTGTGATGTTGCAACAGTCGCGAGGAAAAACAAAATCTTCCCGAGGAGGCGGCGGAGATGAATAGTTGGATTTGGATTGACGTACAGGCTCGGTGAGCGCAGCAAGTTAATGCAGGTAGAAATGTTGTTGGCTGGAGGAGGAAGATATAATTTTGAGGCTCTCCAGGGAAAAGCAATGACTACTAGCAGGCGAGAAGATG
The DNA here is from genome assembly GCA_030580095.1 of Blastobotrys petasosporus. Lineage (NCBI taxonomy): Eukaryota > Fungi > Ascomycota > Dipodascomycetes > Dipodascales > Trichomonascaceae > Blastobotrys > Blastobotrys petasosporus. The sequence continues at coordinate 181,767 of JAKTSG010000009.1, forward strand.
AAATTCTGTCAACAACACAAAACAAGAACACACCCGACACTTGAATTTATCGATAATGTGACGAAATGCAAGAATGTGACTAGCGACGTGTCGTTGGCAATGTGATGGTGGCTTGTGGGTTGTTGTGGCGGTCCAGCGCTAGAGCTTTTTGAAGCGGATGAAAAATCACGAAAAGGAAGGCAGTTGAAGATTGTGACAGATGAAGAGATCTTTAAGGATTGATTCCCAAATGATATCCTATCTGATAGTAAATCAAAAGTTGAAATAAAAGAGAGAAAGCGAAAGTGTAAAGAGAAGAAGAGAAAAAGTCGACCGAAAAAAAATTACCCTGGTCCCCTATCAACCAGCATTTTTCCCAGCCGATGGTCGCCATGGCCACTGTCGATGGGTCAACCACCGCTGCTGGCTGCGCGCCCCTACGAGATCTCAGATCTGAGACCAACCGGGAAGCTTTCTTTTTGAGTGTAATCTCGATTCTGTAATACATGCAAATATTCCAAGTTTAATTTTTTTGATTCACTGATATACTTTTTTTTTCTTTTCGTGATTGCTAGTGTTCGAATATCAAGTCATCATCCTCTAACCACTCACCTCCAAATTACTATTCTGGTGGCTCGTTTCGGGATTGCTCGCCCTAAAACGCGTTCTACTGCGACGCGTCTCACACGCGCGTTCCGTTGCCTCGAAACCAGTCAGCCGACTCGTTGCTCAGCTACAAATATGTACTCTGCCGCCGCCAGACGGCTCCTCAAGACACAAAACCCGCCGCCAACAAAGTAAACACAGGCTGTTTAAAATGTAAACAACCCAGACCGCTTCTTGCCGAAGGGATAGATACACAGTGTGGCAACAAAGAGCCCCACCGTGATTCCAATGCACACTTGCACCATTGTCACTCCGAGATTCAAGGCAGAATTGTCCGACAGCGGGGATGAAGCCGGTGTTGGTGTCATTGTCATAATAACACCGTTGGGCAATGTGGTAATTGAAGGTTTTGTGTGATTCGATACTATCATGTTGGCATTTTGGATACCGGCAACAAGGCTTCCTTGACTGGCGACCGAGTTGGGTACTTGAGCGAAGATGGCCGGCAGCATGGCTGCAAACGCAAGTCCATGGCCAATTCTGCTATACAAGTTACCGCATACGCCAATCACAAAAGCTCCAATCGCACTAACAAAGTCGGAAGATCCAGCGACGTGTTTCTTGGTGAAGAATGTTACGACGTAACCTGCACCGCAAATGAATACCATGATCGGTAGCTGTCGGAGGCTCGCCTGATTCACTTGAGCAATGAACACTGTAAATACAGGAATCAACAAAATGTACCACCAGGGGCTCAGATTGTCTTGGCATGTCGTTTGCGACACTGCGTTCTTGTCAATCCACCCATAAATCACTGCCCCCAGTGTGATGCCAAAGCCGAGAAATACTACACGTTTGGTTAGTTTGACGAGATTGTGGACAAAAAGCGGCACATACAAGAATAAATAATGGCGTAAAACATACGCACAGAGCCGGATACAATGTTTTTACTTTGAAGTTCCAATGAACCACACACTAGGAGGGGTTTGTTAGTAAAAATGCCCATGGGCCGTCAGGAAAACTTACAAATCATGTAACCTGGTAGAATCAATGCAAGTGACGATTGAGCAATCGATGCGAAGCAGAACACTGGCTTACCATGGTGGTAGATAGAACCAAAGGCTCTGGCAATGAATGATACTGCGATAGAAGAAGTGACCTCAAACACGTTATTGTAGAGGTCAGATCTTGGCGCAACAAGGATCTGAAGAATACCGACAGATCCACCGAGCAATCCACTGATTGGCATGTCTTTCCATGTGCCACCCCAAGACCATGGCCCAACAAATGCACTGGCCAGTGCCCAGAACAAAACACATGCCCATCTAGGGTACATGTTCTTGCCAGCAATAAGCTCATCTATACGCCTTGAAGCCTCTTCAACGCCAATGACGTCGTGGATCACTTCTTTATAAATATGGTGAGTTTCATGCAGTTTCGTCAGATTCAGCCCTTGGACACATCGTACGAGTCGCATCTCAGACGTATGTGTCATGGCGTCATCAAACGATACAAGCATACAGCCTGGAATATAGAGATACTGACCATTGATCTCCAATGCTCGGGAAGTCATCTTCATGTACTCCTCGAGACGATGTGTCGGTGCGCCATAAAGCATCAGAGCACGACATATTCGAAGAAGAAACCGCTGCCTCTGCAACACGTCGGCAATATGAACAGTAATCCGATGAAACTCTTCCTTCTTACGCTTCCGTTTCAAAATAGTGTTGGCGCTGTGCCGCTTGTGGAATTTCGGGCGCTTGGGCAAGACATTTCCCGGAGCAGCGAGGGTTCTTGTGGTGCTTGCAACCATGTGCCCCAAAGAATAAGCGCTATGATTCCTTCTATGCTTATACCATTTGTCCCTCTTACCGCTTTTTTCGTCTGGTGTGACGCTTCCGCTAGGTGGATAAGAGGAGAATGGATCATCGACTGGTGGTGTTGAAGGTATCAGCGTACTTGAACTGCTCTTTCTCGACTGCGAATCTCCATCTTGATCAGCATATAGCCGCAGTAAACTACTCAGGACACCATCTTGTACTTGGCCCTGTGGGATATAGTCCTCGTGCTGTGGCAATTCGTGACCTTCGGCCGTATGCTCGTCGAAGTCATCAAGTACTGGCGCGGGAGATTTAAATGCTGATCTATTAGACTCTTCTTTCTCCAAAACATTGACTTCGTCGTGGTGGTGGTTCGGGTCGTTTCTTAGAGTGTGAGAACGTACAAGCCGTTTGGCAATCGCTGCTGCATCTGTATCGTGAATTGCATTCGCATCGTCATCCTTCTTTTCGCTCAATTGCACCATCGGAATGCCATCCTCTAGCTCCAGCGCAGATGCTGCCGCGTCGCCATTACCATTCAGGTAAGTGGTTGGTCGCATAGCGGGGCTCTCATGCGGGGATGCCGCACCGCTGGGCGGCTCACTGGCAGACGCCGCAGCGGCTTCTCTTAGGGCGCGGAGCAGAGTTTCTCTTCGTCGGGTAAGGTCTGCCTCAGGGTCGTCATCGTCCATGTTGTCGATATACGGTCTTCTATCATCAGTCTGAGCACCGGGTGCCATACCTCCAGAAAAAATCCCGCCAGTCGAGTCGAGTATACCTGGGATGTCGTTGAGCTCTGGGTACTGTCTACGCGCAGACGATAGCAGTTGACGTCGAGGGTCTGAGTTGGAGCTCATGCTAGACCGCTGCGAGTCTACAAGATCAATACTTGTATGGTCGGGGCGCGTGAGCCTGATGCCTGGTGAGGAAACATCTGTTTCCGAATCAGAATTATGCTCATCTGTTGGCGGTCTTGAAAAGTAGTCCTCTTCCTCTTGATCAAACTGCTCATACTGGGCTTCCGGTAAATCCGCCGCGTCGTTGGTATAGTAGCTGCGCTGAGCGTTTGTATCGTTATTTTCAGGGAATCGGACCCTTCGACTATGCTTTTTTTCGTGGGCTGGATTTGAATTCGATTCTATCGCTTGATCCGATTTGACAGATGGGTCCGGCTTTTTATCCTCTTCCTCTGCCATATTCCAGCAAGTTGGATTTTTGGCCGTAGATTGTTTGTTGTTTCAGTTTATATATGTGTATCTGTGTTTTTGTCTGTAGGGCTGTGGATATAAACAGATATAAGCTTTGAGCAGCAAAGCAGCAATATCAGAGTACCCTCTCGTTTTGTTGGTGTTCTTCAATACATGCAAACCAAATAGTGAGCGAAACAACTTTTACTTATATACCGATAGAGCAGTTGCCATATATGCAAGGTCTTTGCGTCCTCCGAACGCTGACTATCAATAGCACATTGTCTTTCCCTTGACGACGAACAATGCCCGCCGCCGCCGCGCTCCGGGAGTTTCCCTTTTGGGAATGTCCCGGGACTCGGCAAAGAGACAAATTCGTTCCATGACCCGTGAAAAGTTTGCAAAATAACCTTATTCATGTGCATAATTCTTCGTGGTTTTCGCTCTTCTTTAACGAGACTTGATGCATATGGGGCCCGACCCTGATTGAGACAGATTACCGCCCTGGATATGCTGATGGCAGAGTGGTGAATTGCATGAAATATGTACAATGACATCGTGCTAGAATCAGTGGATTTGATTCAACTGGGGTATTGGTACTTTCTGTGACTTGTATCGTATCTAGACTATTGAATCAAGTCACTATAGATGGTATAAAAACTTTGTTGTTTCGGCTAGCCTCGACCAGCAGTTCATTTCATAGACTATAGGGTGTAAATACAGAGTTTTCAAGCAAGTGTTCCTTTTGATAGCGATGGGACGATTCAGGAGATAAGAGCATTGCTAGAAAATGTCGCATGCCTTAGAAGCTGATATCATATCTCCAGGCGCGGTGGCGACGATCGGTGATGAGTGCGCAGAGGCTTGCGCCAACTTGTATGAGAATATGAGAACATGATTGGTTAGGCGAGTGTTAAGGGTATGCGACACTGGTGTATTGATTATTTGCATATATGTAAATGAAAATGCTTCTATAGAGGTTGGAGGACTACACCGAGCTGGTTGCAGCATAATCCGGCCAAAGCCGCAGCAGCCTGCGGCTCCCTATGACGTGATTTTCGACTAGAGAAAGTTGCATCCGGATAACTCGTACATTATAAATATTCTTGCCCCTGGTCTGGGCACTACAGTATGTAGAATTGCGGTGTACCTAGATGCGAAAACTAGGTGGTCGCCCCTCGGCTTAGCTCGGATAATTCCAATGATCTGCTGGAAAAATTCCCATGGCAACGGGCCCTGTCGGGAAAACCGGGCCTTTAGTTTTCAGCCGCAGCACCTGCATCAGAGAAATATTTATCTCGATCTTCTACAGGCCCTTTTCTTCGCTTTCCGATGGCTATCGATGATAAATGACAAGTGCTAATACTTACTGTGTCATCAAAAAAAATGTACATTGATAGGTTGTATAAGATGTCAATTGACCTAGTGCTATCACGGATACGTGACTTTGTTTTGATATGATTCAACGAACCATCCGTATTTGGATCTATAAATCTGATCATCTTGTAGGACCCGAACCCTGGTACATGTAACGCATCAGATGTACAGTAGTTGGTACTCTACGAGCTTTCTTAAACTCACTATCGTATTAGTACAGCGGAAGGTTTTCCCGAGACGAAATCTCCGATACCCCCCTTCATGGCACTGGGTTCGGATTTATATAGCTATCTGCCTTTAAGTTGAAGCTCAGAACTGTGACAAAACCGCTGTATGGACTTGTGTCCAAAAAAACACTGAATCTTGGCGGTGAATCCAGTTCTACTCATGGAATGCTCTGCCATAACAAAAGTGTGCACTGCGCGGCGCACTGCCCCGACCCTGGCCCAATGCCCACAATCGCTCTAAAAGAGCAACTGACTGTGGGCCAATCTGATGGAATGATGATCTCGTATAGTGTGTTACATATATCTAGATATTTGTCATATCTACAAGGCGATCTGTTCCAAACACCCTGCTGGGATTTGTCTCATGTAGCACACCATATATAAATAATGTTCATATTCCTGGTATCGATACGATTCGATAGGAAAAATGCTTATTGGCATTTGCCTTCTTGTTCTGGGACTACCAGTTCTTGTTGCACTCAAGGCATGGTTTACGGCTGCTCAGTACCGATGGAAATCGCGTAAGCTCGGTTATGAGCTTCCAGTGCCCGCCGACGACGGCTTTATGGGTTTAAAGGGCATGAAGAGATTGGTTAAAGCACAGAAGCAATCGCGATTATTGTACTTTCTAGAGGAACTGCGTGACAAAGAGCAAAGGCCCTTGACGACATATGCTTCAACCGCCGGTGGTATCCGGTTTAATACTATCGACCCGGATAATTTAAAGGCCGTACTGTCGTCCCAATTCAAGCACTACGACATTGGAAACCGCCATGATCTCACTGAAGAACTTCTAGGCGATGGCATTTTCACTTTGAGTGGTGAACGATGGCATAAATCGAGAGCTTCTTTACGTCCTCAATTCACTCGCGACCATGTTTCGCGCCAAGTGAAAGAAATGGAGCCACACGTCGCGCGGCTTGTAGACAAGCTTAAAGAATTGAGCAAATCGGACTCGTTATTCGACGTTCAACGACTGTTTCAATCTTTGACACTTGAAATCTCATTCCAATTCTTGTTCTCAGAAGATATCGATTATATCAACGGGTCACAACACGACTCAGCGTTCCAGAACAAGTTTGATGCAGCAAACGAGTTTATAACCTTCAAGTCTATTTTTCAAAACTTTCACAACCTGGTATTCTCGCTCGAAAACTGGAAAAACGTCAGATTTATCCACAAATATATGGACGAGCTTGTGGACCGTGCTTTGAAGAGAAGAAATCAACGCAAACCAGATGCGAAGGAAAAACATGATAACGACATTTTCATCGATGCTCTGATCAATGAGACAAGCAACAGGAAGGCCCTTAGAGATCAATGCCTAAATATCTTACTTGCTGGCAGAGACACCACATCTTCGCTCCTGTCTTCTTCAATTTGGTATTTGGCTCGAGATCGTGAAATGTATAAATCTCTGAGGCAAGTAGTTCTTGATCAGTTTGGCACCGGTACCGACAAAATCGACTTTGACTCACTTAGATCATGCGAGCCACTGAAAAATTTCATCAATGAAGTGCTCAGAATTAACCAGCCAGTGCCTGGCAACTTGCGTCAAGCCAAAACCGATACCTCGTTGCCCAAAGGCGGAGCAAACGGAGGGCCAGTATTTGTGCCAAAAGGCGCAACTATTTATATTGGTGCTTGGATCTTGCATAGGACAAAGGAGATCTGGGGTGATGATGCCCATGAGTTCAAGCCTGACCGCTGGAACCAGCCCGACTACCCATCAAATCGTTGGGCATTCTTGCCGTTCAGTGGTGGACCGAGAATCTGCATCGGCCAGCAACTGGCGCTTGCCGAAGCATCTTTTACTCTCGTGAGGATCCTCCAGAGCTTTAGTGACATCCAGACCTCTCAAGAGGAAAAGGATATGCAGTATGAGCAGCAATGTGGTCTCATAATAACTTGCAAAAGGGGCATCAATGTCACATTTGTAGAATAAGAATAGAATTTTGATACATCTTTAAATGCTTCCGTATCAATTTAATATCTAACTCGATATCAAATCTTTCAGCTTAATTTGGTCTATTTATGACTATAGCATCTTCCAGCTTAATTTGATCTATTTATGACTATAGCAACGCTTCTAACGAATTAGATCAAAGGTTTATGACATTATTGCTACAAAAAAATTAATAAAGAACATTAAAAAAAAATATAATACCGGGTTTTCTAATTCCCAGCTCTGAGCCTGCTCGCAAAGTTTTTGGAGTTATTTTTCATCAATTCGTCCAAGGGCGGAGGGCCAATAGGCTGACGTGAGGGTTGCTCGCCTGAGCTCTTTTGACCAGGACCGATCGTCCCATAACTGTACACGTTCGAAGACAGCGAAGACGCCTTCCTGTGTCCACGCCGGAAAGACGAAGCGCTAGGTGAATGCGGCTGGGTATTATTGGGGCTATAATACTGCTGCTGTATCGGCGACTGCGGTTGGTTGTTCGCAAACATGGAAGTATGGGGTGGAGGAGGGGTGCGAGACTCATAGTGTCCGTAGAACGAACCTCGATTTGATGCAGAGGAGTTTGGCCGCACGGGTAAAGAAGGGCTCGATGGCCGATTAAAGCCATGAAATCCACCCGTAGGGTATTCCAATTGAGTGTGTGACGGTGGCAACTCCGAAATATTCATACCAGAAAATAGTGAAGTGGTATTATCAAGTGCAACGGTCGGGTCCAGCCCCATTGCTGCATTACTCATAGCCTGCTGAATGCGCATTTGCTGCTGCGAGATCAGCATACTAGTAGCATAGAGCTCCTGCTGCTTTAACTGCAATGCCGCATACACTCTTGAATCGACTCTATCTTGTACAGGAGCTGATGATATCGATGACGAAGAAGAAGACGAGGAAGACTGGTGTTGATGCTGGTGATGCGGCTGACGCATATAGGGCTTTTGTGGAAACTGATAAGGCGATGGGGAGTTTGGAGGCGACATCTGCCCTTGGATTGTATGCGCAAAACTATTTTGTTCTTGCATCATTAGTCTCTCACGCTGTCGCCTATCGGTAGCAGATCGCAATCCCGCCACGAGCGCTGCTCGCGGAGATCCGCCAGGCGAAGAGCCACTATTCATATTGCCTATACCTCCATGCGCTGGATCGTCCATTGCCGGAATGTGGATCGGAGCTGGACGATGGTTTTGATAATGCGATGTAGAGGATGTCGGCGTTGAAACACGTTGTGGCGAAGAATTCACGGCAGCCGCTGAACTTGTCACAGGCAATCCGCCCACGGAACTACCGGAGTAATTGTTGTAGGCCTCGAAGCCCAAACGCTGATTAGACATGTATAACTGTGACGCGTGATATCTGTTTTAGATTATGAAGCACAAGAAACCAGCTTGTTGAATGGATATAATGCAAGTTTGGCTCTCTTTCCACCAGGGACTGGATTCACTCACACAGGTGAATTGAGAAAATGCTCTTTTCGATTCTTCTGACGACCGCAACTCAACACGAGCACGAAAAGAAATTCTTGGGCTGGCAGGAATAATCTCAATCACCCGCACCGGTGAGTACAAAAGTGGCGAGGGTTGTATGAATGGTCAAACTGTCGTGAGCAGGAATTTTTTGTGTGTGTGTGTGGTTATGATCCCGAGTGGGATGCCTAAAATGGTGCGGGGCGGGCGCCGGCTGCTATAGAACAGATCCTTCTTTTCAGATCTGTACTGTAATAATGTGAAGATAGAATCCGGTAATCTATTCAAACCAATTGGCTAAATATTATTGTTGCTACAAGGTAAACTCTATGGGGGCTCTACTTGATACGTGACGAACGATACGGGTTTAGCACGGTTGAGCCTCACGTGTTTGAGACATTGTACCAGCTGTGACAATGCTGCCGATACTGTATGAACAGATATTAACAACTTAGATTGATTGTTCAATAATTGCTGTTTCATATCTATTATGGGATTGATCACGTAGATATGCTTTGCAGTAGTTGCCTGTGCTTGTGGTAGCATGGACACAATAGAATATAACCAGCAGCGGGGGAGAAGAGCGAGCGGCTCAGATCTCACAATCTATTTGTTTAACTCAGTTATCCGCACACTACGGAGCGTTGGCAACGTGTTCCGTGTATTTATCAGACCCAGTTTTTTCAAGAGTCTGAGAGGATTAATTCAAGCGCGCAAGTTTGCATCTGTTTGGATTCTTATTGCTTAAGCTATTCGACAACTGGAAGCTCTGACAGGCGCTTAGTCGCCGTTGTGAGCTTGAGGCGCTAAGAATATAGCCAACACGCTCCTGCTCGTGTTTGTTGTTACCAAATGACGATGCAAATATTACCCATTCATTCGCTTGATAACAGATATTTGCCGCTAAAGGAGCTTGGAGATGGTTCGTTTGGAGACGTTTGGCTTGCTATGCCACTCGAGGCCTCGTTGATGGTAATACCTAGTATGCCCCATGGTGCTGTAGGTTGCATTTTCTACCTCCTATCGATATCAATAAAACTAACATTCAGGTTGCTGTCAAGACGTTAAAGGAAACATGCAAGCAGCTTTTGCATTACAGCTATTTTCGAGAGGTTGATTTTCTTCGCAACGTGCCTCAGTGCCCATACTTGGTGCGTACTTATGAGGTCTTCATCGATACAAATCTTCTAAAGTGCCACGTAGTGATGGAGTCTATGGATATGAATCTTTGGCAGTTTATGGAACAGAGTGCTGCTCGGCTAAAGCTTTCGACATTGCGCCGGATGCTATATCAAGTAGTAAAGGGCTTGGCGCACATTCACTCGTACGGCTATTACCATCGTGACGTTAAACCGGAAAACGTGCTAGTGAAGAAATTCACTGGAGGAGATGTTCAATTGAAACTTGCTGACTTTGGTCTTTCCCGACACTATGCATGCAAAGACCCTTATACCTCGTACGTGTCCACACGGTGGTACCGTGCTCCAGAACTGTTGCTCAAATGTGGCCAGTATTCGTTTGGGATCGACATTTGGGCTTTTGGGGTGTTATCAGCAGAGCTTGCCACAATGCGTCCATTGTTTCCTGGTGATTCGGAGTTGCAGCAGCTAGAATATCATCTTACATCCTTGGGTAGTCCGCGGGACGACTGCTTTGGCGGTCCGTGGCCGAGTTTCGAAAAGCAAATTTCAAAGCTGGGGCTGGATGCGGGCCATTTCCCCGGGATCCAACCTCCTGGTTCTATTATCGATTATCCAAGCTCGTCATTCTGCAATATGATCAGCCAGTGTTTGAAATGGGATCCCGCGAATCGTACTCCTGCCCATGAGCTATTGAAACACTCTGTGTTCTCCGAGCCGTGCGAGATGAGCAGCAATTACGTCTGCAGCAAGAGCAACAATATCACTGATCAGTATGCGAACCCAGGATTTACTTGCATTGAGGATAAATCACCCTACAATGTGATAAGTGCGAATACGATATCAGCCGCAGAAGGCTTTACGCACTGCGCCGCACCACGACCACGACCACCACCGCCTCCAGGCTCTATAGCTGCAACCGCAGCTTCATCGACAATTTCGTCGACAAAGACATTTGTAAGCGCATACAACGCTACATCACTGACGAGCATGATGGAATCACCTTATGATTCATTTGCCGCACCTTCATCATCTGAAAGTTCACCGCGAACCTCGCTACTCACTCATCCACACACACATAACAACAGTTTCGACGCTGCAATGGCACAGGCCATTGTACGCCTGGATAGAGCATGCTAGAGATTTTTTTCATATTTGCATCAAAAACTTACAAATTTCGCTATGTAATTAGTTGAGTTGCTATATTTATTGACCCCTTCAAGTAAACAAGAATAGAAAAAAAAAGAATAATTTATATTAGCCGGATGAATAACCATTAAAATATATATAGAGAGAAGCGAAGAATAATAAAAATAAAAATAACACATTCGAAAATCCAGCCATGGAAGTTAAAAAAAAAACAGAGTCAAAAACACAAATAAATAATGGGAGGTAATATTCTTTTTTTTTGTTTGTCAAGTTTTATCGAAATCGTCCTTGGTTATCGTTTAGCCTGCTTTTTCATGTAATCAGCCAGACTGAGCTTCTTCTTTTTAGCACCCTGAGCCGCATTTATGATTGAACCATTGGCTTGAATGTCGCTCAACGGCATTTGTTGCATCGGGGTCACTCCCGAGTTGGTCAATGGCGTAGTTGGCGTGGTTGATCCGGACCGTCCCGATGCTGAGGACGCAATCTCCGACGCCGGCAGTGGCGGCGGCATGCGCTGCTTCTGGTCCAAAGTATACGATTTGGCAAAGAGCGGGTTGGAATTTACCGTCGATGTAGGCGTAGGCAGCGGAGTTTCGAGCGAGGGCCCGGCCCGTGTCGGGGGCGATGCTGATTGCGTTGATTGCGTCGGCGGCGAATTCTGAGCTTGTTGTGGGAGGGCCTGTGCTGATGAAGCTGCTGGAGGTGGTGGCGGTGATGGCAGGGCATCCGTCGCAGGTACTTGAGGTTGGTCGGTAAACACCTTTTCGTTGGGCAGCGGCAGGGAGGGCGACTTCAGAGGTGGTGAAGGGGACGGTGCTGATACATGTCGATTCTTGACTTCTTGCTTCACCTTGAGGAAGCGATTGAGCAGCGACTGGCGAGGAGTGAGCGCAGATAGGCTTCTCTGCTTTTTCACGACTGGATCAGTCTGGATCGACTTTGAAGCGGTGGGCGATTTGAACTGAGGGCCCGAGGCAGAGACCGGTGACCCGCGAAGGCTCGCGCTTGGCGGAGAAAGCGGTGCCATCGTATCGCTGGCTCGTTTGCGCTTTTTCGACGTGTCCTCCCTCCTCTCTAGCTTTTCAATCATCGCCATGGCTCCCTGAAGCTTGCGTTCTTCCCGTGCCGAATAGCCCTCTGCGGCAGACCGAGTTGCCCTCGGCGAGCCCGTGACAGCTCCTTCCATTTTCAAACCTATTCGTCTCATATGCGTCAAAACACAATCACCAGTCTGGCCGCATGCACAATCCATACCTCGCTGTGTGATGATTTCCGCGGTATCATACAAGCACTGCCGCTCCACATCGCTGTATTCAGCTTCATCTTCTACACCTTCCGCTACCCTAGCTGCAGGGTGCTTTGGATCCCAATCCCAGGCGACAGTAAGCTCCGATCCAGACTTGAGTGACTCTAGGGCAAATCCACCAAAGCGTACAGAGTGCTCGTCCACCACTATAGAACTGAACTTGACGTTGGGCTTGCATGAGCGGCGGATAAACGCCGCCTCATTGCCCATCCTCCGTCCATCGATAACAAGGTTGAGTAGAGGCAGAAATAATACACCTGGCTTCGGGCACCCGAAAAGTCGATACTGATTAATGGTATTCAATTTGTAGCTTTCCATAGTCATGACTTCGCCCACAAACTCAATCACGTAGCGATTCTTCACCACGGGGTTTTCTAGAAACAATCCATACTTGGAGAAGCCAGTAAACTTGTTCCGTGCTTGGCTGTCAACGAGCTTGACCTTGAACTTTGCAGGGTAAGTGCCGTCCATTTCTTTTTGCGTGAAACCTGTACATAGGTCATCGTACTTCAGACAAATCTCCGGCGCCTGGCTCCACAGTTTCTCTATTGCGTGTGGTATCCTTGATTCTGATATGGGTATGTAGTATGACCGATATGCCGATGTGCTGAGATAGTAGCGGCTATCGGGCTCGACGTCGCTATCTTGCTCCGTGTTGTGTACCTTCGAGTTCTGGACAGTCATACGCCTGCCGCCTCTACCAGTTTTACGCGTCGCTGCTGGAGTCTCGTCGCTTTTTTCGTCACCGTTTACAGCGGCTGTAGCTGCATCTACAGAAGGCGTTCGCTTCTTCTTTGTGTTCCTCCTAGATGGTCGGGTTGTCTGTACATTATTTGAAAGAGGGCTCGACCCGGGGCCAGAGCCAGTGTCTACTGAACCTGTCGTAGGGCTGCTCCCACCATTAGCCGAGCCGTTTTCACTTACTAGTCTCTTCTTTTGCAGCTCTTTAGCCTTGGCTGCGTTGACTTTCCTACTGCCACACTGGTCGCAGTAGTATATCTCTGGTACGTTTTCTTTGCTAATATCGACGCAAACCGCATGCTGCCAAACGTAACAGCGTTCGCACTGGATGGTGAACCCATCGTCGTCATCATATCCGCATATACATCGTATTATTCCCGCGTCCTCGTCGTAGACCTTAGTTGCCGTCGTGGCAAACCTCGCTCTCTTACCTTCGACCGGTTGTTGTTGCTGGGCCGCCGCGGGCGTTGCTTCTGGAGCAGAACCTGTCTGCAACGGCAGAGTGACTTTACTAGCTTGTATGGGCTGCTCGCTTGCTTGCTGCTGCTGCTGTGGATGCGAGTCTAATGAAGCGATGGTCGTGGCAGACATGTCCTCCTTTGGCAGAATATGACTACCAGGACCAACTGCAACTGGCTCTGAATTCATGTCGACAGCTAGGGCCATTCGTCATCGTTCCTTTCGAAGGTCTGGAGCAGCTATGAGCACGATCAGTCGACTAACGTGGGTATTCGGGTCGAAAATCTCCTGAGTTTTAGTTTTTTTAAAAAAGATGGAGGGAGCTCAAGTCGGGGGCATTGGGGGAATATTCCTCTTAGTCTTGGGTTTTTTTTTTGTTTCAAAGGCGAGGGATTCCCCAAATTTTTTTAGTTTTTCGTTGTTGATTTACTGCAGCTTGCGCACGCGTTGGGAATGTGGAGCGCGCAAGTGCGGCACAAGTCTCACGAACGTTGGTGGCGTTTGTGGAATTCTTTTTCAAGCTCAAGTTTGTACGCTTCGTTGATATTCTATTCGCCCCGTTCACAACTACAATCATGGTATGCTTTTTTATTGAGGCTTCTCATACCATACTAACACTTGTATAGGCTCACAGACTGATTATGAAGGTCGTGCTGACCGGCTCGCAGGTTTTTGGCCGGGCATTTGCGGAAGCATACAAGCAGTCGTCTTCGGCATCACTCAAGAATAAGGCCAGTGCAGCTGCCAGAGCCAAGGCAGGTGGCGTGACGTTGGACGAAGCATGCAAGATTCTGGATGTTGATGCGAACAAGCTGACGGTGGAGGGCGTTAAGAAGAAGTACGACCATTTGTTCGACGTCAACTCGAAGGACAAGTCTGGATCGTTCTACCTCCAGAGCAAGGTTTACCGGTCCATGCAGCGTATCCAAGTAGAACTTGACAAGCAGGCACAGAAAGCAGCGGGCAATTCTGGGGGCCAAGCGGCAGGGTCGGCTTGAGATGTGTGAGAGAATGAGTTATGATGGTTCGTCCAGCGGATCATTTTAATTTACGTGTGGTACTAACGAAATTGTAACGATAAAATGTAGAATATTCATATGCATCTCTGTACATATCCAAATGAAAAATACACTTTGTTATAGATTATAAATTGTACGAGCCACATGTCACGCGGCGCTGGCAGAACGAACCAGAAACGCAGATTCTGAAAAGTGTCTTAAATTCAAACTCATTAATTAATCATTACTATTGTGATGTTAAATCACATGCATTATATCTTGTTGTCATTAAATTCCATTGCAGGTTTCAATCTCCACATTGGCGCCTCATTGTTATCCGCAAGAGTATGTGTCCTCACCAACGTATTCTGCTCATCTTCAAAAATCAATGGCGCTGAAATTTGACTAGGAAGAATGTGTCTGTAGCTTTTAGTCGGGCTAGCCGGCAGAACTTCGTGCCCAGCGTCGGCAGCCTTCTTTTTGGTCGAAATATCAAACGAAGGCTTTTTGAACTTTGCGACTCTCAATAACCAGTAGCACAGAACCATCATGACCACATTGAACAAGATGTAGGCACAGAATATCCCCGTATTGCGCCACCTGTCACCGTAGCTAATACCCAGCGACTCCAGCCATTGATCACCGGTGCTAAATCTACAGTACTCACAATTGGAGGTGGCATCAGAATTCGTAATGTATCCGCCCGCTTCGACGATAAACTGGCCTGCGAATTGGGAGCATGTTTGGTTAGCTGGCGGCTGGAATACGTTCAGTTCTTCAGGCTTGCATCGCACCGTCTCACCGTGGAATATAACTCCCAGGAAGTTACTGATAAAGTACGTGAACGGCGAGAGGTGGTACATGAAAGTCCAGAAGTGCATCAAACTTTTCGGCTGGAGCACGCCGCAAAACTGGATCATGAATGAGAAGAAGAGCGAGGAGAGCACTGCTGCAGATGGCGCGTTCGGGCTGATGAAGCCCATCCACAGTGAGAACGAGATCGCGTATAGCTGGAACATGATCGCAAATGTGAAATAAAACATGCCGGCTACCTGTGGTGCCAGTCTAAAGCCACCAGGCAGGTAGAAACAGAAGAATAACAACGTGGAGAAAACGACATGATATGGTAGCTCGGCTAGAAACTGCGATACAAGCAGGAACGACCAGTGGTACATGTTCGATTGTGCCTCTCGCGCTTCAAATACTTCTCTCGTCGGGATCGCATGCGCTTGAATCTGATTACTCAGTGGCACCGCAAGGACCATGATGATGAACACCGCAAACATACTATTCTGCATGCCGGTCAGCGAGTTGTCCACTTTGTAGAATGTAAATCCAGTGAACAACCCAACAATGACCATCATGATAAGCTTGGAGATGAGATAGGTAGGAGACCGCCAGTAGTGTGTGTAAGTACGCGTCAGTACTAATTTGAACTGGGTCCAAAAGCCAACAGCGTATGTACGGTGGAACGAAGCATCGAGCTCCTCGTGTTGCATGTCCCTCAACGTGTCACAAATCTCCTTCACTTGATATTGCAAGTGACGGTATTCTTCAGATTGTTTCCAAATCAGAGCCCAATTCTGCTGGTCTGCAGAAGCCACCTCGCTCTCCAAGCCCGATGCACCAGCACCAATGCACTCGAGAATGTACTCGGCTGGGTTCTCGTCATCAAAGCATTCTCTAGATCCGTGCCTTTCAAAGTAACTTGTGAGTTTGATCGAATCAACGCCTATATCACCGCAGTAGACTGTTTGGCCGCCTCTTTGCAGAAGAATGAGCCGGTCGAATTGCTCAAACAGCGTTGCCGACGGTTGGTGAATTGTGCACAGAACAGCCTGCCCCGTTTCTGCCAAAGTCTTTAAAAGTCTGATGACAGCCCAGGCCGACTGCGAGTCGAGCCCCGAGGTTGGCTCGTCCAAAAAGAGCAGCAACGACGGCTTGGCAACCAATTCAACACCGATAGATACTTTTTTCTGTTGAACGACATTCAGCCCAGCACCGACAGTGCCAATATATGCATCAGCAAAATCTTGCATCCCCAATAGGTCAATAATCTTTTCAACGTACGCCATCTTCTCCGCATCTGGAATACTAGCTGGCCGTCTGAGGCGTGCCGCGAACTGAAGCGACTCTCGCACTGTGGCAGTGGGGAAGTGGATATCTTGTTGCTGGACATATCCAGTACGTCGTTTGAAAGTGTTGTTGATTATTTTCCCATTGACCGTCATTTCACCTGTCACCACACCCATATTGATTCGTTGTGAGAGAACGTTGAGCAATGTGGTCTTTCCAGCACCTGACTCGCCCATCAATGCCGTCAACGAGCCTGGCTTGATAAACCCAGTAACATCATCAAGTAGCTGTTTAGTGCCACCTTTAATCGGTATGGTGTAATCGACGTTCTGCCAGCAGAATATCTCAGGGTTCCGGTTGAGTGGCTGAGGATATTGATGCATTTCAACTGCTTGGGTACTCTTTTCTCTGTGCTCTGTTTGACGCTTGGTGTTCTTGTATTTGATCATATCACCCCCTTGTGCAGTAGCCGAGAGGTATTCTGTAGCATAGGCATAGACAGCGTTGAAGAAGATCCAGAAAGCGCAAAGGATGCCAAAGTTTCTCCACAAATGAGAATAGCTATAGCCGTACGAAACTTTGATATAGGCATCGCCACTGACAAAGGACTGGCCGGGGAGTGCTCCTGCGAATGCACAAACTTGGTTTTCGGGCTTGACGTTGGGGTATGATGGCCCACTTGGCACCAGTGTGTCGCAATCCATTTCTCGCGTGTGAAACTCATTGCTCATGACGGCCTCAAAAGCATAAGACACGGGATTAATATAACTAATCCATTTGAACCACGGGTGCATGCTCGTTGTAGGGATGAGAAATCCTGCGTAAATGCATAGTATCACGACACCAACACCGGCGACAGAGTTAGCTGGCGCATCCGACGCACAAGAAGCCGCAACCATCTGGAAGAATGCAGCGAGGCAGAATGACGCAATTTGCAAAAAGACGTAGAATATGAAAAAGGCTCCGACGTTGTGTCGCAAGTTCGACAAGAAGTACATGATGACCGAGAACACCGCCACGACTCCAACGCGCACAGGTAGATCAGTTACAAATCTTTGCAACGCTTCTGTGCTCGGGTGCGCAAACGAGTAACTTTTGTGTTTCAAGATTATCGGCCGGTGGTCAAATGCCATTGAAATCTCCGCTAATGCCGTCAATGCATTGAACAGCAACGAAAAGAAGAGCACGCCAGATCGCGACCGCACACCATTCGTATCGTTAGGAGTATTGTAAAACAATGACCCCGATATCAACGCCTGGATCAGTGCGCCGACAATACGGAAAACGTAGTAGGCCATGTTACCACGCACTCGCTGGAATCCTCGCACAATGGCTAGCTTCATTTGAGCTGGATACGTGATCAAGTACCGGGAATTGAGCCGCTGATGGCTCATCTTCTCACGGCTCCGCACTTGTCTAAATCTTTTCAATGTGCTTTCCTTGTTCATCTTCTGATTGTAGATCTCTCGCTCTTCGGCCAACGCGATGTACTCACGGGACTGCCGCCAATACTCTACAAACTCTTCTGCAGTGCGAGGCACATACTGTTCCATCCCAGGTCTCGGGAATCTGGCGGTCGGATCAGTTATCGCAGTCAAAAATTCGGCTGTCGTTTGTCGCGAAGGGCACTCAAAGCCCATATCCTCAAAGTATCGCTTAGCATCCTGTGATCGTCCAAAATAGATTTGTCTACCCGAGTAGAATATCGTGACCTTGTCAAACTTTTCGTAAATGTTGTCACTTGCTTGGTATAACGCCACAACAGCGACGTTACGCAAGATATTCGTCGACGTTCTCAAGGCATTTGCATATTCTAATGCGGTGGACGCGTCCAGCCCACGCGTCGCGTTATCGAAAAAGTAAACCGATCCACGCGCAGCTAGGGCTTCCACGATAGACACTCGCTTACGTTCCCCTAATAAGTTAGCAATATTGTTTGAATATGAAATTCGTACCCCCGGATACTCCGCGCACAAACGAAGAGCCTACTTTGGTTTTGTATGTGTGGCTAATGCCGAACACAGTACTCAACAGTTTCAGCAGGTCAGCTTGGTATTGTTTCCTGGTTTCCCCGTCAGCTCGAGCTTTGGGTGTTTTCGAAGCGATTGCAAACTTGAGAGTTTGCTCGACTGTTAGATGAGGGAAATGAATGTCGTCTATGTTTGTTAGTTCAACCGCTGTCTGCTTCTCGGAACGTACCTTCGCCATTGTAGATTACATCAGGCTTGAAATATTTCAGCATATCCTCTTGCGCGACGCCGTCATAGAGAATATCACCAGTTACGTCGAGAAATTGGTCAGTTTCCCCGGCAAGAGTCTTTAAGAATGTCGAGCATCCTGCACCTGGCCGTCCTAGAACTAGCAGCATTTCACCGGCTTCTACCAATCCGTCAACACCTTTTATAATACTCTTACCTGGCACTTGCTTTCTGGTACCTGGTAGCTTGAAACAACTCTTGATGAACCCTGAAACAGAAGAATCCGAAGCATGTTCTCTGGCAATGCCTCGAGTGCATAGATTAGCGAACGACACACCGGTGTGGCTCAGCTGAGTGCCCTCAGAATCCATTCGTCTGAATGCACTTTGCAGAATATCTGCCAATTCGCCATTAACGACACTGAGACGATTGCCTTGTCGCAGTATATCGCTGAAGGTGGTCGACGACAAGTCCCTAGATAGTTCCTCCAGCTGACGGACAGACTCTGGATCCTCCATGATCCTGCTAAGCCTTTGGGCTGTCTTCACGTAATCGTCTGCCTCTTCCTCATCTCTCAACGTTGTATTCGATGTCTGTGGTTGTACCACATGGTCATTGCCGCCGCTTAGCGTGGCGTTGCTCAACGAAGCAGTTTCACCGTTCATGTTGTCCTTGCGAACAGGTGGATGTTAGAAAGGAAGGAAAACCTGCAAACATGGAATTTTGAAGTATCACATTTAGCCAGCTTATTTGAAGGCTAGTCCTGAGAAACTGGCCTTGTCGATCTCAAGGGATTGCCTGTAGCTCAGGAACCAGGGTTGAAGGCATGCCATTTCCCATGGACTGGAACGCGGGTGGCCGGCTCTGACCCCAGGAATTCTGCCGGCTGTCAGAGTTTAGTCTACTCGTTCCTCTTACAAGAAACAAGCTATTCCCATAACATTCTTCGTTTAGAAGCTCATATTAATGTTGGTTTGTACTGCCCTAAAACGCACAATCCCTGCGTGTGTCTAGTCAAAAGTGCACGGCTTAGACGGTGCAGATCGCGATCGCGATTTAAAGCTTGCATGTGTGCCCCACGCGCCAACCCGCGTGAGCACCAACCTCCGGTTACCGCTGTTTTGATACGCGAAAATTATTACAGATGCATCAGATACACTGGGCAGGGACAAATGAGAATAGATGGATTAAATCCTGTTTTACACTTAATACATGAATGTAGAATAGATTCTACAAGTTAAGAATGTACTGTCTGTAGAACGCAATTGCCTCGATGTGGCTCTCCAAAAGGCAGTTCTCATTGACAGTGTGGATACCGCCGCCGTTGGCAATCATGTCAGGAAGAAGTCGGAATGGCTCGAATCGGTAAATGTTCTCAGTCAAGTTCCAGTAGAATCGGGTATCGGTGTTACCGGTCATCAATGCCGGAACAACAATCAAGTTGGTGGCCTGCTTGAACTGGTGGTTGTCGAGCTCGAAAAGAGGACCGGCAAAGTCCTCGAAGATGTGCTTGATGGTACCGGCAAACACGTCCCATGCCTCGCTCTTGTCGGTTGGGGTAATTGGAGCAGGCTCCAATGGAGCGGACTTAATTCCACCAACGGTGAAGTACTGCTCCTCATCCTGGCCATCCAAGATAGTTTTGCCATCGACCTTGACACCGAGGTTGTGCTTCTTGGCAATAGTGAGAACGTTCTCAACGAGCTTCTGCTTGGTCTCTTCAGTAGAAGAGTCAATGGAAACACGGTTGTCGATCTGGATAGTGACCTTCTCTGGGAGAGCGTTGATCTTCAATCCACCGTTGATGATGTCGACGGATTGCGAGCTCTGGAAAAGGTACTTGAGCTGAGGAGCGGCAGTGACGAGCTTGTCCAAGATGATCTTGGTCGACTTCTTGCACTTGCCAGCAGAAAGCAAGAGCTTTCGAGTCTGCTTGTCCAAAGTTTCAGAGTTGATGCCCACACAGTGCAGCGCCTTGATGACTGGGTTCTTCTCGCTCAGTTCTGGCACATAAGGAGTGTCCTCAATCTCAGTGATGAGCTGAGAAATGATTCCAATACCGTTGTGGTCTGGTGGAGCTGAGGCGTGGCCACCCTTGGTCAACAAGGAAATCTCAATGCCAATGTTGCCCTTCTCAGCCACAGAAACAGTAGCAACGTCAGTACCAGCCAATCGCCAGATACCCATGCCACCTTCGTCAACAATAGTGTGAATGCTGTCCTTGCCGTATCGCTCCTCAATGGCAGCGGCAAGCTTTCCAGCGCCGTTGAAGCCGTGGCTCTCCTCGTCGTAACCAAGAGAAATCAAGATAGTTCGTCGAGGCTGCTTACCCTGAGAGAGCAAGTCTTCAACAGCACCAAGAATGGCAACAACAGGGTTCTTGTCGTCCATAGTTCCTCGGCCCCAAACGCTCTTGCCATCGAAATGTGCGCTGTATGGAGGGTAGAACCATTGGTCGACAGTCTCTGGCAACACTGGCACCACGTCCATGTGGCCCATGAGAACAGTTGGCTTCAAGCTCTCATCAGTACCCTTCCAAGTGTAAAGAAGGCCGAATTGGTTCACCACCTCCTTAGTCAAGTGGCTGTGGATGTGTGGATAAGTCTTCTCAAAGTACTCGTGCAACTTGAGGAAAATCTCCCATCGCTCATCTTCACCTGGTGGACCCATAGACTCATTCGACTCGGTTGGGATCTGAATTGCGCCCTGGAATCGAGCCAAGGAGATGTTTCGGTACTCCTCAGTGTGCAAGTAGCCGAGCGACTGGTTATCATGGATATACTCCTCTGGCTGGATCTTGTTTGGCTGGTAGCAAACTTTATCGGCATCAATCTTGCCCAATCCCTTTCGGCCGTCCTTGTGTTTGTGGTTCTTGGACTGGTTATTGGGGAAGGTCCCGGGCCTAATATCAAGGTTGAAGACGAGGCCGCACAAGAGGACAATAGCAAGCAGTTTTTTCCACGTCCAACGCTTAGTAGCGACGACCGCTTCTTGCTGCTGCTGCTGCTGCTGAGCAAGCAGTTCATCGCTCACTTGAGGAAGAACCTTTTCCGACATTCTCTTTCCGTTGTCAAGCGATGGAGAGAGAGAGAGAGTCGACGACAGTGGGGATGGGAGGTTTTTTTATATCTTAGATCAGGATCCGGATAGCGTACCGCAGGTTTCATGCTTCATGCGGTCGCCGCCCCCTCCTTGGGGGCAGGACTCTGTTTACGTAATTTCTATGCGCTATATGCAAATTAGCTTCTACCGGTACAGTACTCCAACATGAATTGCTACTGGAGAGACATTTCGGTATTCCGTTCTGCATACATATCTCCAGGTTCGGACTACGAAACCTCATTTTCCAATTTCGCTCATGGCGGATAAAGCTTAAAGGAAGTGCGGCTCGGCATGAATTTTGAACAACAAAGCGCACCCCGATAGAAACAGGAACCGTACGGCACCGATGGCAGGCAAACATTTTTTACGGCTCATCTAAATCCAAAATCCTGTCGACCAATTGATAGCATAATTAATGGCAGATTCCATATACACAGCGGTGAGTCAGAGCGGCTGGGAACCGAGGACCGAGTACTGTAGCCGATGATGGTTGGAGATGCTCATCCCGGGGGCGCGATACCGCTTGCGGGCCGTGCATGACACGGGCCAGCCATCGGCATGAAGATAATGCAGAATGGGGTTCAACGGTATTAATGGAAATGGGCGATGTTCATAATAATTTGCACTTGAATTGTTAAAAAGATTCGGGTTTTTGTGTTTTTTGGATTTGGATTTTTAAGCTTAAATTGAGAGAGAAAAGTTACAGGTTACAGAAGAAGCTTGGCAGTCGTGGCAAGTGCCCAAGAGTCCAACTCTCTCACAGTGTGGCGAACTTTTGGTGATGCACAGATACCGGTAGCTACGGTACGGATGCTCGGTACTGAAATAAGAGCCGAAATTGGAGCTTTATCAACTGCGGCACTACCCCTGGAACTAAACCTTGATCAAATTTGTGGGCAGCAGGCGAACACGGTGCCTAAGACAGCATCTGTTCATTATCTGATCTATTCATTTGATCAAACTACGCATGTGATATTTAAATCAACCTGAGTCACCGCATCCTGTATCAGATAAAAACCTGGTACCGGTATCTGAGTTGGAGTGAGTGCACTAATCACTCGAATGAGTATGGTGATTGAATTCTAGGTGATCAGATCGTCGAATACATTTGAGCATGACGCATGAATTTGAACATCAGTCTCGCACCTGAGATAATCACCGGAATGACGAATGCTAAGACCGTATTTTCATGATGCGTCTACTGATATGCCTACTGAGAATAGCATTCTCACACCACTCAGTAGTACGGCTGGACCAAATGCGGCCCATCTGTAACTACACCTAAGCATCCTATCGTCCACCATTACATTCTACACCTCGACGAACTGAAGATAATTTCACTGTTTTAAAGTTTTTGCTTCTCAGTTCACGTGTGCACGTTACCCTTTCAATATCTCCAGAACAATGTCGATCCCCGCAGCCCCAGTAACGGCTTGGTGCATCCTGAGATTTCCCCCCTGACCGATAACGTCATAACTTGAAACACCAAAACCACAGGTATAAATATATATAAAACGACAATAAGTAGTTCTTCAACCCTCACGACACGTTGAGATGTCCGACTTCCAGCCGACAGCCCATATAGTGGACACGCTCAAACCGTTTCCGCCGCTATCGCGCACTCTTGATTTCGAGGAGCTGGTGTACACCCTTGAGCTGTACATTGTCGCAGCAGTAGACACCCCGTACACTGAGGACCAGCTGAAGGAGGCCACACTGGCACAGCTCATCATCAGACCACTGGTCAACTCGTTGATATACCCCAAGAATGCATCAGGAATCCATACAGACCTGGAGGACCAGCACCGCGGGCTGGTTGCTGCACTGCTCGTTGCGAGGGCAGACTTTTTGAGTGAGGACGAAGAAGACGTTGTGTACGGGTACAGGGAGCGCAGCTTGAATGAGGCCCGTGCAATCACCGCTGAACAGATTGCTGCAAGATTCATCAACATGGTCAAGAGCGACGTTGACCGTATCGAGTTCCTTACCTACGAGTATGGATCTGGCACAGGGAACCAGTCGCCTACAAGCACTGCAAGCGAGACGACCCCTCTACTGGCTCCCATTCACGACATGCACCGCGAGCAAGTGGAGAGAAAGTGTTGCATCGATACCTCGTACAAGGAACACAGCGCGCTGGAGCTGGCGGTACTCTACGAGGCCAAGAGCTTTCTGAGTGCTGGACCGGTAGAGAACATTCTCAATCGAATCTGGAAGGGACACATTGTGTTTTGGAACGGGCTCAATGCATCTACCAGAAGATCCGCTCAGATATACACTCGAGCAGCACGTAATCGCACCGATAACATGTATGCCCGATTGCGAGTGCCGCGGTACAGGTCGTTTTTCATCATGACCAACTACGCCATTCTACTGGCATTGTTCTACGCATTGCTATTCAAGCAACAGCAAGTGCATAGAGTCAACAAGGACACGAGTGTGACATGGGTTGAGATATTCTTGCATGTGTGGTTTGCCGGATTTGTGCTTGATGAAGTGGCCCAGATACGTGCTGCCGGATCAATCAAAAATTACTTGTCAGATTATTGGAACATTTTCGACTTTACCATGATTGGCATATACCTTTCATTCTGCGCCATAAGATACCACGGTTATTACGAAGAAGAGTACAAGATCACCCAATTTGCATACGACGTGTTGTCGCTAGAAGCTTTACTTCTAGTACCGAGAATGTTTTCGTTCTTAGCGATTTATCCATACTTCGGAACACTACTCCCTTGTCTCAAGCAACTGGCCAAGGAGTTTATGAAGTTTATCACTCTTGTAGTGATCGTGTACATTGGCTTCCTCACCACGTTCACGTTCCTAGGGCGGTCAAAGTTCACAATGGACGAAATGTACTGGCTCTTAATCAATGTGTTTTTCGGGTCGCCGAACCAGGGATTCGACAGAGCGTCGGATATCTCGCCAGCGTTCGGGCCATGGCTCATGCTGCTCTTTGTCACTTTGACCAAGATGGTGCTCATCACCGTGCTCGTGTCGACAATGTCGCAGCGGATGACTGCAATGATGAAGAAAGCTCGGGAGGGGTACGTTTATTTATTTGCATCGACTGTGCTTGAGTCCACGTCTACTGGAGACAAGCTCACGTACTTTTACCCACCGCTTAACTTGATTACTCTTGCCATGCGTCCAATGCGGCTAGTGCTGGGCCACGACCGGTACAGGAAGTTCAAGATCGCAGTGCTCAAACAAACTCACTGGCCGTTTGCATTTTCTATCTGGGTGTTTGAACAATTCGAAGCTGCTCATATTGACCGCAAGCACCGTGCCTTCCTCAAGAAACGGGGCCATGCCTTCAAGCACAGTGCTACAATTTAAACGATTTGAACGATTTAAAAACGATTACTTACATTTCGTATTACATACAAATACTTTCAAAGAACCAAAAAAAGAAATAAATTAACAGGTCAAAAACAAACTTTTGTTTTCTTAGATGAACCCTCCAGAGCCGCTGAATCTCCTGTCTGAGCCACTGAATCGACTGTCTTGGGGCCCAGTCGGGTCCCATCGTGCTCCTGGAGGCCTCATCAAGTCGTCACCATCACGTCTGCTACCTCTTCTTTGCTGCTGGAAAAGAGGGTCATCAAAGGTTGGATGCATTCCACCAGTGGGGTGTGTCGGTCCTGTACCCAGAAATGGATTCAAAGGCGGGTTTCTGCCCACTCCTGGCGGGAACAAGTCTTGATCCCCATATCCAAACGGATTGGGGGTATTGTCTCTCGACACCTCCCTTGAAGAGTTGCCCAGCATTTCGTAATCGTCTTCAAACCCTGGTGGGCCCTCACGGTGAATAGGATGGTCAACTCTGAATGCGGCCGGCATTGGTGGCGGCGGTCCGCTGGCATTTGGAGTATTTTCTCTCGACGCAGGCTGACTGTCCGACTCTCGCAACTGATGACGGTGGCCTTGAATGTCTCTAGGTATACCCAAATGCTCTGTTGACGTGGACTTGGTCGTTTCTTCTGCATCATCAGGAAACAACTTTCGCGCAATGTCTCTTGTCAGCTTCTTGGCTACATTTTCCACCGCTTCGTCACTGGCAAATGCATCACGAACCTCTTCTGTACCATCTGGTCGTTGGAAAAACGCAGCTCTGACAAGACTATTCGGTTCCACTCGAGTACTAGCGTCGGTACCGTTACAAAGCCCATTCACCATTGCTGATCCGCTTCCAAGCTTAGTAACCGTAAGATCCACGGCCTGTCCGTTATGCAAGTACTTGAAAGTGAAAAACTGGGGCGACCCCTTCTGCCACGACTCGTTCAATGCTCGAACGCTGTGCAAATCAAACTCTCCGTCGTCACCTTCATAGCTCCATTTCGAGTGCAACGCCCATGCGTGCACTACAATCGCCACTACATCCAGCGGCGTCTTCAAAGCTCCCACCGCGCTTTCCTGGTCTTCTCCGCCTAGACTCTGACATATAGTCTTATACAAATGCGCTGCGTCCATGCTGTTTTTTTTGGAATTTTCAGCAATATTGTAAAAGGAAAAGCTCTCTCCACTTCAGTTTTTGTTGTTGTGTCAAGGACAAGACAAGCTGTGCGGCTCAAAAGTCTATTGTCCCTCCCTTCACCGTGTTGCTGAGGGGCGCGCAGCTTGTGCTGTACAGCGTACAGCGGCACCCTTGTCACCACGCACATAATCAACGAGACATTTCTATACACACTTTTATCTCTCAGAAACCCAGATGAGAGACGTCCCGTCGCAGTGGACGGGCCAGGCGTCCATCAGGGGTGCGACGGAGTTTACGCGCATGTTCCTGCTCACGGTGTGCGTCGCAGGACTGCAATTGACATGGATATGTAACCTTTTTGGGTGTGTGGGAGTGCTAACATTACTAGGCACGGGGTGGAAATGTCGTACGTGAACATGTACCTTTTATCTCTCGGCATGTCCAAGTCGCTGCTTTCGATAGTGTGGGTGGCAGGTCCACTGTCCGGACTAGTCATGCAGCCGTTGGTCGGTGTACTATCGGACAATTCCACAAGCAAGTACGGCCGCCGCAGGCCGTATATAATGGCCGGATCGTTTATTGTCGCAGGAGGCCTGATCACCATGGCGTGGGCCGAGAGCATTGTAGGCGTGTTTGTCGAGTCCAAAGTGCTCACGATCATACTAGCGGTCGGCGCCGTGTTTGCTACGGACTTTGCGTTGAACGCGGTGCAAGCATGTTGCCGAGCATTGATTGTGGACGTTTTGCCTACTTCGAAACAAGCGCAGGGCAACGGCTGGGCCGGTAGAATGATTGCAATCGGCCATTTGGCAGGGTACTTTGCGTATGTACATTTTTGCGATTCAAGATTTTCTAACTACGAATAGTGGGTACATTGATCTGGTTGAGATTCTCGGCGGGTGGTTAGGAGACACACAGCTCAAGTCTCTGTGCATAATTGCAGGCGCCACTTTAATCCTCACATCAAGCATTACATCCTGGGCCGTGACCGAAAAGGCGCACGCCGCACCTGCTGCGGCAGAATTAAGTAAACGCCGCACAGCTGTACAAGTTTACGACATTTTCCACACGCTCGCACAGACGGTATGGACACTCCCAGACAGGATCAAGATGATCCTGCGGATCCAGGTGTTTGCGTGGTACGGATGGTTTACATTTTTGTTCTACTCGGCTACATGGGTGAGCGAGGTGTACATCAAGTACTCGGCCCCTTTGCCATCTAGTAACAACGACCATTCAATGAAAAATTCAACAACTCATGTGTTTGCGCGCGAGGACCGTGATGATAAAGTGGGCCACATGGCCCGCGTGGGATCCATGTCGCTCATGGTGTTCTCCACCGTGTCACTATTATGCACTCTAGTATTGCCCGAACTGCTTAAACGGCCCATGGGCAAGTTCACATTCAACTTGACCGACCTATGGTTTGCATCGCACCTGGTGTACGCGTGCGCGGCGCTGCTTACGGGTTTTGCACGCTCGGTGCAGTTTGCAACACTGGTAGTCGGCACGTTTGGCTTCTCGTGGGCTGTCACCACCTGGGCCCCGTTTGCATTACTGGCTGAGGAAATACTCAAATTGAACGAAAGCTATAATCTTGCACCAGACGACGAGTTTGATGAGGAACTGGGCTTGGAGAATGAGGTTGGCGAAAAGTCGGGGATATACCTGGGCATTCACAATGTCGCAATCACTATCCCGCAGTTTGTATCGACTCTTGGTTCGTTTTTTATATTTACAATTCTCGGAGAGAGTGGGGAGAAGGAGGAACTGCCGACTGATCCGGGGCAAGGCGACGGTGGTAGGGCAATTGCTTGGACATTGCAAGTGGGTACCGTCACTGCATTGGCAGCTGCCTATTTGACTAGACGACTAAAATATATGTAAAAACCGCATTTTTGTATAACCTATGTACTTTTTTGATCTTTTTTCAATGTCATTTATTGTTAAAAAAATAAATAAAGAATATGCATGTATAAATTGGAGTCTTGTTACTTTATTCCAAATCCCTGGCTGCACTCCACCGCCATGTCCATCTTTGCCTCCAGCTTCGCACGGCTGGAATACTCGTTCAAGCACAGTTGATTGAAACACGTGTGGCAGGTAGGCAGCCGGTTGGTGTCGGGGCCTGCCCACGAGATTTTGAACGGCAAGTTCGCTATACCGGTTGCAGGAACACGGTCACTGCCAGTAACAAACTGCAGCAACCGCCGCTGCTTGTCAGGAGTCAGATCTGCAAAATACTTCCAAAACCATTTAATCACCAAATGCTGCGACGGGTCCTTGGCCGGAAAGTTCTGGTACTTTGTTACAGACTTGAGTGCCTCAACATCAATCGGTTCAAGACACCCGCGAATGAGCAGTTCCAACTCCTCGGGGCGAAACAACGTCAATGCATTGCCCCCACACACGTTGTAAAACCCTTGCTTGAATGCATCAAACTCCTTCCGAACAGAAACGTCCATATAGTATGAGATGACCCGCTTGACATAGTCGCCCCGATTAGCCTTGGTCACAGGGGTGGACTCGCCATCTATAGTCAACGGCTTGTCATACACAACACCGTTAGCATTCACCTCAGAGACTGTAAAATTGAGTCCAAACACTTCTTCAAAGTCGTCGCCTTCGTACTCCAACAAGTACTTGAGATTCCGACCGTAAGAAGGCTTGAACTCGGCAAAGTCTTCCAATGTGTACCCGCACCCCAAAAGCTTCTTGAATACAACCGGCGGGAAGTTGACATCAAGGATTGTGGAATTGTACAGTGCCAACCCGACCGCGACACCTGTAAGCTTAAAATACTTCAATGGCAGTTGAGAATTGGCATCGAACCAGCAATACCGGGACTCTTCTTCTTCAACAAACGCACCAGTGTCCGGATGGAAAAGCTCCCTCATTAGCAACAAAAACCATTCTTTCCTTAGCCCTCCCGCATCAACACCGGGCTCACCTATAAACTCGATTCTTAGACCCTTTTTCAAATCTCCTTCAAACTGTTCAAAAGCTTTAAAACTGTCTTCTAATAACTTCTCACGCCTGACCCGAATGTACAAATACGGACTGGCCGAGCATCTCCGTTCCAGAGCCCCGAAAAATGCCTCTTGCGCCATATGCTCCATTTGCCTCCTCGCGTCATACTCCAGGATTTGAGTCTTTGACGACATACTAAGCAAGAATGGATACTGGCAGAATGCCACCCTCGGATGGTGCATGATTGAAAAATCAAACGCACCAAATGTACCCGATTTGACAGGATCAGGTGCCGGAATCATAGTCGACGTATCGCGTGGATGCGGCTGAATGTGATGGTGGGATAGGGTCGACGACGGAACGCCCAGCTTTTGCCAATCATCAAAATCGCTTGTCACGTCTGTAAAGTCGACCATGGAGTTGTAAAACACAGAAATAGGAATCTTGGGAGAGTGGATTACAGTGGTGGCGTTGAAAAAGATTGCAAGCACTCGTAGAAACGCTGCAATTCTCCAATCGTCGCCATAAAGCTCGGGCCGAATCCGCTTTCCGCCAATAGATCTTCGCTTTCTCGCTCGTGGCATGCCAACAATGCCATACACGCTGTGGTTGTGTCTGTGGCGATGATTACCTCCACCAGACGAGCCATGGTGGCTCCTGCTTGAAGATGAATTTGAGTCCTCAACGGGAACAGACATGGACCGTGAGTGCCGTCGAGCATTACCCCCGCTGCCGCCATTTCCCGCTGCGGTAGATGCTGACGATGATGTGCTATTGAAATCACTGAGCCTTCGTTTGTCTATTGCTTCGAAAGTCGCAGTGTATGATTTCCGTGATGTATAATGCAAGGTCAACCGGTGAGCTACATATGCGTTCAAGAGCTCAACCTTGGGTTGGAACATGTCAACTGGGTATCTCGATAACCAATTAAGCATGTAGTGTCTAGATTTCTTTGGCGAATGCGCCAAAATGCCAATTGTTCGTTCTAATAGCTCCAAGAGTAATGGCTGGAGTTTGCCAAATTTGATCGTCTCGCCCTTGGCCGAAAAGATCGAAAAGTTGTACAGTAAAGGGTTCTCTAGGATCATGAGCAGGAAAACCACGTCCCCGGGGCTTTCCAGAGATTGTTTTGGTCGCTTGAGTAGGGAAATCAATGAAGTGACAATGCACTTCATTGGCGACTCTGACCCCAGATTGGCGATAGCTTGGTAAAACTCTCGCACTGCTTTTAGATCAACATTGGGTCTAGAGTAACTCAGTTTAGACGAAGTTGAAGTCATTGTATGTTCTGGCAGCGGGAAGGAGTTGTTCAAAGCCGGTATTGAGCTGAAACAGCTCGTTAGCAAAGCTTCCAAATGTGCATATTGGTTCGGATTTGGGGTGGGCAACCGAAACTTTCTGGCGTCCTCTGTAAATCCTGGCTGAAACGTTTGATGGTTCCGTTCGTCCGCTTCAATTGTTGCTTTCACAAGCTCCAAATTAAGGCAAATGCCGTCGCTGGGTGGAAATGTTTGCAAATCGTGGAAGGTCTCACATATCGAACCTGAATATAAAGTTAGCAAATTTAATCTTGTCTACAGTTCCCTCCCCTATTTCTTTTCCCCTGGGCAAGGATAACTTTACTCGCACTTTAAACTCTCAAGTTGCGTAATTTTTTTTTTAATTTTTCAATCCGTTCGTACCGGATCACCGGTCCATCTGAAATTCTGGGTCAGCCGAGCAGCAGCAAAGCTATGCAGCATCTTGACTCAGAAACCGCGCCACACGAGCACCTTTAATCACGCACGTAGAACAAGTAGTGTGAAAATGAGAACAATGGATTTCCGCATCAACCTTGAAGAGTAAAGTATGAGTGTATCGAAAAAGGGGAAAGTGGCGAATGAACCATGAGAACATACATTTGAAGTAGTGTACGTAAGGCGGAAATTGTAGTCGAGTACCGCAGCATATACATTTCTTGACAACCTTGAATGGGGGGTTAGTAATTTTAGCAGCAGATCAGAAAACATACCAAACGCTCCTTGCGCGGCGATAGTGGGGCAGCAGCAGAAGCAGCACTGGCGGCGGTACCACCAACACCACCTGTGCTAGTCGAGGTTGGCCTGCTCACCTGAGCGTTTGCAGCGGACACCGAGCTCATGATCTCGCTGGCTGAAGCATAAGTGGACACATTAGGCACGGACGATTTCGATCTTGAGCTCTCATTATTTGCAGGTGGCGAAGGCGATGGTGACGGCGACTCTTTCCTTCTGAATGTGAACCAAGAGGGCATCAGTAGGGGTTCGATCGCAGAGGGGACGAGGGTCTGTGCACTTCTTTCTTGGTGTTGCAAGGGGTATGTTGTGGTTTGAAGAACTGAGTGTGATCTACAGAGTAGATGTTATTGAATAAAGAAACAAACCGTAGACTCGGAAATCACGATTAGAAGGAGACAAACTGTTGCAAAAGTCTGTGGTGGCGAGATATATGTGAGTGTTGTAAGAAGCGGTGTTGTGGTAGTGAAGATGAGATGCGTGTGCGTGATCAGTGCCAAAAGGCGATACTAGTAATATATGGATGTGATCCACTTTGAGGCGCGCCCTTAGTAAGTGTGTTCTGTGCTTAGTTAAGTGCTAGAGACAACTATCGATAAATGGCAAATAAACTTTATAGGAAATCTAGTGATATTTATATAATTGGAATTCATTATGATCTTGAGTAGATCTGATACATATTCCCCAGTTGATCGATAGGGCGTGGGGTGCTGCTATGCTACCTACCAGACCAGGGTTACTGTAGAAAAGCGGAAACTTGATTCTCGAATCGGAACAGATGAACATTATTCTAGGGGGTTTACCCCGATAATCAGGGTTTGTTCTTTTGATTCTTTTGAGGGTTTCTGTTCTTTGAAGACCTGGGATTTTGGAGAACATGGGGACGTCCGATACACTACACCAGTTCCAGTTGATAACTGTCTTCAAAAGTTGTTCTTATGAACACATATCTAGCATTGGCTCTTGCAAGACCAGCCAAACTTACAAATCTCCAATCTCATACCCCTTCGATCTTTGCCGTTGTTCCGATATACAGTAGCTGTTATCACGTTCTGTGACTCGGGAGTAATGTCTCACAATGCGATGACGTTTGACGGACAAGGGAGATGAGATGTGTTTCTAAGTCATTCGATATGCGATGTCTGATTAGTTGTTTATTTATTGCGTGTCTGTGCACATCTTTTTCCTTCAGCTATAGGTACGCAAGGTCTGGAACCGTCTATCGATGCAATTTGTGTACATGCTCAACGGTCTGAACAGAGCTGATCCTTACATTTAAGCCCATTTTAGCTGTGCGGACAGCCCCTGATGCCCCGCTTTACTAGGCAATTGCAACCTCCCAGCGCTGACGCCGGTAGAAAATTAGTGGAGCTCCTGATAGAGAGAGAGCGTTGGAGGTAGTGAAGGGGGTTTAATTCGAATAGGTTTTATTTATTTATACAGTATATGTCTGGATTATTGCATTTAAATGTACATAAAAAATGTCGTGTCAAAATGGTTGCTCTGGAATATTCTTCCAGCACCACCTTAAGTATAAATCGGTGGCCGCCAGCCCCTCCCCTCCCCCTCCACCTCCTCTTCCCATCTGGCTCTCACACTCTCAGACCACCACGCTTCAAGCCGGATTAATCTTCAATTTCACACACAACGCTCAGATATCGTCCCAAAGACTACACACGGCACTCCCTCTCTCTCTCCAAGATACCACCCATCGCATAAATATCATTTACCTTACTACACAACACCACACACACATATAACCTCCAACCCATGACAACGACGGTGCCTGCGGTCTACGCATTCCCAGAGTTCTCTGGCGTTGCGGCGGCGGTGGCTGACCATGTCGTCGCTGCCCAGAACGCTGCGCTTTCTGCCCACGCACAGTCGTCGTCATCCAAGCATGGCACCCCGACTGCATCGCCTGCTATGACCGCTGCAAAGGCATCCAAAAAGCGGTTCAAGATTGGCCTATCCGGTGGCTCGCTCATTTCGGTGCTCAACGAGGGCCTCTTACAACGAGACGACGTGCAGTGGGACAAGTGGGACATTTACTTTGCCGACGAGCGACTGGTGCCATTCGATGACCCACAGTCCAATTACGGCCTGGTCAAGCGGCAGCTGCTGGACCTGATCCCGGAGGGCCAGCCACGGCCCAACGTTTTCCATGTCGACGAGTCGCTGATAGACGATGCGCAAGAGGCCGCCGACGCTTACGAAAAGACTCTCATTCAGGGGTTTGCAGCAAAGGACTCGGTCAAGCTGCCAATGTTTGATCTGCTGCTGCTAGGTTGTGCCCCCGACGGCCATACCTGTTCGCTGTTCCCCAATCACCAGCTGTTGCGAGAGCGGCTTGCATGGGTGATGCCTATTGAGGACGCCCCCAAACCTCCTGCTAGACGAATCACATTGACATTACCGGTCATTTGCCACTCGAATCGAGTCACGTTTGTGGTGGAGGGCTCGACAAAGGCGCCAGTTATCAAGACGATTATGGAGCGGCCGGAAAAGGGGCTGCCAAGTAGTTTGGTGAACGAAGGTGCCGCTGGTAAAGTGAGCTGGTTTGTTGACGACGAGGCATTGACTGGTGTTTTTGTCACCAAGAAGGAATATAAAGTGCTGGTTAAGAAGACGTGATGTTAGGTGTTTAGTATACATAAGTTCCTTTTAATGGCATTTTCTTACAACATTGCGGAGCGCAGCGACGCTTCTGTGTAGTTCTTTTCAAAAGAATGGAATTGTCGGTTCTATTCTTTAATGAACATAGGAAGAATCAATCTCTTCAGAAGTTGAATTTGTTGCCATCCGTAATTCGACTCTAGTACAGGCTCTCAAGAGTTTGTATTCGTTTTGATCATTTTTACATATTTAAATAAGCGTTTTCATGTAGCAAGATTCTAAGATGCATCGTATTTTTTTCTTCGCATGATTTTTATTCATAAAGGTCGTGTGTTTTTTGATTTTTTCGTAATCCCCTACTCCAATGGCTCGGTGGTACTGCTTAGCCTGTTCAAATGAAGATAAACATCCGTACCATAGCCTTCCATCGAAATCAGCTTCAAGTCGCCGCCAAAGTACCGTGCATACAGTCGTGAAATGGGCAGACCGTACCCGAATCCAGCCATTGGCGCCTTGAAATCGCTCCTGCTTCGATCTGGGTCCAGCATGGGCGTGTCCTTGACCGTCGTATACATATATGTCCACACAAACGGCACCTCTCGTCGTGGGATCCCGCCTCCTTCATCGGAAATCTTGATCGTAATATCTTCTTGGCCCTTGGCAACAATTACTTTGATTGGCGGATACGAGTCTGCGTCCTCGCCATATGTCTCCACAACCGCTCGCAGCGAATTCTTGATAGTCTCAAACAACATATGCGAGAGATGCCCCGGAACGTACATGAAATTGATATCTGGGTGACAGACAATCTCAACCTTGGGCGCGGCAAACAGCCCATACCAATCTTCACACAAGAAACGAGCATTCTCAGCAGCGATTTCCGCAAGTTCTCGCACATTGGTATGTGTACAAATAATGCCCACATAGTCATTTCGGATACCCCTGTCTAGATTCAGGGCAATGTGCTGCCCAATGAGCATTCGAATTCCGATTCGGCTCATGTAGAACCGGTCCAAGAACGACTGTATCGAGTAATCCACCTCCATACTAGGCCTTGAATTCTTCCACTCAATCACACCTTGAGCGACTGTCGACACAACACCATCGTGCCGACTTTTAATTTTTTGCAACCTCTCTGTGACAACTTGATTGTAATTCGAAATCTCCGGCGGCCACTGCACATTTCGATCTACCGAGGCATAGTACCGCCGCCTCGCACTAGCGATATTTGAAAAGCTCTTGCCGTTTCCATTTCCATTTCCATTTCCATGAATTATAGTGCCCGTAGCCTTGGCTGTTTGTTGTGTGAACCCCTCTGCCTTCCAATCCTCCGCTGTAGGGTTGATAGCAGTCCGCCCGCGTTCGGGCTTGATTGCAACGTCGTTGCGGTCCCACCCGCTCGAGTGGTAGTTTGTAGGTAATGCAATGTCGTTGTGAGGATCTTTATGCGACGGGAGTTTGTACAATTCCTGCTTCACTGAAGCGTCGAGTTTGGGGATCGGGATCGACGTGAGCTCCTCGAAGGACTGCGAGTACCAGTCCCGCACCCGCTTGATGGAGGGCATCTCGCTTAGCCCGTTGGGCAGCGCCTCAAGGTCCTTCACTCGGTGCGCTAGTCTGATGGGGAGTTCCTCGACAATGAACTGTGATGCTCGGAACAGAGTTCCCTCGGACGGATCGGTGCCAAACTGCACCATCTGCCGAAGACTGACGCCCGTGGCGGGGAATTTGGAGTAATGGTGGATTTTGTTCGCTAGCGCGTCAGAGACTTTCCAGCCTGCTCGGCAGCAGCGTGTGGGCCTCATTATTTTTGTTGGCAGTATAGAACAGCGGAGTATGAAGAGGGAAGAGGTTGGTGGTATGAAGAATGGGCTTCTTTACTGCATGACGAGAAAATACACGTGAGCGGCTCTACGCACACAACGACTTTTTACAGATCGCGGGGTGACGACTTCATTCCTTACAATTATCGTGAGATTGGTCTATTTTTGAGTTCTTTGAATACTGCTATAAACTCTATATACAAGATTCCCTCCAATCGGTCCCTCCATCTCAACCCTAATAAAGAACATTCACTCTCTCGGCATTCGGCTCTCACGCTTGTCGGTCCTTTAATGCGTGTGACGTCGGTCCAAAGGGGGGCGGGATATTTCTGACCGACCACGTGACCGGTCTGTGCGCGGGGCAACGGCAGCCTCAAACATCCGGATCTAATCTTGAGTTATCGTGGTGGGCCAAAGTCAAAATGGGTTTCAGCCGCACAGTCAAATCTGGGGTAAAAGGGATTCCGCCTAGTTAATTGTCCGTTGGATCTAGAAGAAGAAGGATCACATTTGAGCATTGACGTCCCATACACGCTCACTCTCGATAAACTTTGGGTCTTCGAACATGAAAGATATTTCAGCTGCCATATCCTGCTTCATGATTCCGCGACTCATCACCACTTCCTGCGGCGAGGTTTCATAAAGCGCTCGGAAATCCACCGTCTGGAATAGTCGTGGGTATTGAGCAATATCGACTTCCTCTAGTGTGTGGCTTTCAGGACTCGGATTCGTGCCGACTTTGATATTGGGCTGTGCCGCCTTCTCGACATTGACCTCAGCGTTGTACACCGATTTGCGAATATCCACTCCAGGGTTACTCTGAGACTCGCAAGTTGCCAGATGCTCAAGCAGTCCATTGGCGAATTTAAGCGCAAGGTTCTCCTCGTCTGTCGAGGAGCCCCGCCAGCGCGCCGACATTTCTCTCAGACTTTTGATCATTTCATGGAACTCGGGGTTGACTGGGACGTGGTAAAACGCAGCATGTGCTAATAAAGCACGGCACGCCACAAACACACAAAAAGAGAACTGTGAATTGGTACCGGTGGCATTTATCGATAAAAACTTGGCGGCCATGTTGCAGATTTCCCGTGCTGCGCTGACGCAAGTGTTGGCCGACGCGGTCTGTGACTTGGTCATTTGCACTTGCCATTGCACAAAGATAGGGTATGCTAGATATTGATGCAGAAGAATGACGCTGGCGTTATGAGTGACGTGAGCGAGGGTGAGGTTTTCATCGAGTAATGGGATCCCGGAAACATGGTTTACTGTTCTGGGGATCACCTGTCTCCATTGCGGAGGCAGCGATTCTCTCCATCTGATCAGCTTTGCATCGAGGTCCCGGAACCTCTGCAGCCATAGTTGTAGTCCCTGTAGATTGTTTATGTCAATCTCGTGTTCGAGGTAAAAGAGCGCTACTTGGCTCAGCGACTCGGTGGCTTCGATACAGTACGCCAGCCCTCCAAGTGACGCCACTACCTCGCTCGAAGGGTCATATTGTGATTGGTCAGTATTGAAATAGCGGGCATTGACCTGTCTTTCTTTATAGTAGAATGTTCCACCACACGGGAGCTTTCTTAGTATTGTGGCAGTGGGGATAATCGGTGCCCAACCTGCCGACACGGAGCAAAATCGATCCAAGAAGAACACACACCAAAACGTCCGTCGACGTTCTTCCTCCTCCAGCCATGTTTGTGGCGGCTTGAGAAAACTCACCCGGTGGAGCAATTTCTTAGATTCCGTTCGCTCAGATTCCCCATGCTCTTGTGCGAGTTCCAAATGCTGGATCACTTGGCACATTGAGTCTACAATAGACCACGACTTTGGACCCTTGCCTGCGCCGATCAGATCAAATGCTATAATGACCTGAGCCTGCAAGTTCTCCAGCGAGTACGCCTCCATGGACCGTAGTAGTACCCTTTCTCGACACAGCTTTTCCAGCCCCTCACGCACATGAGCCGACGACAAACGGGCATCTGGGGAGAATCGGGCTGTCGCAGCCACAACCGCGTGCAGCACGTTCGACAGCGACTTTCTCGCAGCAGGGATCCTGATCTTGTCCTCAAACGTGCGGCGGTGCAAGATGGGTATCCATGGATGAATGCGTTCAAAGTACAGGTCGATCAGCGAGTACAACAAGTCGTTTGGTGGCAGAAAGTCCTCTGTATCTCTCAGGTTTCTCGACACCACTGCTTCCAGCTCTGCTGCGACACTCCCGTCGTCGCTGCCGTCTATAGTAACATGCTCATCATCTCTTTTAAGTCGTTTTGGAGACCTCGGCCCATCTATCGTCATGGACGATGGCGAGTCTTCTGTTTCGTGGTTAAACTCGACACCTTCGTATGCGGGGTAGACCTCCCTGAGTACCTCAGCCTGTCGCTTTAATACTTCCTCCACTAATGTCATGCGCTGAGCCATTGTCAGTTTGGTCTTCTTGGTGACTGTCTCATCGGCATATATACACTCCACTCCTTGAACAATTAGCCATTTTATCAAGTACCGAAAACATACCACTCTTGGTACAGTTTTCGCACGGGCGCCCCCTCGAGCACCGCCGTTTCCTCTTGCGACACGCAACACAGCTGAAAACTTTAATTAGTTCTGTAAAGAAATTTCTCAAACATACGCTGGAGATTGTTCCTCGTCTTTCTTCTTTTGCTCTGTGGACATTTCCTCCAAGAGTTTGTGCGGAGTCTAGGAATTGTACAAATGCCCAGGAACCCCACCACGAGGAGGGTTGGGGCCGCGACAACCGTTGATCCGTATCCTTAGTATGACAACGGTCTAGGTGATTCGTCAACCAAACTGCCGAGAACTGGTGAATTTGCACTCTAGAAGCTGTGCGAGTATGTGAACGAAGCTTCTGGGTATATTCTCTCGTCGTCGCTCTACTTGACAGGTGCGTGTTCACACACCTATCTATCATCCAGCTCGTACTGCCAGGCCCATTCGATACCCAATCTAGTCGTTCAATGCCAGATTCTTGATACCTTATTCGTTCAATACCCGCATTTCGATACTTGTAGAGTCTAAAAGTGGGCGACAGAGACTCGAAAGCTTGTACAGGCACAGTTCCGGCTGTTCATCCCAGAAGCCCCATTCTTCGCTAGTGTCGCAAGCACCACTTCCACTAATTGTACAATTACAAGCAGTTTCAAGCCATGATCATAGATGCTCAGCCAATGTCAGTGTCCTGAGAACCTACACATAAAAAATTCAAGCAGAAATTCCCGTAGCGAGAATATTCGGACCACCGGGTCATTATATATGAAGTAGCAACACCGCCCATAATATCTAGCACTACTGAGAACCCGCACGGGCCGTATCTGTACGATACCTCCGACTGCAGAAGTACGGTACGGTACGGCCATTTCCAGTCGAATGTCGCCGACGGGAAAGAGGCGGACGTGCGGCCGCTGGACCGCCGCACCTGGTTTTTCAGTTCAAAGTTCCACGACTCGGGGATTGCAATTTGCAAAAACAATGCAGTATCGGCGCGAGATTCAAAGTCCCAGAGCCACCCGCATTATAAAGGTATGCAGAGTTTGTGTCGTGTCGAGGTAGCGGCGCCGCACCCGCTCGGTCAGTGATCTCCTGGAATCGTTACAATCCCGCGAAATCTGGACCGTTGAGATTTTGGATAGATTCTGAAGATATCCTATGCGGGATATTTTTCCGGCGATTAATTAAAGTCGTTTGAAGGATGGCAACAGACGATATTTCATCGCGGTATCATTTTCAATGACAAGGCGGAGTGCGGCATTTGGTCCACTCCGCAGCGGTCGAATTTGGGCCGCACGTCGGAGAAGTCGCCGTGTGCACAATTATGTCGGAGTTAGAGGTGCGTCCATGGAATCATGTTCATTTCATCTTGAGCAGTGGGTTAGAGATAGTAGAGGTGCAGATGCGCAGGAGTGTTGTGCAAGAAGGCTCCGACTCTATGGCTAGTCGAAGGATCTGAGTGGCAACTTCTACAAACGGCGATAGGCATCCCTAAAGAGAGTCACTCCACTGAGCCGCAATATGTGATTCATATCAACTTGCTGCTCCAATTGGCGTAATATTCTTTTGTTTCGAATTATCGTATGGTCCAGCACGTTGGTATTACGGGAGAGATTACCAATACATAAGGACCGGGCAATGAATTCATTCCAGTAAATCGTTCAAATCAATTATTCTAAATGCAAATATCTATACATATATACAAAACTCCCTACGCCAACGTGGTCCTACCGCCGATATCATTGCTCGCAGTACCGCTCGGCATGTCGCCGCTCCTGCCCGACACAAACTGCTTGTACACCGCTTCCAGCTTGAGCCGCTCCTTCATGGAAATAGACGGTTTCGTCTCCCTGATCGACGTTTGCAAATGGCTCCACTTGATCACCACGCTATCCGCAGCATTCGACTCTGGCGTATCCTCTTTCTTACTTTCGGAATCAGGGTGTGCAATGAGTTTCTCCAGCTTCCGCTTAGCTCGCGCCCGATCCGCCGCAGACATGTTCTTGTGGTCCCCGTCGTCGATTTCAAAGTACTCAATCTTGTGCCCATTCTCTTCAATCGGGCCGTCTGATTCCTCTAGATCCACCACGTCGTGCACGGCGTCCAGGTACGCATTATACATCAATGCCTGCAAGTCTGCACCAGAGTACCCATCAGTATACTCGGCAACTCGCCTCAAGTCCACATCGTCGCCGATCTTCATCTTGGTCTGGATAGCAGTGATGATATCCAACCTGTCTTCAAAGCTCGGCATGCCGCATAGCAGCGACTTGTCCAGCCGGCCCGGACGCAGCAGCGCAGAGTCAATCAGATCAGGCCTGCTTGTCGCCGCAAGCACATATACCCCGTCGAGCCCCTCGGCGCCATCCATCTGCGTGAGCATTTGGTTCACCACTCGATCCGTCACACCCGTGCTGTCGTGGCCACGTTTCGGCGCAATCGAGTCAAACTCGTCAAAGAAGAGAATACACGGCTTGGCCGCCTGTGCCCGTTCGAACAAATCTCGAACAGACTGTTCACTAGCACCGATATACTTGTTGAGGATTTCGGGACCTTTGATTGAGATAAAGTTCAAGCCGCATTGCGCCGCTACCGCCGAGGCGAGCAAGGTCTTGCCGCAACCAGGGTACCCATACAGCAGCAATCCAGATCGTAGCCTCAAAGGGCAGTTGGCAAAGATTGGCGCATATCGAGTCGGCCATTCCAAAGTCTCCAGAAGCACAGTCTTTGTCTCTTTCAACCCACCGATATCTGCCCACGAAGTGCTGGATTTCTGCAGCTTGACGCCTCGCAGTGACGCAGGCACGTAATCTGCCAACGCCTTGTCAAAGTCGGACTGCGTGAGTTGAAGTGTCTTTGCGCCGCCGTTTGCTTGATGGTTCAATGCCAGATCTTCAATACTAGCTTCAATCTGCTTCAGCACCGCTTCGTGATTGGCTCGCTCTAAAAGTGTCCACAGGTCGCTGGGCTGGTACCCTTCCGTCGATCCGGCTATCTCCAGCAGATCGAACTTGGGGTCGACGGCCATTGCCATGCTGATTGCGGCCTGTTTGAGAATCGCCTCTCGTACATGCTTGTCTGGTGACTTGAGGTGGAACACGTCGTCAAAGACGTGACTGGAAATCAGCAGACTGTGAACTGCTTCTTTGGTTTGGGCCGAAGCTAGGATGGAAACAGGCCGCGACGCCATAGTCTGTGCGGCTGTTTGTTTGAAAAACTCTGCCAGCTGGTGGCTCTTCGACGAGTCACGGTGCTCTTGCTCGGCGGGGATAAGCTTGTCGATATCGTCTAGGATTATTACACACGGCGAGTACCATGCAGCTTCCATGAAAAGTTTCCGTATTTGGTCTCGCAAGTACTGGTACGACTTTTCGCCATGCACGCCGCACGACAACCATACCGTGTGGATCAAGTTTTGATGCAGATCTTGCTCTATATCTTTGAGTACAGCCGTCTTGCCGCTGCCTCGCGACCCGTATACCAATGTGCCGGCAGCTCCGCTTTTAACAGCTTCTTTCAGTTGTGACAGCTGCTTGTCAATGCCCACAAGCTTTCTGGGTTGCGATTGTGGATCGAGAAGCTGGCTGAGTCTGGGCGTCACTTGAGATTCAGCACGCACAATCTCAGATCCAAGTTTAAAGTCGCTACTCAACTCCTTGGCGTATCCTTCCACCCCGTCAAACTCGATCAACCCACCAAATGGGAGTTTTTCAGATACAGGTAACTGAAGACGGTGCGTGATAGGGCCTTTTATAGTGTCCTTGATAGACTCCACCACACTATTGTCCTGTTTTTCTCCATTCAACTTTAGTGAGTTTGGCGCACTGCTAATCACATAAGGATGGAGAATCATCTTGCTGACTTTTTTAGGCTTTGATGCCGGCTCGAGCCGCACTACATGTCCGATCGAATCGGCGATATTCAGAGCCGAGGACAATGCAAACGACAGCCCGATATGACCTTCTGGGCCTTGGGAAAATGCAGCGAACCGCGCAACAACTGTCGTCGCGGCATGAAGATCGTCGCTGCTGGACTCTGTTCGAGGAATGATCGATGACGGCCGGATCACCGTCACTGAGACGTACTCGGACGCTTGCAATGGGACTAAAAGAGACTCGTCGCCATACACCACCAGTGAAGATTCATCAGTTTCTGGATAAAACCGACTAGGCAAGCTCACGCCCCGCATGATCGTACAGGGACCAACCCTGTCGTGCTTCCTCTTTACTGAACTCTTCTTCGCTGTGGACGACGAGCTTGCTACAGTCTTTTTCCTCAACTTTGGCGCAATCACCACCTCACTATCAGGCGAGAGCTGTGCGAATTTCGTATCGTTTGCAGGCTCAGGCTCGATCTTGGTCACTTTGAGCGTGGCTATAGACGTTGCCGACGGGT
This sequence comes from Blastobotrys petasosporus, assembly GCA_030580095.1. Taxonomy (NCBI): domain Eukaryota; kingdom Fungi; phylum Ascomycota; class Dipodascomycetes; order Dipodascales; family Trichomonascaceae; genus Blastobotrys; species Blastobotrys petasosporus. The sequence goes on from JAKTSG010000009.1 coordinate 224,370, forward strand.
ACACTGTGATCGGGTGCTTCAAGCTCACGGCTCGCACTTGATTGATCATCCACGACTCCAAGAACCCGGCATGGATCTCAACAATCTCCCAGTCAGACGCATCAACAGGTTCAAGATGGATAGTGTGTGCGCGGGGACTGTCGACTTTGATGTTCACGGTAACTTTCTGCCGAGACTCTATCCCCAGCTTCAATGCAAACGTCGGGTCGATTTCTATCAGACTATCTTTTGCATCGTGCTTGGAGGTCATTCCGGTCCAGCCCACATACGCTCTTGCTTCACTTGCTTTGATTCCCCGCCGCTGCCATACCAGCTCGATCACAACGTTCTGCGGGACCTACAGAGTGTTAGTTTAAGGATGATGATCCGGGTACCTTACCATGTTGGAATTGAATAGCACATTGGCAATAGACGATGGCAGATTCACCAAAGCCGAGCGCAGGGGGCTGTAGCTCACTGTAGCCGAGTAGGAGCTCATTGAATTCGTGTGCCCGCTTGGAGGTTGTAGAGAGATTCAGGTTGAAAAGTGTGGAGAAGTGGGGGATGAGTGTTCTCGGCTCCAGCCGCGAGATGCTGAATTTGTCAAGCGCTCGGCACTTGGGGGTTGGGATGAACCGACGAGCCGTTGGTGGTGCGGCGGGAAAATGTGATATAGAATAAATCCAAAATTTTAGAGTATTACTATTAGAATGTGCGGAATTACTCTTAATGCATTTATTTAATCTTTGCCGATATTATATATCAACCACCAAGTCCATAATGCGCGTGATTTTTCACCGTTAAGCCGTTGCCGAGAAGCCACTAGATTTGGTAACCTTCGGAATATTCCAATTCTCCATATTTTAATATCACAAAAACTATTGTTATTCTAAAATTCTTTGCAAAACGCGTGGTTTGTTTGGTGGGACGCGTCCGGCCAATATGATTTCCCGTTTGGGACGACGCGTTTTCCCATTTACGAAAGAAAAAAAAACACGCGCACGCGTTTTTGAATTTCTAGTTCGATTTCTACAGATCACCACAACATTCAACTACAATGTCATCGTTAGTGGACGACCTATTCACCAGCGACAGACCCTCGGTCATGTCGTCGTCTGCGGGCATGCTCAATTCGCAGCTGGGCAGCGAACCGCAAATGCCCCCGTCGTCTTCACTACGACAGGGCATGATGAGCGACGACCCGCTCGAACCCAGGGACCAGGACAAACACAACGAAGATGAGATTCGAGAGCAGATGAGACTACGGTCAGGTGGCCAAGGGAGTATCCCCAAAGTCACCGACGCTGCGGGCGAATTGGTTATGAATATCTTTGAACGGTTCTTGGAAGAGTTTGAGGATGAAAACGCCGATGAAAGTGAAGAAAGTCTTGAGAGCCAGGATACAAGCAGGAGAGGTAGAAACAGCGACCGAAAACTGTACCTCAGTTTATTGGGAGCTATGAAAAAAGCCAACTTGACGACCCTGTTTGTCGATTTCCAGCATTTGATCAAGTTCGGTCGGGGCGGCGGCGGCGGACGGGAGGACGAGCTTGATCAAGAGCGTGACGGGCGTGAAAAGTTCGCCGAAGCAATTACCCAGCAATACTACCGATTCATGCCGTTCCTAGAACGTGGTTTACGAAAGGTGATCAAGCGGTACCAGCCGGATTTCCTCTACGGCCCCAGCATGAAAGAGTTCATGGACGGCGACGGCGACTCGCAGCAGGCTGTAGGAGCGACCCAGACCACCAACAGCGGAGCAAGCACCACCGCTTCGGCGGCGTCTGAAGCGTCTGAGCGGATTTTCCAAATTGCATTTTACAACCTTGCCAAAGTCGACCGCATTCGGGAACTCAAGACTGCAAAGATTGGCCAGCTTAATAGCATATCTGGTACAGTGACGCGAACTAGTGAAGTGCGGCCTGAACTGTACAGGGCGACATTCCAATGCGACGCATGCCGAGCCGTGGTGGAAGGTGTTGAGCAGGTGTTCAAGTACACTGAGCCGTACATGTGCCCCAACCCGCCGTGCGGCAATCGAACGTCGTGGACTCTGATGGTGACCAAATCCCAGTTTGTCGACTGGCAGAAGGTGCGGATTCAGGAAAATTCCAACGAGATCCCCACCGGGTCCATGCCGCGAACTTTGGACGTGGTGTTGCGTGGCCAGGTTGTGGAACGGGCCAAGGCAGGCGACAAGTGCATATTCACCGGCACGTCCATCGTCATACCCGATGTTGCGCAGCTGGGTCTTCCGGGAGTTAATCCGACTGCATTGAGAGACAGTCGCAATGGTCGTGGCGGCGAGGGCATGGACGGTGGCATCCAGGGTCTCAAAGCTCTCGGTGCCCGGGACCTGACTTACAAGATGGCATTCTTGGCTTGCTACGTGAAGGAAGCGACTACGACTGACAAGAACACAAACGATGTGCGAGGCGATGGCAATCAGGGCGAGAACGAGCAGAATGAGTTGCTGGATTCGCTCGACGATGCTGAAGTTGCGGTGTTGAAGGAGATGATCAACAATGATAACATCTACTCCTTACTAGTTGATTCGATCGCCCCCACAGTCTACGGACACGAACTGATCAAAAAGGGTATTCTGTTACAGCTCATGGGCGGCGTGCACAAGACCACGATTGAAGGAATCAACCTCCGAGGTGACATTAACGTGTGCATTGTCGGCGACCCGTCCACTTCCAAATCCCAATTCCTCAAATACGTATGTGGGTTTTTGCCCCGTGCCGTTTACACATCCGGCAAGGCCTCTTCCGCGGCCGGTTTGACTGCGGCGGTGGTCAAGGACGAAGAAACAGGCGAGCACACCATCGAGGCCGGCGCGCTCATGCTTGCCGATAACGGTATCTGCGCAATTGACGAGTTTGACAAGATGGACCTTGCTGACCAGGTCGCCATCCACGAGGCGATGGAGCAGCAGACCATTTCCATCGCCAAGGCCGGCATCCAAGCGACGTTGAATGCGCGAACCTCGATCCTGGCAGCAGCCAATCCAATCGCCGGCAGATATAATCGGAAACAGAGCCTGCGGGCGAATATCAACATGAGCGCGCCGATCATGTCGCGATTCGACTTGTTCTTCGTGGTGCTCGACGACTGCAACGAGCCCGTCGACAGGAAACTCGCCGACCATATTGTGTCGCTGCACATGATGCAGGACGAGGCGATCACCCCGCCTTACTCGACTGAAGAGTTGCAGCGGTATATTAGATATGCGCGGACGTTTGCCCCGAAAATGACCAAGCCGGCGCGGGACCTGATGGTCGAGCTGTACAAGGAGCTCCGTGCCGACGACGCACAGGGACTCGGCCGAAACTCGTACAGAATCACTGTGCGACAGCTCGAGTCGATGATCCGGCTGTGTGAGGCCATTGCGCGTGCGAATTGTTCGTGGTTTATCGGCGAAAAGATTGTTCGGGAGGCGTACAACTTGCTCCGGCAGTCGATCATTCATGTCGACCAGGGAGATGTCGATATCGACGACGAGGAGTATGAAGATAACCAGGGAGTTGCTCTGGCCAATGAGGAGACGCAAGTTGATGGCGAAGAGACCATGCGCGACGACCCGTCCTCGCAGCAGCAACCAGCCAAGTCGTCGCAGAGGATCAAGCTCAAACAAGAGGAGTACACCAGCATTATGAACATTCTCACCCAGTGCATTGTGCTCAACGAGAACGAAGGCGGCGACGGCGCGACTGAGAACGATCTGGTCATGTTCTACTTACAGAGCCAAGAGGACAATATTCCCGACGAGGCGACGTATAACGAGAAGGCAGATTTGTGCCGAAAGGTCATCAAGAGGCTGGTGAAGGATAACATCTTTATGAAGTTCTACGGCGAGGGCTTTGCCGACGAGGCGGGCGAGATGCCGTCTGAAGGCGACAGCAGGGTGCTTTATGTTCTTCACCCCAACTTTGCCGACCCGAATGCTGGACTAGCAGCCGGTGCAAATGACATTCGAGGCGACAATGTCGAAGAAGGCGAGGAGATGGAGGAGGGTCCTCGAACTCCGGTTCCTAGGACTGCACGGGACGAGTTTGACGATGACGAGACGCCGGGCCCAAGACCTCCACAGCGCAATGGGTTTGATAATGATGGCGATACCGAAATGGCCCAGTAATTAGATTTGAGTAATTGAAATATTTATATGACTTTTTTGATAATACCAACTTCTCTCACACACGCCCGCGCGGCCGCGAATTTCCAGACGCGTTGCGGACGCGCCTCCGCCCACAAACTCAATAAAAAACACGATTTTTCCTTCTCTCTCTTCCACAAGATCGCGTCGCGTTTTTTTCCACTTTTCACACTTCACACACACACATACCAAAGGACAATGTTGGAAGCCAAGCTAGAACAGGCACAAGTCTTGAAGCGAGTATGACGAAAAATACCAGAATCCAATTGTGTACTAACTTCATTTTTAGGTCGTCGAGGCCATCATGGGCATGGTGTCCGATTGCAACTTTGATTGCTCGGACACTGGCATCTCCGTCCAGGCCATGGACACATCACACATTGCATTGGTTTCGCTCAACTTGGATGCGGAATCATTCAAGTCGTACCGAAGCGACCGGAACATGACGCTGGGCATGAACATTGCGTCGTTGCACAAGCTGCTGCGATGTGGCGGCAACGACGACGAATTGACCCTGCAGGCCGAGGACAACCCCAACGTGCTGTCGATTGTGTTTGAAGATACCAAGCAGGACAAGATCTCCGAGTTCCACCTCAAGTTGATGGACATTGACCAGGAGCACTTGTCGGTGCCGGAGCGGGACCACGTTGCCGAGATCAGCCTCCCGTCTGCGCAGTTCCAAAAGCTGTGTCGGGACTTGAGCGCCATTGACGAGACAATCAAGATCGAGGCCGCCAAGGACGGCGTGCGGTTCTCGGCTGATGGCGAGTTTGGCGACGGTGCGATCAGTGTCAAGCCGTACACTGATATCGGCAACGACGACCAGTCCATCACGATAAACATCAGCGAGCCCGTTTCGTTGACGTTCAACCTCAAGTACTTGTTGGACATTTGCAAAGCGGGAAGTTTGTCCAATTTGGTCACGTTGAAGCTTTCGCCAGAGGAGCCGATCGAGATTGAGTACAAGTTGCCAAGAGGCCACCTCCGGTACTTTTTGGCTCCAAAGATCGATGACGATAACTAGGTATAATTATATAACTATAGCGGAGCGCAGCGACGCTATACAAGCATTGTTCACGTATAAATTATTTCCATCTATCAATCTTTTCTCTTCTATATTCGTTTGAAAGTCGTTTGGCGTTCAAGGGCCCAAAAGCGACGCGCGACACGACTTTCCATTCAAAACAAACCCTTTGGGTAAACATCACCACCCATCATCATCATCTTCAACCCACAATGAGCTCGTTCAACAGCTCACTCCTAAACTCCAACGTCGGCTCGGAGTCGTGGATGGACTCGGAGATTGAGCGGGCACAGCACATGATCGCGCAGGACGTGGAAGACTTTCAGTTCACCGCGCGCAGGGAGCTCGAGTGGATCACCGAGTACATTCGTGACTTGACCGAGAAGAAGTACGTTTTAGAAATTCCTCATGACGATTGCTAATGTTCAGGGACCTGGCTGATCTGTTGAAGACGCCCGGGCGGATGAAAGGCGCCGTGTCGCCGCGGAAGATGAAGATGATGTCCGTGCAGCAACAGAGCGGTGTGAAGATCAATGGAAGCCATGTCCATTTCGACCAGTCTCCGATCCGAATCACGAATTCCCCATTCAAGGTCGAAAAGTCGCCGGTGATGCGAAGAACGCCAAAGGGAATTAGTGCCTTGAATAACGCGTTGGAGATTGTGGACCTAAAGCATCCGTCGATAAAGGTGCCCCATGAATTCTCAGACGACGACGACAGTAGCGACCACCATGCGGATGCAGAAAATGAAGAGGATGCCTCATTTATAAAGATACGCAAGAGTATACGGCCTACAAAGCAACAAGACGAGGTGGTGGTGCGGAACCTCGCGTTCAAGAAGGAATCACCAGCAGAAGAAGTCGTCGCGACAGATGACGACGAGAAATTAAATATAAATCAAAATACCCAGGCGTCACTCCAGGATTCACTGCCGATTGAAAGTAAAAGCAGCACGCCAGCGCGAGGTGAACATGTGAATTCATCAGTAAAACCACTACTTCCGACAACTACACCTAAATCTGTAACGATTGATGAATCGAGTAAAATCTTCGAAACCGACAGCGAGGACGAAGAGGAAGAGGATGGAAAGACGCCGATTGTTAACAAGTCCTCGTTCGGGTTCACGGGGCTGCCCAAGAAGCAGCCAGTGGTCAAAAAATCATTTGCTCGAACCCCGTCAACGTCCAACTCACTCTCACGAACCGAAGCCTCGACCGTGTCCAAGCTGCGACGCGACCCGTCGTCATTCAATTCCAAACTCTCATCAACTTCTACAGCCGCTACTTCTGCCACTTCTTCGATATTAGAACCCAAAGACCAGCTAGAGCAGCTGAGTTCGCAACGCGTTTCTATCCATTACCCCAAGATTGAGCATTCACCCGAGCCGTTCAATGTTTCGACCGCCATGACTCCTAAACCGGAGAAAGTCGCGGGTATTATTGACGACGATGATCTATCTCCGCCAGAATTGACCCCGCCCTCGACTTTCAAGCGGCCAACCGCCGAGGATTCTAAAGTGTCCCCGGTGAAGCTCGTTACCGCACCAGCCTCGCCAGCCAAGCTTGATACTCAAAAGACTGCTGCCTCGCCAGCCAAGCTTGCCACTGGTTCTACGCCGTGGAGATCGCCCAGCAAGACTTGGTCTATACGGAGCAACAAGACGAGGTCGCCATCTAAGGAAGAAAAGCGGCTAGATAAGAAGGAGTCGCCGTCAAAGGCGGAAGGCGGTTTGTTTGCATTAGCTAATGGCATGATTCGATCGGCAAAGAACATGTTCTCGAGGGAGTCCCCAGACCAGGCGAAGAAACCTAAGGACAAGGAACCCAAAGAGGAGGAACCTCGAACAGTTCGAAAGAACGAGACGATATCTCGGCTTATGGCGCCAACATTTGCCAGCTCTGTGAGGTCGGCAACGACTAATCGTGCGCAATCACCCACGCGTGAAGTATTAAGTCCCCTGCAGGAGAAACGACCACTTTATCCGGAACTACCCAAGTTGGCTCATACAAAGCCCGCGAAGCCGTTGCTGCCTGCGACTGTGGTATCTACTCCAAAGTCGCCGGTAAGAGATACGACTAATACAAAGAAGAATCTGACTTCGACAAAGCCTTCTAAGACTCTGACCTCATTGGCCAAGCCCGAGAAGGATACTGTACAAAAACACGAGCCCGTGGTTCCAGTACCACCCCCACAAGCCAGTGCGCTGCCAACTCGTATTCTACCATCAGTGGAACAAAAATCTGCACGACTGACTAAGCAGACACTCCAAGCTAAGAAGATCACTTCTTCCGCCGCAACGAGTAAGCCGCTTCATGTCAAGGTGCCCACCGCAGCCACTCGGGAGAACAATGGTACCAAGGCGCCTCAGAATATCAAGTCGTCATCGAATTCAACTCGAGTATCGACATCTCTATCGAGCAAGACGTTGCCGGCGAAGGTCTCTAAAGATGCAGAGGCCAAGCCCTCGGCGATGCGGCTGAAGCTGACCAACACCTCGAAGCAGCCACCCGCACCTTCACAATCCAAAGAGCCCAAACTTCTCAAACGCAATATCGCTCTCGAGAATGAATCGAGTCGGGTGGGAGGATCCAAACGCACGTCTGACCAGGCTGCATTGGATTCTACCGAGCCCAAGAAGCCCGCGCGGGGGTACTCCAATTCCAAGCCGCCGTCGCTGATGAAGACTGCGGTGATGCACCAGGCTAAGAATGTCGCTACGAACAACAATGCTCTGCCGCAGGTCGATGGGGTCAAGTTCAGCAACGACATGATCCGGTTCAACACGCCGTCGGGGCCGAGTCGGACTTCAACTACAAAAAATAACATATTCCGGCAGGCTCCTACAATCTCCGCGACGAATTCTAGTGTACACCAGGTCGTGACACCGGCGAGTAAAACGAACGGGGACCATATAATCCTGCCCGAGATCATGTCCGAGAGTGAGGACGACGAGGACGGGAACGTGTTGCAGGACTGGGCCAACTCGCCTGAGTTGAGGAGCATGCTGGTGAAGCAGCAGCAAGTGAACCCGGACGCGGTGTTTGGCCCCATTGCGCCGTTGCATATGGACGAGATTTTCAGGAACTCGTCGCGGTTGTCGCGGTTCAGGCCGAGGAGCTCGAGTGCGAACTGGAGTAATACGGATCGACTGACGGCCGATGAGGTTGAGCAGTATGCGAGCCAAATGGGGTACAAGAGTTGAATGAATATTAAATGATGTGTATAAATATAATTAAGTTATTGGGGATTGAAAATAAATAATGAATTGAGGAATGAGAGAGAGAGAGAGTCAAGTGCATCCATTTTGTAGGATCAACGAGAATCAAGTATTTGACGCATAGAACCAAGAGCATGCGATATAGTATCAAGAGCATCCATTCGTTAAACAAGCATTCGAAAGAATCAAGAGTCGATGGAATCAAAGAATTCGAGGAATCAAGAGTCGATAGATTCAAGAACATACACTCCATAGAACCAAGAGCATGCGAGATCATTCAAGAAATCAACAAAGCATTCGAAAGGATCAAGAGCATAGAATCAACCGATAGAATCATCCATTCGATAGATTTCGAAGAATCAAGCAATTCTATAGATTCCGTGAAATCAAGAGAAATTCTTTAGAAGTATTCGAAAGAAATCAATGGAATCACGAGAGCATCCACTCAAAAGCACTGGTATCCTGTGAATGGGCCTTGACCAGCTCCAGCATCGAGTCGTGCAAGTACTCGGCAATCCCATACCCCTCTTCGACTTTAATACTAACATTATCATTCGAACTCTCTTGAGTCTTTGGATTAAGCAAAGAGCTAAGACGGGGCGACCGCGATGTTTCCGACGACGGGGTATTACTGCCCGAACCCACCTTCAAGTGCTCACAATGCTGCAAGTTATCCAACACCTCGATCCACGGCTGCACCAGCGGGATAATGGTTCGCAGAAACTTGATCACTTCAATTGCCCTATAAAGCTCCAGCGAATTCGTCGTGGTGAATGCGCTTTGCCCATTCTCGCTGCGCTTCTTGAGACAGAATAGTAACATGATGGTGGTCATAAACATGTGGTGCGACACGTAGTACCCGACACTCAAGTACAGCTTGGACTCGGCGATCGCGTACTGGTACATGAAATCGATATACGGCTTGACGGCCACTTCAAAGCTGCCGAGTGCTCGCGGCGAGCGAATGTTGAGTATCCGGAACGTGGTCACAGTGACGTGGGTCAGCAGAGATAAAAACACAATGCAGTACGGCTTTTGCGCATAGTGCGATGAATTGGTCAGTTTTCTATGCGCCAGATCGGTCAAATTTTGGGCCTCGTTGAGCGTCTCGTTGAGCAGCTGCTCGGTGCGTAGCTCATTGCCCCGGATCAGTGGCTCCGTATCCAACACATTCTGGTAAAGCTGTAAAAGATCAATTTTCAAATTCAGATAATGGGCTTCTTGGTCGTTCTGGTACATTACCGCGGGCCTGCCTGCAGTAATGTTCTTGAACCCGGGGATGCCCTTAGGATTGGAGATGAACACTGAATGAAAGTACGACACAGAGTAGACATGCCAAAACAGCCGTAAACGAAACTCGCGCTGGAGCGGATCCCCCAAAGTTTCATAAGTATCGGACATGTGATATCCCATGCTGGTGAGGGTGATTAATGACGTTTTGACAAACTTGGCATGGGCGTGGAATTCGCCGCATAGCATGGAGAAATGGGCAAATGCGCCGAGCCCAATGGCAGTATGGAAGTTGCCGACAATCAGAGCATCGCCCACCAGGCGCGTGGCTGCTTCGTACAACACTTGTGTTTCTTTAGATAGTTCCGATCGGTCTGTGACTGGGAAAGTTGCGGAGCCAATTCCAAGAACGCAGTATATTAGGAACCACGAGCTGGCCTTGAGCGAGCTGTGGTTCTGCAAGAACATGCTGTCGAAGATGACATCAAAGTCGGGTCCAATAAACGTGTCGGCGGTCATCTGCAGCTGGTTTCGATGTCGCTGTAGATAAAGCTCGCAGCTCTGGCGCGACAGTTTGATTGACGAGTCTGCTCCTTCCACGACTATAAAGTTGCGGCACGGTCGTTGCAAAAGCCGTGTTGCGCGTCGCTCGTGGCGTCGGGGCAGGTGGGCATCTTCTGGTATTGTGGATTCGGTCGTCGTTAGATCATTGAGGATTTTCGCCGCATCGCTATCGCTGATATTGGATGAGGGAGGTGTTGACGTTCGTTTATGCTTCTTGGTGGTGTTCGTAGTGGTGGTGGTTTCGACCGCCGACGCTTGAAGCGCATAGTCGTAGCTTCTTTTGCGCTGTTCCGGTTTAGTAGGCCGACTATTAAGATATTAGTATTGAATGGTTTTGCCACACTGTTACATACCGAGCAGACCGGTTGTCGACAGAGTATTCGCACTTGATAAAGTGTTTTGTACATTGGAAGCAAGGCTCAGAACCCGAGCACTAGATCGCCGAGCAGCTGTTAGCCACTGAATTCATTAGAAAGGAAGGAGAACGTACCCTGCGTTTGAGACGGCGGCAATAGTTGCAAGCCAATGCCCGCTTCTTTTCGACTGTCATATTCGTCAATTTTTTAGAGATGAAGTAAAGTAAAAAAAAAGGTTTCGTAGGAAATCAGGCGGCGACTTTTGTGTTGAGTGTATTAGAGTGTGTTTCTGATTATGATTGACTGCAGTAGTCGAAAAGAAAAGACTTGTTGCTGGAATTACCTTAGCATGAATGAAGAAGAAGAAGAAGTTGAGAAAGATCGCAAGGGAGAAAGAAAAAAGTTTACAAGAGGCGGAGGTTTTGGAGATATATAATACAGAGACGGCTTAAAGCCCGGACGCAGGCGGCGGCGGAGATAGGTCAAAGATGAGAAATCCCACTTTAGAGAGAGACGAAAAGCAGCAACAGGCGGAGTCCTTGGCTGGGCGGAGAAAGCATCCCGGGATTTATTTCTTTTATTCTGAAATTATTCACTTAAGAATGGTTTCTTCTTTAGTTACGTTTCTCTCTTCTTTTTTCATTCTTCAATTTTGTCCGCTCCTCCGCTTGTGCCGCTGCTGCCGCCATTTTTTTCTGTGCCGAGGAGACACCGAAAAGCAACTGAAAAGCATCTCCGGGACTTGGTCTCACTTCACACTTTTTATTATTCTTTAGGAATATTTGCAGTTGAATGTAGGCTGCCGTATAGCCGCGTTCTTTTTAATTAGTTGTTTCTTTTCTATTCTTCTTCTTCTTCTTCTCTTACTGAGAGATTTTTAATTTCCGCGCGGGATTTTAGAGTTTTTCGTACTACACTAGAGTATATTGAACATGTTACATTGTACTAATATACTACTATAACTGTACAACTACAACTAACAATTGATCTATAACAGTTCTTCCATTTGTATCTCCTAAACAAGTGTGTCTTTTTGTTGTTTTGTTGGAATTTATTGTCTGACCTCATTTCGTATCCAAGTTTCAGCCGCTTGTATAGTACCATCAAAGCCCTTTGAAGGAAAACCCGGCAAATCCCTTTTTTTTCTCAAAAAAATGTGTTGCCCACCCGCGGAATTCTCTTGTTTTACATTTGAGCAGAGAAATTAGAGAACAGAAAAAGAGCAAGGATCTTTTTCTTTAGTTTCTTCTTCATTTCCGGTTAAAGGATCAGAGATCAGCAACCCCTTCATGCAATGCAAACATGCCAGCTAATCCATGCAAGTTCATCTTTCTGAATGGGACTTTCTGAATATTTTGTTTGGGCTTGACGAGGACAGAAAGGCTGTGCAAAATGCAAAGAAAAAAAAATTAAATTAACGGACCGGAAAGTCCAACCGGTGCTCCCAGAGAAACAGAACAGCGCGGCTGACTGTAAAATTTGTAACGGTGCAGAAAATTTTTTTTTTACGCGCTAAAAGTGTTACGGTAGTCGATGTCCGATGGTTAATTACAGTGTAACTGTAGAAAGAACGTTTTTGATTTTGTTTTCCATGCAGGGTTCCGTGTTTTAGTAAATTACAAATGTGCTCTTTTTATTCATCTTTGCTTCTTCTTCTACTACTAGAATTCTCTCTCGGCTTTTCTCCGTGGGATATTTGGATTATCAGGATCAGGATCTCAGGGACTCGGTCGGCGAACCGAATTTTTCTTCAATCAATTGAATCAATTGAATCATATACAATAAATATTACATACAAAGAAACTTAAGAATCAAATCGGCTTTGCACACTTCCTTGGCTCCGTCACGCCCGTCACGGCACACTTCATGGTCTGCCAGTCAATCGGATACATGTGCTGTCCCGCCGCACTCTTTGCAAAGATGACCCCCAAGTCGTTGGCCGCAGTAGACAAGTAGTAATTGCTGCCGTCGCCCAGCGAAATCACAGACGCTCGCACAATGTCGCCAGGCCGGAAGCACTCGGGGATCTTGACCTTGTCACGCTCAGCGGCCCGCACGTCCTGCACCCGCACAATTCCTCCAAACCCTTCGCCCACGTCGCCCGCCGTGACCGCACTGTTGGTAGTTGAAGCGACGCCCTGGGCGGACCCATGAATTCCTAGGCCGCCGTCGGCCGCCACCGCGCCTGTGTTCTCTACAACCAGAATCTCCGCGTGTGCCTGTCGTGCTGTGAGTCGTGTGATGCGACACAGCACAATGTCCCCGACTTCGGGTAGCACAGACGTAGATTTGCGTGTAGTGTTTGTATTGTTGGTAGGTGAATATGCACATTTCGGGTTCACAACAGCTATACTAAACTCCTTCTCCTTCTTCTTCTTTGTAGCATCTATCGATTCTGTGGGTTGCACAACAACCTTGCCTGTCACGGTCGCTGTGATCACTCGTACGCCATTGCTTGTATCTGTGAATTTGGCACCAGCAGCTGGAGAAAATTTGCGAAACAGACTGCCTTCTTTAGAAATCACCGGGCTGATGATCTGGCCGGGTACTACGTATCCAGGCACTGCCATTGTTGATGTATATTCAGTGGTGAAGGAGGTTTGGAATTTTTTGTAGTAGTGTGATAAATTTCGTGAAATCGTTAAATCTCAGCCGCGCAACATGGGTTATGTAATTGTAACATAATAGAATTAAAATATAGACTTTTAAAAATACGATCTAAACATCAGTCGGCTTGATTGTCGGGTCTCGTGAAAAGATGAAAACCTCATCAGAAATCCAGCTGATAAACTCCTGTCGACTGGAGTAATGCGGCTCCCACCCTAAAGCACGGCCCTTGACGGCTCTCACTCGCGAATTCCCACCGATAATACTCCAGTAATCATACTTGACACTATCAGGGAACACCTTATCATACGATCCATCGTTCTCCGCAGTGTCATACACCACATTGACCTTGTCTGCAGTGATAAACCCGGCATCAAACAGTCCCCGCTGGATGGCACTCGACACGTCCTTCCACGCAAACTCGCCGCCTTCACACCAGTAAAAACCCGAATGCGCATTAGGTTCCGCAACAATCTTGGTGAGTAACAACGCATACATCTCGGCAAGGTCGACGACGTTGATCTGGGTCCAGATATTCAGCCCCTTGCCGACATTGTACGCTTGCTTGTACTTGAGCGCGACTCGAATCATGCGCGGAATCTGCTGCGAATGAACAGCCACGGGACCACGACCTAGACCCCAAATCGTCGGTGGGGCAATGATGGCCAAATCGAGCTTGCCGCGGTTCTGGTCCAAAAAGTTCAGCAACGCCAGGTCCACGTTGCGGTGCGGCTGCGTCTCCGCAATCGACGCCGTCTCTGCGTCCTTGTCGTCGTGGTAAATCTTGTCCGACGTTCGCAACCCTTTGGCCCCGTCAGTCAGTAGGTTAGTTCCCGAAGTGTGGATCACAACCGGGTGCCGTCCAGCAGCAATGGCCTGTGACAAGGCATCAATGGCGTAGTGCGCAAACTCCAGGTCGTCGCAGTCGGCAGTGTCGACAAAGTAGTCGGCTTGGGAAATCTCCTTGATCACAACATCCTTGGAGCCCAATGAGCCGAGTACTGGCGTGATGGCAAACCCTCGTGCTTCACCCCATTGCACGATTTGGCGACCTTTAGCTTCGTCCCGGACAAGAACACGAGCTGTTACAGACACATTGGTTTCTTTCAACCGTCGCAGTGTGGACGCGAGTACCGTGCCTCCAATGTATCCAGTAACGCCGGTAGCAAATAAGATCTTGGACATTTTGAGTTGATTGAATAGTTGAGTCGTTACTTCAAAGGGTTACTTCCAAGGGTTTATGTAGAATGGGCGGAACTACCGATCGCGCGATCCGTATTACCAAGCGCACAAAGATTGCGTGTGCGGCTGTGCGGTGAACGGTCTTGCTCTTACGTAATGCGGGAACACATCCAAGACTCCGTGATTGGATTTTCAGCATGAAATAACGTCTGCCAAGAACATGTTGATTTTGAATATTGGGATCTAGATTACTAATTCCAAGACCGGCTAACGACGGGAGAGGATATTTGTGAATAGTTAGAATACCTGAGAATACCTCCATACCTCCCATCCATGCTGTCAAGCCGCACTCAGCCGCAGGATACCTACAAGTCCTAACATGTCAAGTACTTTTTTTTTCTATTACATCCAAAGATCATGATTACCAAGCATTTACTAAATAGATACACATTTACAAATGCAGGTTCGTCGAGAGATTGTTACCATCCTTTTTCCAACACGCGCGGCTGAGTGAAAAAAAAATATCACCACCACACACACACATCGATGAACGAGGATCAAGTGATTACCGACGACCATATAGTATCGGAATGGGAGAAACGACGATACCGGCCGGGGCCAGGTGAACCGGAGATGCCGCCGCAACTTCGTGAGATGCGCGGCAAGACCGCCGACGAAGCTGCTGCTGAGCTGAAAAAACTGCCCTTCTTCATGACCCAGTTAGATGATACCGACGAGCCCAACGAACTGGTGGACGCATTGCAGGCGTTGGCATACGACGGCGAGCCGCATGAAGTATGTGAGAACTTCAAGTTCCAAGGGAACGAGTGCTTCAAGGCGAACAAGTTCCATGACGCGATACAATTCTACACCAAAGGGCTGGAGGTGAAATGCGACGACGATAATTTAAATGTGGCGTGTCTGATCAACCGTGCAGCATGTAATTTGGCACTCAAGAACTACCGCAAGTGTATCAACGACTGCAAACTGGCGTTGCAACTGGATTCTAAAAACATGAAAGCGCTGTATCGCTCAGCGACGGCGTACGCCGCCGTGGACCGCAACGACGAGGCTATTGACTGTATCGAGTACGCATTGAGTTTGGAAGAAAGCAAGGCGCTGAGTGACTTGCTTGTCAAATGCCGAACCAGAAAATCACACCTAGCAGAGCTGGAGAAGAAGAGGAACGCCCAGATCGAGCTCAAGAGAACCAAGGCCCGGAACCTCGACCTCGCAATCGCTTCAAGAAACTACTCTCTTTATCAATCCACAAACATGCGCAGTGACGAGTTGCAGATCAAGCTCGAAGACCCCATGGACCCCACCTCGGATTTGCTGGTGCCTGTATTATGTCTGTACCCGCTCGAGATGGAGTCGGATCTCGTCCAGCCGCAGACCGACGAGGCGAGCATCGGGGACTACGTCAACATGATGTTCGAGACGCCGCCGCCGTGGTTTGCAAAGTCGCAGAATCATGCGAGTGATTATAAAGTGGATAATTTGGAGGTGTACGTCCAGACCGCGACAGGTGGGTTGGCCAAGGCTCCAAAGAAGAGCTCGATACGGAAGGTTTTGGGGACGAAGAGCCCCGTGTTGCCGGTGATTGATAATACGGCGCGGTTGTACATTGTGCCTAAGAATCGGGCGAGGGGGTTTTTGGATGGGTGGAACAAGGACGCGTCGGCGCAGCAGATCAGGAAGGTGGATTGATGATATGATCTGAAGTTTGAGGAGCTGAATAGAGTCGGATGACCGTGTTGAGCATGGTCGTTCGTTTTGAATGCAGTCATCGCAGACGAGTATGGTTGATCTGTTCAGGGTGCCCCAAAGTAGCATGGAGAGTTGAATGATAGAATGTGTAATGAACTGTAAAAAGATAATGAGTAACAAGATTTTATTAACAAGATGAATATTGTGAAGATGCGGCAGTGGTTGGGGAGGGGCAGAATAATTGCAATGGAGCTGATGGATGGCGGATAGATACTTTGATGGGTAGCCATGTAAACAAGATGATGGATAGCGATAGAAAAAGACCAAACGACACAGATGGATGATCCATGGAACACCAGGGTGTGTAAAAAATTCCCATTGCCATTCAAAATACTCTTTGAAAGAAGTTTCTAATTTCGGCTTTTAGCCCGGTGAGGAATTGATAATCGTTGCCGTTGTTTGGTAAGACCTCCCTCTCCCCGAGCTGTAAGCGACTATCCGTTAGAAAGAGTGAAAGAACATCGACAGCGAACAACAATGGACAATACCACATAATAATGATAAAAAAGATGAATAGAAATACAATTACAAAAATAATAAAAATCATGGTTCTCATCAAATCAAGGGTTATTCCTCTCAATCGAGCAATCAAACAGGCTCAGATTCAGCGGCACGTCATTCACACTGATCGTGGGAGTCGAGTCCTCCAACAAATCAAAACTCCGCACCGTCACCTCGCTATAACTATCATTCCGCGGATCGTACACCATCAGCCCGCTCAAATACGACAACTCAGAATGCTGGAATGCTTGAGATGATGAACTTGACGGCTGCGACGAGCCCGCCATCTTGATCCCCGGCACCCCCAGGCTCGGACTAGTACTCACAAACTGGCCGGGTACTACTTTAGGCGACGCCCTGGCTTGGATACTACTAATCCCTGACACCTTCGGCGTCGCGTTCGCAGGGGTGCTCACCTCGCCGTCGGAAATCTCCCCCCGGAACGCACTCAGCCCGTCGACCAAAAGACCACAAAGCTCTGTCGACGACGCGATCAACGCACTGTTCAGAAGCATGGAAATGCCAGTGACCAGCTTTTCTCTCAGCGGAAGCATGTCCTGCGTGAACGACTGGCAATTGATCATCGCAATCTTCATAAACAGTAGTATAGCGTCCTTGACATCGGAGGATGGGTCGTCCTCAAAAGTCTTGACCTCGGCCAGCTCGACCAACTTGTCAATGCATTTCACCATTTCCGGTGCATAATGAACACACAAGTTCTCAGTCGCACAGTCTGCAACCGCGTCGACAATCTCATAAAGAGTCTTGACCGCATTCACCCCTTTATTCTCCGGATCGACTCTGGGGAAAGAGTCGCTTTTCAAAAAACTCAGCTCCGTTTGAAGTAAAATCTCCGCTTTCAAGTTTCTGTGCAGGTGGATCATCACATCCCCTAGAGACTTAGGACTAATTCCCAACGACTCGGCATCAAATGCACAGTGCTTGACAAAGCCCACAACCTCGGTCGTGGTGTAAGCAGTATCCAACGCAATGTTCGGACTAATTGCATTCTCGAGAATCTCCGTAGACGACGCCGGCTTGGGCTCAATCTGCAGTGCCTTGAGGTACACCCTCAAAGCCAGCTGCGCGACCGGGAGATTAAACACATTGACCGCTTTGATAATTGTAGAAATGTCTTCCAACGGCGGCGACGCAGCAGTCAATTGCATGCCGATCAGCCGCATGAACAAACTCTTCAACGCTTGCACCGCCTTGATATTACTTCCAACCTCCAAAATCGGATCAATCACCACCGTAATAACCGTTTCCGGGCTTCTATTACATTCATGCAGCAAAAAATCAGTCATGCATGTGTTCAAGAAATCCAGTACCAAGTCGTCTTGCTCACTGCTCGATTCCAAGATGTGCTGGCCAACAAACTTTAAGAATACCTTGCCGTGCTGGCTTTCAAATACCCGTCGCTGGATATCCAGCGATATCTTTTCAGACGCCTTGAGCGGGATCTGTTCAAAATCCTCACACGTAATCAAGTCAATCATCAACCTCGTCGCTGCCGCAGCACCAGGCGCCCGCACGCTCTTGAGCTGCTGGAAAATGTCGGCAATCTTGTCAAATGTCAAACATTCATAAATGACCAAAAACAGTATCACCCGCAAGAACGCGACTCGGTCGTAGTACATATCCGGCTCCACTTGGTCTCTCAAAAGCTTGATTAAAAGATCATTAAACGTTCGAAGATCCGCATCCCGCATGTATTGCATGACGCGTACCAGTTTCCGGCACTGCACACCCCCCTGCTGCTCCACCGACTTGCAAGATTCAAGAAAATTGGCCGATGCCACTTCAAAAACCTTGGGCACCGCCTTGGCGTCGAAATGCTCAGACCCCAGCCCCAGGTCAACGCCAAGAATACTGGTGATATCCGACGTGACCGACCATGCCTGGCCGTCGGTCTGTGCCTCTGACATGGGACTCAGTTTGGAAATGTCAAACGGAGATGCCTGAGAAGGTCGTATTATCTGTTCCAGTTCAGACTGCACCTCGGGCTCAATGCTCTTAATCTCTTGCAATGCAAATTGGATCAAATCGTACAGGCCCTTGGACATGGCGCTTTCCAGCTTTAAAGATCGATACCGCACGACCAACGTCTGGATAATCACTGACACGTCTTCATAAGCCGCAAATATCTGCACCTTATCCTTGACAGAGCTTGCCAAAAAGTACAGCTGCATGCCGGTTTCGACCGTTTGGGCCTGTTGTAAAATTACTGTATAAAGCTCTTGGTAACCGTGAAGCGCAACAAGGATGCGCTCAATTGTTGCAAATTGGGAAACTGAAAGCACCTGGTTGAAAGAGCTGATCCATCTGGTCAACTCTACCTTTGAACGCTTTTCTAATGACTCTAATAAAGCCACCGCATCCATGGTCAAATCTGCTCCATCACAACTACCTTCATCTGCTCCACCTCCACAAATCGACAGAAAAGAGCACACCTTTCTAATGATATCCCTAGCCTTACCGACTCTGCTCTCCTCCGAGTCATCAACATCATGCATTTCGACATCCTCATTCGCAACTCTTCGATTGATCCCCCTCAGCAACAACTCTCTATACCCTTCAAAACCTGGTAAAAAGTCGTTGAGATAAAGATTCCGAAGCACGTCAATCTGCGGCTGGATCTCAGATCGCAGATGATCGAGGAACAACACTCCGGAAGATGTAAGAACCCGCATATATCGATCCAGCGAAAACAGGTCGTTTTGTGCAAATTCGTGTACAAGATCATGTACACTCTCGAGTGACACTCGCTGGGGTGCCCTCATGGCGGTTAAAAACGTGATAAATGGCTCGGAAATATCCCATCCTCGATGCTCGCTGAGATACCGACATAATGCAAATGCAATGTATACTTTCTCTCTTCCCGGCCGATCACTTGTACACGACCATTGGAAAATAAGCTTGAGCAATTCTTCATCCTCAAGCTTGCATGGCCCTACCGCCGCCAAAAATGCCGCGCCATCTATCGGGGCGCGCAGTTTATCAAGCTCTTTAACCAAGACCGCTTTTTGATCTCTATGCGCTCTGACCAGTGGTGCGTCGCTCACAATAAGGCTCTCATTTCGTATTCGGATTGTCTGTAGTTTGTCTTGAGCTTGTGGAGTGTTGTTGATTGCAGCAGTGAGAATGGGTGCCAATGTCCGCCACTGTTTGGGAATAACAAATGATTCTGCCGAGATTTCAAAAAGCTTATTCATGGCATCGCTAATTGAAGCCAGCAGGCTTGAAAATACTTGTCCATTTAGGTTCGAGACATTGGAATATTGTGTGAGCAGCGCATGAGCCAGTGCTTGAGACAGTAGCCGTGAAGTAATCAGCTGCGACCAAAACATCTTGACCAAAACTAACGCGATTGGAAGCTCTTCCGGTTTGCATTTTTGGAAATATCGTAGCGACCATCGCAAAACCTGGCCGTGGTCTACCAACTCTTCATGGTACAGGTGGGCCAGCAGACGCGTCATGTACTCGAATCGTAGCCTCCAAGTCTCACGATTAGGCTTGCCAAACTCTCGTATCGACTTTTCGATAAATTCGACAACTTCTTCCGTCCAATCATGGATCCATCCCGCCTCTGTAATATTTGAAGAGTTTGCTCCTCGTCGCTTGAGTCCTCGTAGTTCGTTTGCACCTACACACCTGATAAACCACACAGCTCTTGATGTGGGTACCATTTTGTTGCAGCACTGTTCCAAAAGTGTCCGACCGCGAATACCGTGGGGAATAGTACGTGAAAGTCTTCGGAGCGGCACGGAATGCGATGCCAAGTCCTTGAGCCATGCCTCTCTTTTCTGCTCAGTGAGTGTGACTCGTGGTGGTGGCTTGAATGTTGATGCGGTCGTGATGCGGTTGTTCTTCTCTCGCTCCTCCAGCGATCTATACAAAAAGTATTGAAGGGCCGGCAGACTCGTCCATTGCTTGAATAACGGAATCATAGCGTTCTTTTCAGAGCTGCACTCGCTCGATACTGCGGGAGGTTCGCTGTATCCCTTTTGTACGTATTCCACCGCCAGAGCGTCCTCCTCTTTACACTTTTTCCAAGGGAAGAAGTCTGGGTACTGTTCTGAAAGTGTGTTAGCCGTTGAAATCTCCAAAGAAAGCATACTTCTGGTTCTTCCAGGTAGTGGCAGAACATCTTCTGGTTCGTTTAATAAATAGCGTTGCGATGCCAGGTCGTTCCTGCCATGGCTGGCGAGACGGGCCGACGACGACGACGATGCTGAGGAAGATGGCGGCGCCCCAGGTCTGTTCAACGACGTTGAGGACGCTGGAGTCGACGGGGTCAATCGTTCGCCGGTTCTCCCTCCTGGATCCCCTCGAGACATCATAGCACAAAACGCTGA
Organism: Blastobotrys petasosporus; assembly: GCA_030580095.1. Lineage (NCBI taxonomy): Eukaryota > Fungi > Ascomycota > Dipodascomycetes > Dipodascales > Trichomonascaceae > Blastobotrys > Blastobotrys petasosporus. The sequence goes on from JAKTSG010000009.1 coordinate 245,314, forward strand.
TGCCTCCGCCGTGAATGTTGTGGTATTTAGTTGTTGGTTGTTGGTTAGTGGGTGGAAAGTGTCTGGTCTGTATCGTAGGGCGATTTCCGGCGAGCGGTGACGATGTACGACTTTCTAAGCCCGGCGAGTTTCTTAAGGTGTGGCTCACCCGCGTGCCAAATGTTTCTGACGAGAGAAGAGAAAGAATTTTCCGGCCGGACAACACGGCAAGGACGGAGAATATACAAGAATATAAGAAAGTTTGTTTGTTAGAAATGAAATAATAACACAACTTGTAATACTTTTTGGTTATTTCTATTCTACTCTTATTACTTGTACAGGCTTTTTTTTGGCCCTGCGGGGAGACTCTTCTGCTAGTAAATGGGGGCGTGGGGATCGTCCCGTTGGCTCCGTTTTGGCGGGTTGGCTCCCCCTTAATGGACCCTCGCGGCCCACGGGACTTTTCTTACGGGTAAATTTGTATGGGGGCGTGCTGTGCGCATGGGATCTTTTAAGTCTCTCTCTCTCTAGAACATGGCTTGTGGGACAAATGTAAAATAAGGGTTCAATATCTTATGGAGACTTTATACTGAATTTCAATGCAAGTATGAATTAATCTTTTTTATTTGATAGTTGAATCTTTTGCATAGATACCAATAGATTCATGATAGTTAGTAGTTGATTTCTTGTAATTCCGAAGCTTTCTAATATGTACTGAAAAACAAAATGCAAATTTATCTCAATTATCTCGGTTATATAGGTCCAAGTTCGAGCTTTTCCTCTTGCTTTGGTGGTGGGTATAATACATAATGCTGGAAGCAGAACAAGAGGTCAAACACAATGGTGATGGCCGCCAACGCGAGCTTGACGGAGTTGTTCCAGATGCCCTTCATGTCTTCTCGTATGTATCCGTCCAAAAACAGCTGGCAGAGTGATAACAGGCCGCCGATAATGTCCAGCCGAACCGCCGCCATTGACCACCCCTTTGTCGAGCGTCGTTTGCGGTTGTACAATGCTTGCGGGACATATTTCGCAGCACTCATGACGATTTTGATGTCGCCCAAGATCACTGCCAAGTCGTACCATTCCAAATGCTGAGGCGCGCCTTGCACTCTAAGGGCATACAATACCGTGGCCACAGACGCGACGGCTCCGAGCCATAGAATGATCTTCAAGTGCCGCGACACTCGTTGGCTGGCTCCTCTAGAGTAATCCTTGAAGTAGATCTGATAAATGGTGAACAGCACTAACAGAGTTCCGTGCGCACCATAAACAACGTCATTGAATCGTACGAGTGGGAAGTTGAGAGCACCTGACGCTTGGAGGGTGTGTCTCTGAGCATATTCGTTGCGTACCCGGTCACTGAAATAAAGCATGGACAAACTGGCCGTGTACGCTAGATACCCCAGTAGATTGAGGTATATGAAATCCAGTGAGACTCCCTCGACTGATTTGAGGCGTGCATTCAGTAAGATTGGCGGGTAGAGCGATATACTCTAATGAGTTTCACAGTGTTAGCATTTTGAAGAATCTCATCTTGGAAACGAAACATACCCAACATATCACATAGGTCCAGCCCATCAGGCTTGATACCACCGGCAAAAGCGGTCCTCCAGCCATCTAGATCACACAAAAAACTTTCTTTCTTTATCCCTGGTTGTTTCCTGATGCTACAAAAAACCTGTTCCTTGTCGCTGCTGTTCTTCAAGATCGATTTTCAGCATATATATTCCAACAAATTCCCTGTTAATACTGTAACGCGAGATTCAGAAAATTCAAAGGATGGAAATTACCTCTGTAGTTATTATTAGTGGAACGAAAGATTGTAGTGCTTTGTGTGTACGGTGTCTTTTTCACGCCGCACCTTAAATTTATTGCGTGTCACGACAGGCTCGGCACACACACACACACACAAAGATGCGGTGGTGGTGCGCGGCAATGTGAGGGAAATCCAGGGGGTTTACGCATAGTGCGGCTGTTCTTCTCTATGAGATTTTTTTTAGGATTCACGAAAAATTCACTTTTATGCATGGGCCACATTTTCCAAGGTCTCACAGGCAATTGAATGATTATTTTGGACCCTCACAAATGCTTTTTTTAGCGTTATGAGTAACAAGCATCCGATCCGGGATTCCCGGCCGTTTCGGGGCATCAGGGGCTCTTGCATGGGTGAGCTACTAATAGAATCTGCTATCAGATGGGCACTATTAATAATACCACACTTGCATTCCGGAATGTTAAGCCGAAATTGGTTTTTGTTGCAACTTTTCAACACCCTGTGAGGCACGTAGCTGTGGCTATAGCGCACACAGTAAGTTGCACGCTTGTGGAATGCGTTAAATATAATAGCTTTACACGTTTCCAAAGTACATACAAACGTTAGAACTAAGATAATCACAGTACAATGATCTATTCAGTTTCACATTGGTGCGTTATTTTATTAGAAATTGTGAGAGCGAAAAGGCTATCAAAAAGGAGTCTGCTGAATCATACACCACCAGAACCAAATACACCAAATACCCATTATCATACAAAATTCCATTAACATTTTTTTCATATACGCTAGAATCTGTTGTCGTTGTTGTAAAGCCTACACTTATTAAAAAAACTAAGAACCCGACGGCGGCGAGAGCTTCTTGACTCTAAAACTTGTGCCACCCCAAGATTGCATCTGTGTCGTGAGCTGGCCGCTCTTATGCAATTCCCTAAATTCATCGCCTCCTCCTCTGCTGACCTTCTTGACGTGCACGTTTGGAACCGTAGTTCGGCCCGTCACAGACCCGATATACTCTTGCAACTCTCGTCCGTGAGGATGAAGATCCAGTTCAACCACCATAGGTTCTGGACTGATCTGATACTCACCCAACAACAATTCCTTGAGTGCTTTACAATGCGGGCAATATGACTTTGAGAAAATGACAACTATTAGAGTTAGAAAAACCCACATCTTCATGGTCAACATACCTGGCGCTTCCGACAAGATGGCATTATACTCCTTCTCTGGATTGAATGGCATTCCTGGATCACTAGTCAGATCATTTGCAGCTCCTGCAGCCCCAGGTCCACCTGATTTAGTTAGCCTCTGTACTCTTCATCTAGGAAGAACATACCCTTTGGTGTGTTGACCTCAAACTTTTCCAATCTCTCCTTCTCCTCCACATTATCTAAGAACTTTGACGTGTCGACCTGCTGCTGAGACCGATGGTAACCTACAAACAGCAGCATGACAAGGCACGCCCAGGCAATGACAGCCGCCACTTTCGTGCGCCGCGACGAGACCATTCTTGTTGATTCTGTTTTCGTTCAGGGGAAGTAAAAGGAGCGACTAGGACTGAAGAAATATGAAGGAGAATGACAAAAAGCAGCTGCTGCTTCTGCTGATGAATGCGGGAGAGTTTGTGTGTGTTGAAGAGTGTAGTTTTGTTTCTTACAAGTGCAAGTCGTGAAGTTGGAAATTTTCCGACGCTTGGATGCAACGAAATATATTGATGTCTCTGCCCACGGTGGTGTGTGTGGTGTTCTGTGCCGGTGGTGCGTGTGCGTGGTGTTCCCCAGACAGCAAAAATATCGTGTTCCCCGCCATGGGATGGGACGAAGGGCTCAGCAATGAAATCCCGCTGTGGTGAACGTGACAATAATTGCATTTCCACAGGTTGATAAATAAAAAAAACATCTATTCTTCTATTCTAATCTACAGAATGCCTCAGACTTGCCTTTGTTCCTCATTGTGCAAAGAATTTATGGTGGATAATTAAAGGACACAGAGGGCCCTATAATAACCACACTTCTATGCACTTTGGATAAAATACTTTGGTCATCACTGGCAAATAACACAAAAATCACAGAGCAATCTTCTCGTGGCCCTTGATGCGTCCCTCACCCACCTCCATCTTTGCAGACTTTGCTCCAAACTGAATGGCACGCTTCTTCTCCGCAGCCACCAGCGTCAGTGCCCGCTTCAATGCAATCTGGCGTAATAAATACTTGGTCTCCGTTTCATTCGGCACCTTCTGGTCCAATGGCACTTGACTCAGTGCCATCGAAACTACATCTTCATCTAGGAACGGGTATCGCACCTCTTTGCCCCAGTTTGCGCACACGCGGTCGTCCCTGCCAAGATTGCGCTCATGCAGCCGGTCGAAATCCATCTGCAGTTCTTGGGCCAGCAAGTCGTAGCCATTGACAAGTTGCCGTGAATGTCGCGAGTACCCACCAAACAATTCATCTGCGCCGAGCCCGGATAACAGCACTTTGCAATGCGACGAGTACTTGTATGTGCTGCCGTCGAGTTCGTGGGCGGTGCCGGCGCCGCCGCGAGATGCAAAGTAGAAGGCAAGCGCTATCGACAGGTCCATGACGCTTTCTTTGGGGTACATTAACTCTTGCACGCGGGTGCGGTGTTCCAGAGTCTCATCAAATGGGATATTCAGTTCGACGAATCGGAACCTCTTTGAATTGAGCTCCTTCCATGACCGTAGACCGAGTTTGCGATCCGGCGTGTTGAATCCTCCTCCGGTTCTCTTATTCTCAAACGCCACATTGAGCAAATCGACTTTTTTGTCTTTGGGCAGTATTTGATCGACAATTGAGGCTATTAGTGTGCAATCGAGACCGCCAGAGAACAGAATCGCTACCTGGTTCTCATCTTCAGGGATTGTTGCCAATCTATTCTCAACAGCCTTGTAAAGCACTGCTTCAAATTCATCTGTCATGCTTTTTCCGCTCACTAATTTGGATATTGTCGGATACGGAAGTTTCACATCTTGGCCGTAGGCGAATTGTTCAAGTTGTCTTGTCCCTAGATCAAAGCGGAACACCACTCCCCCTGGAACCTCGCACAGCTCTGCATCTCCAAGACTCGCACTTGTAATGAATATGTCATCATTCTTGATTGTATACAAAAGACTCCGCCGGCCGATACAATCTCTGGCAAACCAGACGCAGCTAGAGTCGTAGTACACAAATGCGTACTCCCCGCGCATCGTCTCCAGAGTTTCAATCACACCGACTTTTTGTATACTATCGTAAAAATGCTGCGTATCATTTTCAGCGAAATTGTCATTGTATAGCTCGCCATTGTATTGCAGAACGTGGTCGCCCCGTACAATCGGTTGTGTGGTGAACGGAGTTCTCAGACTCAGCACGGTCGAGAAAAAATGAAGCTCAAACTTTTCATGCGTAATGAAATACTCGCCCGAACCGTCAGGTCCTCGACTTTCAATCACAGGCTTCAATTCATCGTACTTTGATTTCCATTTCTCGGGATCACTACAACAGCGGAACAGAATGCCGCACATTTGTCGCGATAGAAAATTGAGGATCCGCCGCAAGGCTCTTTGAGCCGCGCGCCGCCATGAGATGACGACGGCCATTCTTGTCTCATGTGCAGCCAAGCCACCCTAGAAATCAAGAATCACCACACTCCAACAAGTATATACTAGTTTCTGATGAGCACGGACAGTACGCCTATATTGAAGGTGACTCCTGCCGCATCGACGCAGACCGTTACGAAAGATGCACCCAGCGACGGGGTAGGGACGTCCTCAAATGTATCGGCCAAGGACGACGACGCTCAGCGATCGGATAAGGACATGCAGGGCTTGTTGGACGAGTTTGATCCATTGACGTTGAAGGATAAGAAGAAACCTACAGAGAGTCCGAAAGTTGATTTGGAGGAGACTACAGAATTTAATGAGAAATCCCGACCGCCAGATGTCGCATCTTCCACGAAGCAGTCCGATGGTGACAATGTAGTGATTGACAGCGAATCTCAAGAGCTACCGTTCGACTTTCAGCGGTTTTTGAACCAGCTTCGACACCGCTCGGCAGACCCGATTGCACGATATTTGAAGAGCTTTTTAAACGAATTCAGCAAACGGCCGTGGTCGACGCAAGAACAGGTCAAGTTCATCGCCGACTTTAAAGAGTTTATCGCAGTGAAAATGCAGAAATGCGCTCCGTTTTCGACATTGAACGAGCATGAGATGAACAACGCATTGGAAGGGATGGAGAAACTTATAATGAATCGATTATATGCCCAGACGTTCAGTCCCGCGATTGCCGATGCGAACCGGGGGGACGACCACGAAGAAGATATCATCCGCGACGAAGTATTAGAGGAGAAGATGCGGATATGGCATTGGATAGAAGGGCGCCATTTAGATCTGGCCGACCGGTTTTTGAGGAACGGCGAGGCGTTTGTCAAATTGTCAAGTGACGAGCTGCTCAAGATCAACCATTACCGTGCTCCGCGTGACAAGATTATATGCATTCTCAACTGCTGCAAGGTAATATTTGGTCTCTTACGACAATCGGAAACGGAAGAATCTGCAGATGCATTTCTGCCTATTCTGATCTACGTTGTGATCAAGGCCCAGCCAGAGTCGCTCATCTCGAACGTCAACTACATTCAGCGGTTCCGGAACCCGGATAAATTAGGCGGAGAAGCCGGTTATTACCTGTCTTCTCTCTTAGGCGCGGTCAATTTCATCGAGACGCTGGACCGCAAGGCGCTGAGTATAACAGACGAGGAGTTTGACAAGAACGTGGAGCACTCTGTACGCAGCATCAATGCCCCCGCCAGGCGGTCGTTGCAGGCTAATCTGCATCAACCGCCTCATACACCCGAGCGGCACGTGTCTCCTAATCGGGAACTGGGCGTGTCGTCGCCTGGGTTGAATGCGTCTTCGGTGCTGATGAGCTCGGCGGGGCTGTTATCGGCGCCGTTGCGCACATTGGGAAAGTTCTTCGAGTCCGAAGAGCCGGATGTGTCGCAGCAGCAATCTGGAAATGAGACTAGCACTGACAAAACTACACCAGCTAAGCAACCAACTGATCCGGACTCCAAAAGCAATCCGTTCCCGGGTATGACGCCGCACGAGTCGGCTGCTCGCCAAATATCCGCTGAAGAAGAAGAAGCACGGCGGATCCATCGGCAGGAGTTTGAAAGTGTTAGTGACACACTAGCGCAGATGTTCCCGTCGTTGGATCGCGAGATTATACAGGACGTGCTGAGGCAGAAGGACGGCAGGGTCGGGGCGGCCGTTGACGCGTGTTTGGTGCTGGTTGGCTCGTCGTGATGATATTAATTAATTATACTGTGTAACATACTAATTGCATTTCTCTTTTTTTTCTCCGTGTGAACATTCTCATGTTTTTTCTCGGCGATAATTTTCTCCGAGTCAGATGAGATGCGGCTCGGGTGTGTCTCATGTTAAGTATCATTGTTCACTCACTCATTACATTGTGAATGTGACAGATGCCATTGGAGTCGTTTGAAGATATAATTGACTACGCGCGACAAGCAGGTGTTTATAGCGACTTGTCGGATTTCCCGTTGCCTGATGAACTGGATATTTCAGATGACCCGCATGATGTTAAAGAGTCGCTAAGTATTTCGAAACCGGTCGCAATTGCGTATTCGCAGTCGATCAAACCCTCAGAACCCAGGCATCACCCGCTAAAAGCGCACAAATCCCGCAAGTTGCCATTATTGATGCCGTACCAGTCTGCTGACTTCGACTGGTTCCCACTGAGTGACGCTGTTCCTGAGACCTCTATGAGCGTTCCCGAGACCAGTCTTTCTGAGATACTATCTGTAACCCGAGCGACTGCGATACTGTTCAAAGAATCTACGCAGCATGTAAAGCCTGTTTTGGGGAAGATACCGAGGATGAAGCTGGACGAGCCTCTGGAGAAGACGAGTATACCCGTCATCGACCTGACCAACGACGACAGCGAGTATGAAGGTACATCCTTGATAGACACAATCGAGAGCGCGACTACACTAGTTATTGAGACACCTGCAATCGAGAAAGTGAAGAGGAGGAAGATCGAGTACCCCGTGTGTTTGGAAGGAGCTGGTGATTGGCGGCCTGGTCTAGACTCGACATTGAGCGGTCATGGCAAAACAGTCAATGTCTCAATATTGAAGGAGAAGATTGGTGGCGAGTTTATGCTGACTGTGCCGTCTATTACAGATGGAATTGAGAACAGCCCCGGGAGTGTTGAAGTCGAAGAGTGGCAACTGACTGAACCATCTAGACGGGATTGGATGGAAGAACATCTAAGCGGGGACGAAAAGGTTGAGCAAGAATATCATACTGAATTACAGAATGAGAGTACCACAAACGTCGAATACAATGCTACGTCACTGGAAGAGAACCTGAGCGAGCTGCACGACCTTGTACAGAGCACGAGAATCATCGCTACAGCTGAACCGAGCAATCAAAGTATCCCAGACGTGCTCCAATTCTCGCGATATTTCATGTCGTCGCCTTCACTTACCCCCGAGCCAGAGCTGGAGCCATCGCCGCCGGTCCAAGAACCGGCAACCACATCTACCACCATCCAAGAAGAGATACCCCAAATGGATGGAATAGCAATTGTTGCCAATTCTTCGTTGCTAACGCCACACCAAATCACAGAGCTCGCTGCCACGGGGCTCAATATAGTAGACCAAGAGCTCGGCAAATCCAGCCGCTGCGCAATCTACTTTTCCTTCTTCGCTGCGTGCAAGTTTTACTACTACTCGCAGATTGGGCAAGTGGATTTGCAAAACAACATGCTCGTCGTTGCTGATGCGGCAGAGATTCGTCGCGGAGTGCAGCATCTGACAATCGTGGTGATCGTCGACCCAGAGACGACAGTGGACCAAGGGAATGTTTCCAAAATCTCAAAAATTGCTGAGGTTGTGCTCATCGAGAAAAGGCAACTTTTACATACAGTTTGTGAACTGGCCAGAAAGCACCAGGGGCCATTGCCACCAGAGATACCCGAGCTCGAAGGCGACTCTGGTATTGAGTTCCTCATAAAGTCGCTAGGACTAAACCCTCTCAGCTCCACGGTCGTGCTCATGGAGATGACTGTTGCAGAGTTTGTGTCCATGACCGATGAAGACAGGACAGTGCTGTACGCTGATATCATACCTAAGCACACTCTACACAGCATCGCCGAGATTATATCAACCAATCCGAGACTCCTAACCTAGATCCCGGGCGTAGGCTGGATATAGGGCTTGTACAACATGCGACGCACTTGCAGTTCAGAAAGACCATACAATTGTTTCCCGAGCGTCACAATCTCGTGGTATGATCTCTGTATCATCGGAAGTTCACCGTCGCGCGCTGGCATTCTAGCATACCCTACAGGTTCAAAATCATCCAGAGGCATCAAAGCTGGCGGCAGATTTCTTCCCTCCGCAGGTGGTCTTCTAACTTCCGCAGGCAATCTACCTGTAAGGTACTCTGTCACTGGATTGTCATGGTGGCCATCAACAGTTTCTGTTTCACTGTCGTATGACTCGGCGTAGCTTTCACTGTCGAGAGACTGGGCATCTCCATCAAAATACTCGCCATCATATTGCAACCCATCATACACCTCGTGCATCTCGTTTGGATGTTGTTCGAGGTACGCCAGGTATGCCCTAGCGGGAGTACGTGCCCACTCCCGCCTGACTGCGTGCTTGAAAGACGGCGTTGCTTTGAGGTAGCCCGTGACGAACCAGTTGTGCTTTTCCCAGCTCATGACCATCATAACGTCCACTTCCTCCTTCGAGCTCTTGCGTACATAGTGCACCACCCTCGCTATACAGATAATCCGCTGCTCCCGGGTGTGGCACAGGTACTGCAGGTACTGGTTCGAGTTGTCGACCTGGAACTTGATATCGTGCGGTGCCTCTGCGGTGCTCTCGAGCAGGTGCGTCCTCAGCCGCTGCGAAAACCAGTCGTCAGGCACATAACTCAACGGGATGTACGGCGCTTTCGTCTCTGGTTTGGCGATAATGTCGTAAAAAATTTTCTTGCCCATCCGGCTCAGAATCTGGGGTAGACTGCGATGCTCAGCGTTGCGGCGGTACTTGTAAAACGCATCTTCCAGCGCCTGCCGCAGTATCAGTGTGTCCGGGGGCGGGATGTCGTGCCACGGGTTGAGTATATTTCTCTGATTTTCCATCAAGTATGATAGATCACTTGAAAAAGATGACAGTGTGGGTTTTTTTATACCATCGCGATCTGCAAGCTCTAGGACCTGAACGTGCGGCGGCGGCGCACTCAACGCTTGAGGCTGTGCCAGGTAACGCCCCATCGCTCCAACATGCTAGAATGACCTCGAACTTGAACCCACGTCACGAGACTTCATTGATCAACGCTGCCGTCTTTTTTAGAAACTTTCGAGACGGTGACCGGTGAGATCATGTCCAGATGCTTAAAAGTACTTGAAAGTGAGACCAGATCTTAGACCTTGTCGCACCTTAAATATCGATAAAAAAAATTCTTGTTCATAAATAAGTTTACTACACGAAGCGGCCATGACCAATACCTGACCGGCTATTGAGTGCTGAGAACGCCGAGCCGGGTCTGCCATTGGCCTTCTCCATCGAAGACTTTGGCTCGATGCGACGAGGTAGCTTCTCGCTAACCTCGTCGTACTTTTCGCTCGTCGTACTAGACGATGATGTCTTTTTCCGGATGAGCAAGGGCGACCTACTTTTGCTTGCGGCCGGCGAACCCTCGATAGGCTCGAGTCCAAGCTTGGTTCGAGGAGGCCGGCGTAAAAGAAACTCTTCTGCTTGATGGTGAGGGTTCTGTAATTCTCGCGGGTGCTCTCTGCGGCGTGCAGAGGCCGAAGCGATCATGGATGCTCGAGCTTCGGTCGCACTTCTCGACCGCTCCGTAGCACTTCGGGACCGCTCGCTGGCGCTCTTAGGTCGGTATTCGGCTTTTTCGTTTAATGCCTTATCAAGATAACTAATCGACGAGTTCTTCCGTGCTTGTGAACTTGAAAGTGGCTGGATAAGTTTAAGCGACGGCGGCGAGTACTCGCTTTTACGTGTCTGCTGCCCGAGCCCCGATTTTGGTCGTGGCGATGCGCTCGATACGGTAGACACTGAAGACGAAGATGCTGATTTCGTTGGTGTCGCTGGCCTAGGTAGAGAGCTCTTGAAATGTGCCACTCTCGACTCCAAGTTCTTCATTTGATCCAGCATGCCATGAATCTTCCGTAGACTCTTTGAACTTGCCATTCGTGGCATATTGCTAGCCGTTGCCACTAGAGGCGATGTATGCGGTGATCCAGACGGAGATGCCGATACGGTAATATTGCTCATCGCTGCAGAAGGATCTGATGTGATTCTGAACCTCTGAGTTCGCAGAAGAGTTGGAGACCGCGAGAAACTCACCTTGTCCCGCACTTCGTCCGCCTCTCGTTCCAAATGCTTCATCCTGTTGTTTGCCACAGAAAGCTCTTCTTTAGTATCTCTCAACTCATCTTTAGCTCGTTGTAACTCGATTTGTAGATCGTCCTTTGCCGCCACTTCGGACTCCAACATTGCAATGTCTTCCAAACACTGATGGTATTTCTTTTCCAGCTCATACAGCGAGCTCTTTGTGATCCTTTCATGCCGTTCCATGTCGTCATTAGTCATTTCTATCTCTCTGAGCCGATTATTGGCCATTGTATGCGCCTTCTGCAGAGTCAGAACTTGCTTCTGGAGCGACGCTTGAGTCGCCGCATACTCCTTGCTCAAATCAAGGTGCTTCTGTTTCCACTCTGCAAGCTGTAGCGTCAAAGAGTCGACTTTGTTCTGTAGTTCTTTGTGCTTGTTTTCGCTTTCGGCTAGCTCCAGCTCTAGCTCCCGTTCTAGCTCTTTGGAGAAGGCTTGGAACTCTGCAAACTCGGCTTCGAGATGCGCTATCTGCTCCTTGGCCTGCTTATATCCTTGTTCCATACTCCGAACCTAGTGCGGATGGACCATCAGACGCTTTGTACTGGATAACGCTCTTATTATACTCTATATCGCAGGTCGCCCCTCAAAGAAAAAAAACCGGTATCCGGATATTAACGCGCGTTGGTACAGCGAAATCCGACGCGTTGGGTCTTGGGTTGCGCGAGGCTGACCAGCTGATATCATCATGTCATGGATTTGTGGTTTCAGCGTATGATAACCTATCTTGGTATGCTAGAGCAGTCTATTGTACTAGGGTGATTGATTCAAAGTACTTTCGGCTTGGTTATAAAACCATTGGCCCATTTGAAACTTTGTTTCAACGATGTTTTATTATCGCTGGTGCCACCATAAGTGGAAGTGATGGATATGACACTACTCTTCTTAACGTTCATGACAGAACAATACTTGAATCTTCATAGCTTTCATAAGATCAAGCAAACTTCCGTCATTATGATTTTTACGGTCCTGGGAATCCCCGTCTCAATCCAACGAGCCGCATGCATTGCGGCGGAGGATTTCTCCATTACAGCTCACATAATCTGCCACCGACTCTGTAAAAAATCACTCAGAATGCTTTACAAGCTCTTTATAACCCAATTCATTCAGCATGACAATGTGCTTATGGAGTATCTCACTGTGAGCCCAGGGGTGGTCGCGCGCGCACCAGTGTGCGATTTGGAGATTTGGGACTGAAAAAGACACGACGACACAATCTGTCTGAATACATCTAGCCACAACGCTCAACGTTTAGAACTCGAAGATGGTATGATTACCGGAACCCAGAACTTTCATCTAACAATTAGGTTGTGCTTGCAGCGTCTATTTGTACACGTGGCGGCAAAGCGGTCTTGTCGCGGCAATTCCGTGACATTCACAAGGATCGTGTAGCGCAGCTCCTTGCCAACTTTCCAAAGTTGACGCAGTCCGGCACCCAGCATACTACGGTCGAAGATGAAAATGTGCGATACGTATACCAGCCGCTTGAGGAGCTGTACGTGGTGTTGATCACGAACCGGCAATCGAATATTCTCCAGGACATTGAAACGCTGCGGCTGTTGACTGGTTTGGTGACAAGTCTGGTGCGAATTGTGGACGAGCGGGAAGTTTTGCTCAGGGCATTCGACATTCTAAGTGCGTTCGACGAAGTTGTCACACTCGGGTACCGAGAAAACCTGACGCTTTCCCAAGTCACGACGTTTTTGGAGATGGAGAGTCATGAAGAGAAGATCCAAGAGATTATTGAACGAAATAAAGAGCTCGAGGCGGCCGAGGAACGAAAGAAGAAGGCCAAGCAGCTTGAGATGGCTCGAAGAGATGCACAGAAGCGAGGTGCCGCTGGACTTGGTGGCGGTATGGGCAGCGGTGGAATTGGCGGCGGCGGTGGAATCTCCAGAAACACTTACACTCCACCTCCTCAAGTGCAGCAGCCAGCGCCCGAACCGGATTACACAAGGTCTTCTGTCTCGTCAACCAAAGGCCATGCGCCTAGAGGCAAAGGCTTGCAGCTGGGCAAGAAGAAGAAGGGCGGCTTGGACCAATTGCGAGGCGAAGTGCCTGAGGTTAGTCCATTGATCAGCGCCGAACCTGTGCGACCAGTAGTTTCGACACCACAACTCCAGCCAGAACCAGCTGTGCCTGAATCAAGCAACGAAGGAATTGAGATTGCAATTGTCGAGCAAATCAACGTGCGACTCGCCAAGGACGGTGCAGTTCGGTCGTCGGAAGTGAAGGGTAACCTGCAGCTGAGAATTGGCGACCCAAGCTTGACCAAGATCAAGCTCTTGACGAGTGCTGACGGTCCTCCAAACCAGTACAAGACGCATCCAAACGTTGATAAGACGAGTTTCCAGTCGGGTAAGACTATTGGTCTCAAGGACCCCAACCGGCCATTCCCATCCAACAACCAGCAGCTCGGCGTTTTGCGGTGGAAGCTATCTGGACGGGGCGACGACAATGCATTTGTACCCATCACATTCAACTGCTGGTTTTCTCGGCAGGATCAGAGCTTCTTTGACGTTACTGTCGAGTACGAGTTGAACGAGGATGCCAAGTTGAGCGAGCCGATTCGAGACGTGCGAGTGGTGATCCCGCTCGTGTCCTCCAACGCCCACATTGCTGATCCAAACCAAGTGTGGGAGCAGTACGACGATCACTTGGAGTGGACGATTCCAGAGATTCAGCCAGGCGCCGACAACGCCTCGGGCTCGTTTGAATTCACCGCCGAGGCTGACCAAGAGGAAGACTTTTTCCCTATGAATGTATCATTCCAGATCCACGACTCGCTGTCCACGTTTGGCAAGGTCGATGTGCTCGATGTGGTATCGGCTAATGACCAGAGTGAATCTCTGCCATTTGAGAAGAAAATAAGCATAGTAACCGAGTCATTTACCATCGAAGCTTAGGTCGATTAAATAAATTCTATTTTGTTTTGAAAAACGGAAATGAAAAAAAAAAATAATGTATAAAAAAGAGTAATATAAAACAGTTAGTACGGTTCAACAACTTTGGATAGATTGATGGGCATGTCAAAACTTTATACTAAGCCCGGGCTTTGCGATAACGAATTTGCATGCGAGGCGATGAGCTTTGGCCAATTGATAGAGCTCGTCGATTATAACCTGAGAGACAGAAATGGTGCGTCTGGTGTGTATAGGGTCCTTGATATGCGTGATCACAACGGTAAAGCCGTGTAGGTTTGACGGAATAGAGTTTGCGAATGCCACCAGCTCTTGCACCAAGTGCTTGGGCGACATGTGTCCATATAGTGGCGTGTTATGGCTAGATGGAAAGCTGCATTCAATGAGCATTCCAGCAAGCAAGTTTTTGCGATAAAAGCCTGCTGCTGTTCTCCAGGCATACTTGTTGCGAGGGTTTGTAGACTCCGAATCTGGCTCCACATCGCCCCATATGCACATTACTTTGTTCGTCAGCATGTCCTGCAAAAAGTACACTGTAGACTCCATATTTTCGCCATGGGATATAGCACAAGACGAGACTCGTATCGTGGTTGACATTTTATCCCATTGTGCAGGCACCAGTCGCTGCAAATGAAGGTGTCCTATTGCATCGGGTCCCTCGTTAGTCAAGTTGGGCCAAATCTGGCCATTGAATATATGTCTTTTCAACGTGTCTATCGTGAATGGAGACCCTGCCAGCTTCTTTGGCCTGGATTGGTCATGAAAGCAGACCGAATTTATCACAAGGCCCGATACGTGGTCCAAGTGCGGATGTGTGATGCATACAGTTGCGACCATGTCAGACGCAATCTTGTACGCATCGTGCTTTGTGTCGCCAGTCCTTAGATGCTGTGGAAACACATCGATAGCATCCACAATTCCACTCACAAACGTACCGCTGTCAACAGCGAGCATACAGCCAGGTTCCCATTTGGACTGTGCGGATTTAACCAAGTAGGCGCTGGTGTGTCTGTCGATCGGTCCACCCGACGCACCCTGTAAAACAATAGCAGTTAGCAAACAAAAACCAAAAAATTCCAGGGGAATATCTTTCTCAATTCATACAAGTACTATCACATGGAAGGCCGACGGCGACAATGTCGACGAACCGTCCGGGGACACGTTTAGGGCCGACAACGTTACCAAGATACCGACGGTCACAAGGGTGTGGGGGAAAGAAATGCAGCGTTGGACGAAATCTGACCGAGTTGTTGGATTGCCGTCACAAACAGTACCAACCCTTGATGAAAATAAATTCCTCAGGGTCCCTGTTACTGTGAAAAGGAATTGCTAGTCTAGACCGGAAACGTCGAAGGAGAATTCTAGAAAAAGAAGGTTATTTCGATAGAACAAGCGTGCGTGTGACCACGGTATTTGAGGAGGGTCAAAGGGACTGATGGGAGCAATGGTGGGGAATCAAACAGAGGCCGGGTCCAACGATATTTATAAGGACATGTCAATATATATATATAGTCTATATAGCTTGGTTGCGGGGGTTTGGCCAATTTATGCTGGAGACTTGATTTGGCAATTTCAAGTGTCTGGGGTTCCTAGTTTTTGCCCACAAAGCGGCAAACCGAGTCGGTCTCACGCACCTTGCATGAGTGTGGTGCTAGATTTATGCATGGAAGCCCAATTCTATGTACAGTTTCTGCGCATGCCGTCCGCCTGAGAACACAAATGGCCGCCATGTCATATTAAAGGGGGGAGATTGGATAGGAAACACGCTGGGGATTTTTATCGGTATGGCTGTTTTATTCAAGGCATTGATTTAAAGGCTCTTGGTGTCATAGATCTCATCATGATCTACTGTACGGTAGTACTCTTCAACCTCAACACCCTTGGCAAACGGCTGCTCGAAATACGTAACGGCACTCCACTTGCATATCTGCCGAACATCTGATCATGTACTAGCATCATAGGGGTCACACGGATCAGCGTTTTATGCATTTGATTGCTTGGAAGTGGCACAAACCCGGTTATTGACAGGCTGGCTCCGTATCAAAGCGGAACTAGGCGAGAAAAAAAATTATTCTTTCGACCTGCAGGGGCCTTTGTGAGGGTGAGGCTTTTTCCATCGTGGCGTCTTTGACACCATTGTCGACTTTGCGACACTTGGTAGTATTGAATGAGATACCATGGCTAACAGAGTCAGTCTATAGCTACTTGTCGAGCATGCCCACGATGCTTGTAAACATCAACACGCTTTACGGTTCCTCCAGTCTAACCAACCACCTGCAACCCAACAGATCCTGCTGCTTAGCCGAGATTGGATAATATTTTTTTTTCAATTTGTGGGTACATGACCCGGCTGCATCCACCGTTCCATGCAGTTGCCCTTTCGAGTCATTAGCGCAACGATAAGTTGAAGGCGGGCAACTTATATGACCAAATTATGACATGCATATAATATTGGAAAGAACCGGGAACACACAGTACCGTCATTGCTTAGAAATTGTCATGCGCGTTGTTCTTTTTCTCTCTGCATGAAACGTTCCATGCATGAGGGACTAGTGCGATTTCAGGATTTAGATGAATGAGGTCATGTCTGTCAGTCCAACGGTCGTAGAATTAGTTCAGTGTTACTCAAACAGTTGATCAAATACATAAAAATAATGCTAGCGCGTACATGCGTACATGTGTATTATCTATACTCGCTGGGTGCCGTAGCCGGTGATTTCATTGGCAAATCGCCAGCTCATGTTCTCACATTTGACATCCTTATCAAACTTGACATTGCCCGCAGTGATCGTAGCAACAGTGTACTTATCAATGCTTCGTGCGTCTCTATAGAACAAGACTTTCATGCACTCGTCGATCAACGCACGAGCATCCGTCTCGTTAAGCTTGGCGGCATCTTCTTCAACATCGACAACCTTTCGCAACAGTGGAATTGCCAAGTGGGCACCAAAGCCCGTGGCGAGAGCAGGCGCGGAGTAAGTGGTGCCTTGAAGGTCGACGTACGACAACAATGGGCCGTCGTCGTCAACACCGGCCACAATCACAGAGTTCCACAACGGGTCCATTTTAGATCGTCTACTGTACATCACTCGTGTGAGGTAATTGTAAATGTGTTTTGACTTTAGCGTCAGGCCAGTACTGTCGTACTGTTCTTCAATTCTACCTTGTGTTAGCACTCCCTTTCACCTCAAAGGCAAACATACTCTAATCCTTCAAGCAGAGTGTTGATATATTGCAAGTCTGAGATATCACCACTGACGCCGACGACGGTCGAGTTGCCGACTTGCAACAACCGCTCTTGATCTGTGAATCGCGCTAGCGATCCGTACGAAGCTGACAAATGGTTAGCTTTATCAATGAAACGAAGACCCAAGTCTTAGTATCAACATACCCAAGTTATCTGCTGCTAGAATAATGCCCTTGTCGAATTTGACCGCAATCACACTGGTACCGGTGACAATTGGCTGTTGAGTGTGCACAGAGGGCCCATCGGAGTGCCCTCGTACCGGGGCGTTGTGAATCTGGTGGCTGTACGCGCCGTACACATCATCTCGTGGCCGACCCCAATAAGTCTGTCCGTGCTCCATTGCTTTGTTTTAATTGATATACGAATCGGTAGATCGTATGGAATTCTCTTGTTGGAATTGAGCTCCGTTCTACCTGTTGTGGCGACTCGAATTGTGTTTTGTATGAGCCTGGTGGTGGCGGTGGGAAACGCGCGCGTGCCACTGGCGGGTAACGCAGCGCTGCGGCGCCGTGGTGCGGCTCGAGGGTCGATTAAAATATATGACTTTCAACTTTTGTGAATGTGCGACGATTGTAACATTTACCGTTCATCATGAATTAAATTTTCAGCATTAAAGCTTTCGCAAAAGAGAATATGTGTCTGGGAGACAGAAGTACCGACACCGTATTTGCCATGTGAAAATGAGTTCTAAATAGGCTCCCTGCATTAAGAAATGCCTCATTCATACTTTTCATATAGCATGACCTACCTTTTATATCTTCTTTACGTGCTGTCAGTGCAATTGTATTTCCTGCTCTTGGTGTTTAAACTTTCTCAAAAGGGAAATTTGTTAGCAGGACATGAGTGCCTTATCAATGTCGTGCTTGCCATCATGTGAAAGGGGGAGGGGGTCCTAGTTTTCTCCCTCGAAATAGAATCAGCGACGTTCTGGACGTCAATCACCTCTACTTTTTGTATAACATTGCTTTGGCTCTGTGCGTTGCCCACCTTACTTACTTGGCATCAGTACACGAAGCGCAAAAGCAATTTTGAGTAATGATATGCGCATGTCGCCAACGCCGTTTGCCTGCGAAGGAACCACCACTCCCATAGATCAGAAATGCCGTTGATTCACATCTAGAGCTCGTATGACCTATTATACAACAGTTGTTCCAGACATCCTCGCCGTCTTCCAACGCCGTGTCAACATGCCTGATTCAAAATAAACTTGACTGTGGAATACTCTTAGATTGAAATGATTAGATTTTTGCAATGTTTCCGTACGAAGGTACAGTGCGTCAGAGCTTGTTTGCCTAGACCCACCCTCCTTTAGAGCATGAACCCCCTGCCGTCTGATTCATCTGTAATCTGCAGAACTCCAAATATCCAATCGCGTAGGGGGTTTCATTGATTTCATACTAGCAAGATTCTTTCTTAGTGATCTCAGTCTCCACTTCCTGTGAAAACATCGTTTATCAAAGAACAAGTGATGTTGGTGAAGGGGTGCAAGGTGAAAAAGGGGGCGAATTAGTGATGACCTTAAAAATAGAATCTAGCCCTTTGTCAACACTGCAGGATAAAATCTTTTCATTTTCAAGTTTTCTATACTCGCTTTGGTAAAAGTATTCAGTATTCATCATGATGCTGATTCGGTACACGCATACCCGAGTCCTACAGTCTCAGTCCTAGCGGCCACCGAAATTCACAGCAAATAGCAGTCAAACGTGACTGCAGCCTTTAAATATGTGGATAAAAACAACAATAATTGCATGAACAGTCTCTTTGTGGCTTTAGTTCCCGCTTTGTAATGCTGGTGTTGACGTTGAGCACATTTAGGGTTTCACTGAGCCGTGCCGGGTCGGAACATAAACTTACCTTTACTCAGGGTTGGTTTTGTGTTATTTTTTGAACTGTAACTCTGAATGTAAAAAAAAACTTAAAACTCACATAGTCTAGATTTTGCTGGTACGGAAGGATAAAAACAAAATTCTTCTCGGCCGAACCGAGGGGGAGGATGGGCACGTTTCGTTTGACAAGTCCAAATCGAGAAGGGAATACATCATACTCCTTGATGAAGAAAAAAGTACTACAGGTTTCAAGAAGGTCAATTGTCAATGCACTTTTTTTCGCAATCGCATTATAGATATAGATTGTGCCGGAACTGCACGATGTGTCTGGAAGATCCATTCCTCGCAATTCTGGGCAAACTCTGTTAAACTACGAGTGGGATATTTAAAACCATTAATAAATTGATTGATTCAATGTTAAACACAACACAATCCAAGTGAATTTGACTCGGAAAATGTCGTTACCTGTGACTGAATACTTTCGAAGATTTTTCTCTCGGCAGCTCGATGACCAATGGTTATACAGCGACATCTAGAAAAAAAAACAATTACTAACAAAATGAGCATTCGGATTCTCGATCCGTTTGTAGAATCGTGTATCAGGAACAATAGGCTACAGTACAGTGTAGTGCCGTGAGTTCAACAAAAAGAGGCGGGTGTGGAGCCCGCTAGCTCCGACTCCGCCAAAGGCGGCATGGAAATTCCTTAGGTCTCAAACGTACATATATGGATTACTTTTTCAGAAGAATCTACCCGACACTGTACATGTTTAGGGTATTACGTGGAACAAAGCCCCCCGAAGGTAGTACTCCCGGCGTGCAGCTCTTCCAGAGCTCGGTGTCCGTGGAGACCGGCTGGCAGAAATGTACGACTTTTCGAAAGAACATGCGTGTCGAAGGCAAAAAATGACGCATGAATCATCATCACCATCATCAAGAAAGATGAATTTTCCAATAGCCGTACATGGGCGTCAGGGGAATCTCATCCTCGATCCGTCAGAATGATATCAGATCAGATCAGATCAGATCAACCAAGATACAGATCAATCAAATCAGATGACCACCGTCTCCACTGTCTTAAAAGACACAATATCGATGATTCATTACTACACACTTTGTTGGCCTACCCTGATTTGATAGTCTTGTTCAGGCTTGATTTTATCCGGCCCAGCTTTGAAAAAACCTGTTGCCTAAGCAACGAGATTTTGGACTCTAGAGACATTTTCAGCCAGCCGCACCAGGGCTGATTGTTTGCCTTAAACTGGGCAAAAGCTGTACCGGTTAGCAGGGTGCATACTCAAATAGTCCGCCTTTGAAAGAAACAGAAGATCACTAAGCGACACCGCCTCCCTATAGATGCAAGAACGAAACAGTGTACAACGTAGAACGACTACGTGTCGGATGGAACATGAGCACAGTGTAGTCATCGGATACGAGTTACCGTAAAATTTTCCAGGCGCGGCGGAGCAGAATATGTGTACTTTTTCTGAATCAGATATACCGGACGGTCTCGGATAGCGGACCTCAGTGCATAAACTGCAAGGCGTTAGGTGGATGAGATTTCAGAAACAGCTTCTGATACATGTACAAAAATAAGTGAGTCTCGACGGTATTATTATTTGATGAATGGTTTGCTTTAGCAGCTGTGGCGGAGGATGATCATCTTCTCCATCCCGCTCCGCCAAAGGCCAGTAGTACGTACAGTGCAGTAGACTCGGGATCTGAGTCAGATCATGACGCACCGATCACGGAGCGTCGTGTAAAAAACTTTTTTTTCTGCTGCGAGCAACCGTTGCTTGCTGGTCTCAAAAGTGGGGGCCATAGAATTTCGGGCATGTCTAACTTTTTTGAAATCCCGGCCGGTGATTGAACTTATGTCTAGTGAGGTTGGTGACATATGGGAATAGCTGAACCTTTTTAGTGAAAATTTACCTATGATATTAGGCTACTTTTTGGTGGAATACTTTTTTAATATGTGACCGGAGACATTCAGTACTTGGTGTTATTTTTTTCAGTTTTTATTTTGGGTCTAGTCGCATGATTTCTGAGAAGACCAACACGTAGCATTGTCTGCAAACACTGTCCATAAAGACAAGTCCATCCGAGACTCTTTGAAGCACAAAAGAAACTAGATACCAAGCTTCTAAGCATGTTCTGCATGTAGTGCGCTCCATTTTGTTGCTCCTATTGTCTTGACATAGCGGCTAAGCTTCCTCCAGCTCCGGTATGAAAAGCGACTACCCGCACTTCCGAAAGGCTGTACTGAACCGCATACATAATAATACCTGATGCTGCGAGTTTCAGTGATACCTTCTATCCATCCCACTTCCTGTTCCTAATATTAATGGTACTGGTGAGCAATAACAAAACTCCAGAGTGGGCAAAAGTTACCCCGTTAGAATAGATCCTTCGTAAGACATAAAAAATACAAGAGAACTTTTTGCAAAAATTCCACCAAACATAAAGTGGGATTGCTTAAGTCAAACACAAGGGCTTACAGTTGAGACTATATTTCGGATCGACTTTACCGTAAGCCGTATAGTATGTACCCTTTTTGTTGAAGACTCCAGCACATCGACGGATGGAAGCAGGATCCTCGCATTACACTACAAGTCATCCGGATGCATCGCTATATCCTAAGCAGCCAGTACTCGGACTTAGCAGGAATTAAGAAAAATTTTCTCAAGAAAAAATTTTTTTTAAGCGTGGAGGCTTTTATGACGTACAATAGGTTTTGAGGGGTGTGACTGGATTGAAATGCATGGCGGGAAGAAAATTGCCGTGCCGCATCCTCCAGAAACAACCAAATCACAACATTGGACAGTATTATTGGATCTGCGCATTTTCCTTGTTTTCCAGTTTCTTACAAAGAAGTTTATTTTTGCAAGAAGCTGAGTATTGTTGAATATTTTTTTTCTTCCCTTTTCCCTTGCTTGTGCGTATGGCGGCGTTGTCTATCCTTTAATCTACGGTACTAAAGGGTTCAAAAAAGTGACAGGTCTCAAACGAGCGGAGCCGCAATCGGCCCCCTCCAGTTCGTATTCTTTTAACAGGGATCTTATTTCCATAGACACTTTTTACAAGAAGAAGAATAAGTTTGTAGTAATTTTTATTTGTTTGTCAATTCTTGAGGGCTATGCTGCACACTACTGTTGTCCAGACGGGCCTGCACAGGCCATGCACTCCTATGTACACAATATGTATACGATCATGCTTAAGGATGAATTGCTGCACAAACTTGGGTCCCAGTTGATACATCTTCGCGGAGGACAATCCCACAGAAAATGAACCAAAGTAGAATTTCCAAAAAAAAAATGACTCTATTCTATGATTCCCAAACTCTGCTCCATCGTGTCTCGTATGTCTCTCCAAAACACAAAACGCCTAGAGATTTCAGGGTGCGTCGCCATGCTTCCCGTCTGTCTCAGACTTTCTCGTGGTGAACGAGACATGAGAAAATTGCAGCTGGGAAACAACCCGATTTGGGGCATTCTTCCTGAGAGGGGTCCACGGCTGACAGGTTGGGTCTACTGATGTATTGATGATGCACTGATACATGCCCGCCGCTTCTTTTCGCGCACCGAGAGAACCGAACCAAAAAGCAAATTGCTGTTTGGGGTTACTTGCATTTCGGTGGTAGTTTTACCCGGATGAAGAAACTTTCACAAATCAACTCTGAATCCAGGTTGAGATTGGATTTCCTTCGATGCACAAAACTTGTACAACGATAGAAATACTTTTTTCTTTTCTTTCAGGTTTTGAGGCGTGTTAGTACTCCATAGATCTAATCGACGAGACTTGCGTTTCCAAACTACTGGAGGTCTCCGATTCCGGGAGCCGGGTCTGTTCAAAACTATTGCCGAAACCCGGTACGAATTTTTCAAGGTACGAAACTGTCGGATCTTTAAGGAATAATACGCGGGACGAATTGTAGAAGAAGGAAAATCAAACCCATCCAATGCAAGTGTTTGTTCGTTTAGAGCGCTTTCTGTAGCGAAGGGACCCTCGAATGGAACCAACTGAGCCCGTCAAACCAACTCTTCCAGTTTAGACCGGCACACGCACAGATCCCAGCTGAGTTGCACCTTGCATATCGGTTTCTTTCCCCTTTGGCCGCACTCTCTAGAAACTTGAACCGCGAGCAATTCTCAAAAAGCAAAACGCGTTATATCCCACCACGGCCACGACCACAGGCGGCTGTGTCGCTCAGAGGAGTGTGTACTGTAGCAATGACGATGGATGATTGCTTTTTGGTACCCCTTTTCTCACAGCGGTGAGTGTAGTTGTTTGTTTTATCTGAGATTTTTCCTGCTGGTTCAGTTCAGGCATCTGTGGTCCGTTGCAAAAGTTCTAGAGCCCACTTATTCGTAAAAAAAAACTATTGCAGAATGCACTGGCCAGCCGATCACAAATCGCTCTTTTTAATTTACGGATTTAATTTCAAGCCCGCCAGTTTTGTTTTCTTTTGTTTCCTTTCTTTACATTTTCTTAGCCGTTGGTTGATCCAAAAAGGTTCAAGCTTCTCACACACTCTTTTCTTTCCTGAACCAGATTTCCCGAACGGACCTCCACCACCACCACGCCCTGACAAACCCCACATATATATAAATATCGTCGGTTCTCGTTTGATTCAGCTGTTTCGATTTTTATTTTCTTCGAAAAACTCTAAACTTCGCACAACTCGGCCAAACTCGATCCCACACAAACAGACATTGAATGTCTTGATAACTGAAGGAAGATATAGAGAAGCGCACTGCATTCTGTGTTATGAGCGAGGTGCAAGCCGCAGTGGTTCCAGGCTACAGCATACCTGGATGGCGACACGGTGCCGCAGCTACTGCCAGCTTCGACAACGATGGAAGCTTGAGCTGTCCGATCCCAGGCTGCCCTCAAGTATTCAACGAAAAGCACGGCCCAAGATACACGGTGGAGAAGTGGAAGGCTCATGTCGTCAACAAGGACTTGCACTACTACCTGTGGTACGACGCGGCGCAATGTTATCAGCCAAAAGCTCTTGCAAACACGTTTGTTCGAGTCGACAAAAACTACCAAATCGCAGTATGCCACTATCGACGCGAGCCTGTCAACCCGAAAAAGCTGGAGGACCACTGCAGGCGGTGCCGTGGGTGCCTTTTTGTCGACCAGTCACACGCCAACGACCCAGACATGCAAAACATTGGCCACTTGTCAGAGCAGGACTTGCAACGCGACAGAAAGGCGGTTCAAGGGTTTGAGGCATGCGAGGCATACTACTGTTGCTCCAAGTTATACGGCCCCAGTCAGCAAGGTATTCACTCCCATCTCAAGTCGAAACGCGATCATATGCCCTCGCCCCCTGTCAAATGTATGCGATATAGAACCAGCCGACATGGCTACGCTTATATCCCTATCAGCGACGAGGAATATGTCAAGCTGAGCACTCTGGCCTCGACCACAGTAGTTGCTGGATTGCCGGAACAGCGTAGGGAGCAACAACGACGGATGAGCACAGGATCGACCTCTTCAAGCAATCACGGAGATTATTCATTGCCCTCACGATCCAACTCCTCTGGCAATTCGTTTACTAACAAAGGCGCAGGTACGTCTTTTGCATCAACGGAGGATGTGGAGATGGATGGCTATGGTGGCAACAGTCCTGGAGGACCTCATTCACATTCCTACGCGTCGTTCCATCAAGCAGTACTTGACCAGGAATACGATTTGTTCAATGCTTTCTACTACAAGCTGATGCTTGCCGTGCTTGACAAACTGGATAACGTTACTTGGTCTTTGCAGTCCAAAATCGCATCACAATGGCGTAAGTTTTCTCTTCCCCCCTCTTCTCTCGACGAATCGTTACTAACATACCCTTTTAAGGCAACACGACATTTACAGATGATTTCCAATCTACGGAACCTGGTTATTCGTTTCTGACTGATCCACGCAACAAATTTCTGACTGCTACAAGCCAAGGTCCGCTATGGCGTGAGATTACATTGAACAGCACCAACACGCCCATGTTTATCCGGAAGATATGTAGCAATGGCCATACCGATGATCTGGATGTTGAATCGATGAAGAGATACCTTGATGTTTGTCATGAACTGACGAGCTGCATTATGGTGCTGTTGTACACCACCCTGCCCACTGTGAAATCACTACGAGAGTTTTTAGATCTGCGGCATGTCAATGATCGCAACAAGCTACGGAACATTTTTATCCGCAAGAACCGAGTCATGATCCGAGTCGCACAACAACAGATTGTTCTCCCGTGGATCTTGAGCGAGCTTTTAATACGGTTCTTGACGATTGTGCGTCCCATGCAGATCCAACTCGCACTAAAGCTCAACCTAAACCCCGTATACGTGGGTCGGCTTCAACGATATTTATTTATGGCGGATTTTGACAAGGTGACCGAAGCCACTTTTGGACGAGAAATGGAGAGCTCCACGCGGTACTACATTGGCAAGAGCGTGGAGGTCAAGACATGGAGGCGCCTGATAGATACACTTATTGAGCGGGCCATTTCCAGCCCAGGGTTCGATCTGGGCACATTTACAGAAGCATGGTTTAACAGCACAGGATTGACTTCTCTAGGCCCCGGGACATTCTCCAAGCTCGACAATGCGTCTATTTTAACCCCGTGAGTTTTTAGCGGAGCGCAGCGCCGCTTCATATAGTATGTAAAAAAAGTCTCACTTTCTACAGCCGTATAACACCATATATAAGAATATAACATACATATAAACACACAATCGAACAAAATACGAACCCAAATGCATCATGATGCTTATCAAATGGGTCTGACCCCTTTTTCCAATTCTTCCTGAAAAAGATAACAAAACGTACGTTAGCCCAAAAAAATAAAAACAAAAATGTTGCGCCGCATCGTCTAGGGGGTTGCTCTCCAGTCAATGTCACCACCCCCTTGACCCCACCCTTTTTTATCTTCCCCCGAGATGTGGATCTGATAGATCATCCATTTTATCCAAGGAGATTTTCTCGGTCCTGAAATAACTCTCTTCTGCTTCGAATCGAGAATTGCAGAAGGGTGCTGCTTGATGATGATGATGTGTGTGCGTGTGTAAAATTCCGTCTTTTTTTCCACGTGGGGGACGGATATAACAGCTCATTGCGCTTGGAATTTCATACAGAGAACCAAAGTGATGGGGTCACAAACCTTGTACCGGTATGTACATCTGTAGCTGCAGTGAATCTGCGTGTAAAGTTGGAACTGAAGAGATCCGAAGGGTCAAGTATCGGGTCTCGTATTTGAACCCTGTCAAACGCAACGCAGCGATGCCTGCATACTCTGGCGGGTTAATAGAAGCGATGATCTGCTTGGTCAGGTCGAGACATCATGCTTGAAGTTGGCGGAGAGAGAGAGATTGAGTTGTCCCTGAAACGAGAGACTCTTACAATTCGAGCTGAGCGTTGCACAGCACCAGGTGAAAGTTGAACACCTACTCGCCTGGGGGTAACACGCACAACCTCTAACCTCCAAAAAAAGACAAGTCCGGAAGCAGACGATCACGTCAGTATGAGTTTAAAAGCAGGCAATTACACGTCAAGGCGAGAAACTTTGATGAGATAGTACTCCAAAGCATACTGGGCACTTTGGCTGGTTTCCATGTCCTTGAGTATTGCAGCCGTGCAACCTAGGATACATACGATGACATTACCGTCCGGATCAATTCTTTTTTTTTTATTATCTTTGTAGGTGTACGAGAAGAAATACGCCAACTTGATTCCCAAACGACTAAAAAAAAAATCCAGAATGTTCCATCCATGCCACGGCAACAAGTTCATGTTGGAAACCCGGTGTCGGCTATGCGGCGCGCCTCGCTACCTGCAGGCGTGTGGGGCCCGGCCACCGCTTCCCGCCGTGTGACGAGATTTAGTCAGAGGTCTGCAACATGACTGGTTATTTCGGGACCTCATTCTTGCAAAGTGGCTAGTATTTTGCGGGGCGTTTTATATTCCTTTTCTTTCTTACCACCAATGCACACATCACAAGCCATGATGACGGATAGCAGCAGCGCACATGATTTACTAACTCCGTACAGCCTAGCGGAGTTCCCAGCAGAGATCCTGCTGCTGATAGCCGACTGCTTGCCGGCTCGAGACTTGTTCAACCTCCAGCAGACATGCCAATACATGCGCACGGCCTTCCGGGCCAAGATGTGGCAGGACTTGGAGATTCTCACCACAATGGAAGACGAGACTGTCGGTGAGACGTTGATTGGCGAGAAAGGACATATCCAAATCGGCAACATTAATGTCAAACAGTTTGTAGAGCAAGTGCTGCAGGGACATTTCGATGGAATATTCCCGTACTTAAAGCACCTGACTATTGTTGAAGAAACGCCATTTAATTTGGCAGAGGCGCTGGACTCTGTGCCCGAGACTCCGGATTTCGATTCAATGGACGCACCGGACACGTTTGCGTATTTGTTTCAAAAGTTGATAACTCGAGAGCGACTGCCGCAATTGAACAAGATCACTCTCGATCGAGTTTTATTGGAATCCGTGGAGAACAAAGAAACAATGCTGAACAGGATTATAAGTGAACGGTTCAGTGATGTAGATTTTGAGTTTGTGCTGCATCCGAGCTACGGACTCAAGTGGTTTTCAGACGGAGATCGGTACCTGTTTGACAAACTAACCAACATTGAATGCTACACGACAGCTAATATTCCTGATGCATCGATCCTGACTTTCGAGCGTCCATTGCCTAGTACACTAGAGACGTTCAGTCTTCAAAGCAACGTGACAATCGACACTAAACGATTCGAGCAACTTTTTAAACAATGCGTCAACCTCAAGACGCTCGATCTCGATATCAGCAAGGTGCTCTATTTGGAGTCAGTCAATTGGATCCCGTGCAGTGTCACGGACCTATTTATTCACGTGGCAGACGCTAAAGCCGAGCCGCCGTCGACCGGTGTCAAGAAAATTATCTCCACATCAGTCGAGCGACTGGCACTGGACGGCAATTTCTGGAGCGTGTTGCCGACATTGAGATTCCCCAATTTGCGATGCCTAGATCTAAGCGTGATGGTCGACGAGCACGGTATCCCGGAAGAGCTTTTCTGCAAAAACGTATCCAACGTTCTGATGGATTCTCGGCTGCGGTCTGTGGTGGTCAACTTTGCAATCGACGGTCTACCGCTCATGATTCCAGTGGGCACGGCGTCCACCGTTACCAATGTGCGAGTGTCGAATAACTGGCGACAGCACTACGACCGAACGATCCGAAACACGAGCATGGAGGCCATGCAGGCGTCGTTGAAGCATTTCCCTAAATTGAAAGAACTTGAAGTGGCCATGTCTGGTTTGAAGACCGAGGGCCAGCTTGCGTATATTCTTCACATGGCGTCGATCATTTTGAAATCGCGGCCGGGGCTCACGGTGCGGTTCATGGCAGTGGATATGAAGGGCATTAAAGTGGCCGACGACCTGTTTGCAGTGTCGACAATGTTCACAAGGGTGCTAACGAGCGGCGGCAGTTTTGCTCTCGAATTGGATCGAGTCAAAGTGAGGTCCGTCTACAAGCTTGGTTCTCTGGATCGGTTCAGATCTGCATTGGTTAAGGACAAACAGAGTGAAATGTCGGATTTTATGGATATTATCGAATTAGTTTTGGCTGGATATTAACAATTTTTTTAAATGCGCTTGTTCATAATTTCGTAATATATACAGGGTTTCAATTTAATGGGTTTTGGATCTTTGGTTGAGATCTTGGCTCTATCCTTGGGTCTTGATCTCTTCCTTGGTCATTCTGGCTCCGAAAATGGCACTACCAACCCGCACATTGGTCGAGCCCTGCTTGATGCCTTGAATGTAGTCACTGCTCATGCCCATGCTCAACTCGAGATTAGTGCCCAGCTGCGCATCCACCTTTTCCTTCAAATCCGCAAGCTGCTTAAAATCCAAGTTCTCTTCTCCCGAGCCTTTCGACTGCTCAACAGATCCAATTGTCATGAGCCCCTTCAATACAAGCTTGTCGCACTTCTCGACAATGTGTTTCGCGAGCTTGACCACTTCCTCTACGCCCTGCGCACCGGCTTTTTGCTCCTCACCCGATGTATTGACTTGAATAAACACATTAATACTGGCATCACCGCTCTCTCGGGCATTGTTGAGTTTGTTCGCCTTGGACTCGCTATCCAACGTCTCCACAGCGTACATATTTGGAATCGCCGACAGCACTTTGCATTTATTCGACTGCAGCGCACCGATAAAGTGCCAATTGATATCTTTTGGAAGCTGTTCAGCCTTTGCGGTCAGCTCCTGGACGTAGTTCTCGCCAAAATGCCGATGTCCGTGGTCGTAGAGCGCTTGAATGTCTTCCGCAGGCTTGTACTTTGACACGACCACCAGTCGCGGTTCGGCGGCCAGATTCTGCGCAGCAGTTAGCGCCTTGATTTCTTGACGCACTGCTTGGTAGTTTGCCACCAGTTCTGATGCCCTTTGTGCTGTGCTCATTGCTCGACGGGACAAGGTCCTAATCATACAGTGGTAGGGTAGATTCGGGTGTTGGGAAAAGCTCTACGGGCTAATGCGGTGGACAGTACGGACCATGTCTACCCCAGCTTTGAACCATTCACACTTGAAAAAATTGCACATTCTTGTTGATACACTAGAATAGAATAATTTTATGGGGTATGGACTGAAACGCTTCTAGTGGGCTGCGGCAATTCGTCAAAAAGGTGTGAGTGACCAGGTCGGAGATAAACTTCAATCGAATCTCCATCTGTCTATAGTTCTTACTCAGCTCTACTGGTATATCCGAGACTCAACATTTCGCTCAGTACTGTATTCGGATGACCAGGATTTTGATATTTTTTCGTGATGATGTCAGTACATGTGTATTCTGGGCATGCCAAGAGCGGTAACGGACCGCACATGGCGATGATTACGAATCCGTGTCCCAGTTCAAATTCGAATACCAAACTAATCATTTTTAGCAAATTCGACTGAGATAAAAGAAATAATGTTGATAGAATAATGTTATTTAAATACACTAGTTTTTCATCATGAATGGTGCAATTACACTGTACTAGTAGACGGAGCGGCGGAGATTCCCTAGCTGCATAGCCGTTGATCACTAACAGACTTTTTACCCCGCCATTTTTATTTTTCACTGAAATTTCTCCACCGTTTGATGAAAAGTTGAAAATCCCCAACTGATTGGCCACCAAAAGTCTTATCACGATGGGGGATCTCGAACACAATTACGTCCGCTAATAGAGTTCGTGCGGCGCAGACATGCACATATCAGCAGCACGCCATCCACGATAAAGTCCGATAATGCCTCTTGGACAAGGCCGGACCCCATCTACGACACAGCTTAGAAATCCATAATATAGTAAGTTTTTTTATTTTGTTTTCATCAAAACCAGGGTCGTTACATGAGTCGTTAAATAGAGTTAGAAAAACAATGAAGAAAAAAAAAAAGAATGCAATACAGAAGCCGTTTTTTCAAAGGCCCTTGAAGTCTAAAATGACTTTTCAAAATCTCTCACAGTACTCTCAGTAAATGACCTCTGCACCGCCGGAGTTGACGTTCTCAATCTCCAAGTCGGTGATGGTGCTGTATTGAAGCCGCCTTGGCAAGTCTCGTCGAGCGAAAAACTCGCCCTCGGCAGCATCAATTGGCCCGCTTCGACCCTTGCCGCCCAGCGGCCCATGGGTCTGTGCGTTCTGCCGGTACTCTGCAAAGCTGAACGACGACGGAAGCTTGTTGCTTGGCGACTGTGGATGCACTCGTGGCGTGTGATCAATCTCGGCTATTCGCACTGGTTAGTTACTGGAGTCGTTGGACGAGTATGAAAACGTACAAGGATGAGACCGTCGGCCCAAGAACCGGATCATTGGTGTTCTCAATCGAATAAGAGTGGCTCGCATGATGATATATTTGTCGTCAAAGTGGTCACAAACACAGTTGGAAGAGCTGCACAGTGCAAGGGACAAGAACTTGGAGATGGGCGGCCCCCAGAGCTTTTATAAAAAATCCGCCGCTCACCAAGATTTCGAGTGCGCGCTGACCAGTCAGGAAGTTGGACCCGCACGCGCGCCTAAAAGATTTTCGGGACTGCCCGGCGCCATCAAGCCCCGCGCGCAACCCTAGGGTCCTTGCTTCAAACAGGTTGTGAGCCTTTACTGAATCATCAACGCGTGCGGCTCTGATTGAGAATCGTAAGAGAATAGTTCTTTAAATGTTTCATCTCGATATATGCAAATGTGTACAGAATTATACAAGGAAATAGAGAGAAGGTAAACATAATTTATGTACAAGGGATCTTGAGAGTCATTTTTTTTTACAGAGAAGAGAGATCAAGTGATCATCTTCTAATAGCGTGATACCGCTTACCTCGGAAGCCAAACAACTGTTGGTTGAATTGGAAGACCTCTGCAGGGTTCAAATCGTTGATTTCCCACTTGGTCGATCCAAATCGGTTAGGAATAGGATCCAGTAGCACGTCAAGCTTGTCGCCAAACCGCTCCATCAACCATTGCCAGTCTCGTTCACTGTCTGCCTTGTGGAACCCAGTCACAAATACAGGACACTTGCTCTCTAGCAGGCCAGGAATGGTCTTCTCCCATTGATCCATAGCCTCTGGAGCTCCCAAGCCAGGGTGGAAAAGGAAAAATGCGTCCAGATATGGATCATATGGCATGAAATCTTGAGCCTCGTTAAGCACGTGAAAGTACTCAGTGTAGAAACTCATCGACATTTGCTGGTCAAATCGCTTGTGAAGACGCGTCTGGCTCGTGACGTAATGTCGCTTTACACGGTCGTAGTTGGATTCTGGCCCAATAAACACTAGTTCAAACTCAGTGTCCGGTAGCAAGAACCCCAGCTGCTTCCATACGTGGGGCGGCAGCTGGCTCTCTGCACGAGCACCCAAAATGAAGAACCGCATGGGCCTATCTTGCCACGATTTCGTTCGATCCTGCGGATGGATAGTATATCGCAATGCAGCAAGAGATTTCAAACCTTCTAGCGTCAATGGTCCCTTGGGCTTGAGAGAGTATGGCGAGTACTGATGCATAACACTGGCCATGGTGAGAGGGTAACTGAGCATTTTGGTGACTGCCGCAAGATGGAATTCCGTATCCATCGAATAGAATTGTCGTGTATAGAAGAAAGTGTCCCAGTTCAAAAAGTTTACTGTCGCATCCCGGTCCTGCACTATAGGGAAATCGAATTCTGGAAAGTCACGTCCACTTCGCAAATCATGCTCATAAGTATTTGCCTGCCTCAGGATTTTCCATCGCCAATCCTGGTGTTCTTTGTCAGACAGCCACGCAGCTTCGTCGTGGTGAGTCGGGATACCGCTCTTGGGGCATGCAAAGTCGATATTCTGTTTCGTCACGGGACACACACCCTTCGCTCTAATTGTCGCTGCCCGGGTTCTTAGGTCCTGCGAAGGAGACGAATCCCATGGATGGAATCTGTTCTCAGCGGTCGGATAATCTTCTGGAGGAGGAGGATCAAATCCTAGTGTCGACCGCACAAAGTTCATCAGCCTGCCGCCTGCGGGTTTCTTGGTCTTGACTGCCGTACTGTAGCATCTCAGCGTACCGACATTCTTCAAGGCTATATTTCTCGAAGATATCATCTTCTATGGGCGTTGCTGGGCACGACTGGGGCACTGGAAAATCTTTAAGGTGATGCCACTTTTTTTCCAAACGGGAATTTTTCCACCCACCGAAACCGAAACCTGCTCTTTGGACGTGGTGGTTCCCAATAACCTCCAGCGTGGCGCGCCCGTACTCCGATTATGGAATATACTACATAACGATTCACACTGAGCTGTCATAAGTCTTGCGGGGGAGGAGAGAGAAACCATTAAAAGGGTGCACTAACTGGAAATATACGACTCATGGATCCTCCAGAGCAGCATGCTGCGATCACAGTAGCGTATACAAACAGCTCTGAAGTTATAAAGCCGCGGATATACACCATTCCACTCTCTGCTGTCGTGCGTACCGTTAAGGACGAGATTATCGACAGCTACCCCGAAGAGGCAGGGCCGGTACCTCAACATTCCCGGCTCGTCTTGATTTACAAGGGACAAATTCTAGAAGACAGCAAGATTATCAGTGATGTTCTCAAAGTAACAGCTTCTTCCTCACAAGAGATTGTCACACAGGCTACTTTCCATTTGGTGGTCAAGCCTGTGCCTGGTGGAACTTCCGCCGTGCCAGCAGCCCGTATACCAGCAACTCCGACAGTTCAGAATGAGCCAGTTAGGGGCGAGCCAGAGAACTTGACACCGGCACAGCAGATTGAGCAACAGATTGTGGATAGAGCTGTGAACCACTTGCAACAGACAGCAGCAGCACATGTTGCCGTTGACCAACCGGCCCCAACACCGACAGTTGTAGCTCCAACAGCCACAACTCCTGCATCTCAACAAGTTCATCGCATAACTGCTCCGGCTGATCCATTGCATGTATTAAAGCTATCTGTGCCTTGCCCTGGCGGGCCGAAGTCTGTCACAATCCCGTGCTACGACTACATGTTCGCACCAACTGCAGATGGCCAGCTAATGTTTTGCATGTCTCCAAGTGCATTGCTGGCAATATGCAACACTGGAGCACAAGTACGAGTTTCACCCCACTTGTACCGCCAGGTTGCTCCAACTGCTGCCGCGCCCGGTGCGGCTGTGCCGTCGCTAAGGCGCTATATAGAAAATGCATTCACCAATGCAGTAGGGCAGTTGGCGAGGGTACGCGATGTTCTATTCTTGGCGTTCCGCCTGCTCTTCATGTTCAACATTCTGTCGTTTCAAATTCGCGACCGGGTTCAGTTTTGGATGATTAGCATTCCGGTGGCGCTTGTATTAATCTATCAATCTGAAGCTTTTAACGGGCTACTACGGCCAGTTTTGGAACTGATACCAGGGTTTCCTAGGGCTAACAACGATAATAACGCTAATGGAAATGCAAACCCGGTGGCTGATGCTGCTGTACAGGACGGAAATAACGATGCTGTAAGGAACGCGGCGCAACTACCACCAGCGCAGGAACAGGAACAGAATCAAAACTGGGCAACGGCGAGACGAGCAGCAGTCATGTTCGTCACATCGCTGGTACCAACATTGCATGATCGGTGGGCCGTCGAGCGGGATAGAGAAGACGAGGCCGCAGCGGCGCTGATCCAGCCAGCTGCTGACAATAATGAGGAGACGGCCAATGCGGAGGTGGAGGAGCAGAATGGAGAAGATGAAAGCTCCGATAGCGGAGGAGACGCAAATAATAATGACTACAGTGCACTGACCGAATACGGAGCTACCAGTACCCCAGAAATCGGCGAGGTACAAAAGTCAACGGATTATGATGATCATATCCCTAGTTCAGATTGGACCTCCGACATTTCTCCGGAAATCTCTGTAGAAGAGCCAGCAGACCGTGCTACAGAAGCGGATGACCAAATGTAAATAACTCTAGACATATATAAACAGACAAAAATCGGCCCTTTCTTATATATTTATTTTCGCATTCAAGAACATAACCAAAAAAATGCGAGTCAGACCTGCCCTGTTTAACAGCACAGCCGCACTGCATTTTGGGAGCGACTATCCGCATTATATCAGGTCCAAGTATTTCTCCAGGTTCGATCCTCAGCTCACAATTCCACGTCTTCGAATGTCGCCAGCAGCCGTAAAGTTTGGCCAGTTTGTGGTGACCAGTCAAGTGTTCTATCAAACCCGGCTTTCCTTCGGACTCGTCAATCTCAAGCCACTTGTCACGGGCCATGTACTAGTCTGCCCACTACGCAATGTTCCACGGGTATCGATGCTGTCTAACGAGGAAGCACAGGACTTTTACATGACCGTTCAGAAGGTTTCAAAGGCGGTGGAGAAATATTACAAGGCCGATTCTCTGAATATATCGATACAAGACGGCCCTCTAGCGGGCCAGTCGGTACCGCATGTTCACTGCCATATCATACCACGCAGGATAAACGATCTCTCTAATCCTGATGAAATATATGCATTGCTGGATGGGAAGGAAGGTGATTTAGAGTACGTTTTCGATACAATCAAAAATAATAGGGGCAAGCAGGCGCTGGGTGCGGATGCTGATTCTCGAGAGGCTCGGTCTGATGAGGATATGGAAGAAGAGGCCCAGGAACTGGCCCGATTTATGAAATCCTTCGAGGAATAAAGTCCTCTACAAATGCATCCAACTACAATAGTTCAATTTAATAGTTTTCTCGTTCATTATGTCGTATCTGCAGATATTTACATGCCAAGGGAGATGAATGGGTTAATATACAAGTTTTGTCCAGAATCAGAAAAAGGCAGTTTCATCAGGCCTTGCTCTTCTCCTCTGATCTCTTTCGACCGTAGAAAATAGCCTTGTTTTCCTTTGCTCGTCGCTCACCACCCCACTGCTTCTTACCTCTCTTGTGTTCCTCGAGAGGGATGTCTTGTCGGAACCGTTCTCGCCAGTGGAGTATGTATCGCCGGTCTCTTGTCTCGATACCGGCAGCCTTGAGTTTGTCAGAGCTCATAGTCATGAGATCCTCCCATGATTCAAAATGTTTGGCGTGCTGTTCGCTGTTTCGGCCGATTTTCTTCAGAAAGGTCTGAACATCTGGAACTTCGGTCGTGGGCTGTGGAACTTTGCTGTATGACTCGAGAATTTTCCCGTGCACGGCACAAGAGGTAGTGAACTGCCGTGCCGTCGTACTTAGGGGCCTGAGTGTTCTCAGCATTGTGACCGTATGCTAGTAGTTCTTGAGAGTGTCGATTCTAGCAGGTGGTGGGTTGAAAAGTTTCGAGTGTGCAAGCGTGCGCGCCATTTTCCTGGTACCGTTTGAAGGACGACAACGACGATACCACCGGTGTTGGCCAAGTAAAGCAATTTTAGGGACCAGCTGTAATGAAACTCCACATAAACAGATAAGCAGTTGTATAATAACGAGAATTGACTATATTCGCGTTATCAATACGCTTTCTTGCGTGTTATCTCAGAGTTGCGGTCCTCCAACCGATGCCTGCATGCAGCAGCTTACGAAAGAGGTCAGGAACGTGTGTTTCTTTAGGGCCAGATATACCCGGCATTTAAGCATCGAATTTCGCCAAATCCGACCCGATGAGGATATAAGCGGTAAACAGCAGCATGCATTTATTCTGAGTCGTACATATCATTTTTGTCGCACACCTAAAATGTGCGCAACCTTTGGAAGCTCATTCGCCATTCAAAGTTAACACAGTCTTGCACTTTTTCTCTGACGACCAGGATATCAATTCGTGATGAACAGTCGAAAAGTATCGCTCTAACATATCAGTCCAGTCAATGATGTTTGTGAATTTCCAAAGCCCTTGTTACCAGTATATCAGATGCGTCAGCTGCGCGCAAACATGCTGCGGCTGCACACCAAGAGCCCTGCAGGTCTTTCACACTACCGCTGCTCATCTCTCTCTATCTATCGAGCAACCACCCGCAGCAAAAGCATATATAACTGCGCCGTATATCCCGCAAACACCTTTATTGACATTCCATACATGAGTGTGAGGAAATAAAGCCGTTTAGGACGACGAGGACGACGACGGGAGTGTTCAATTATTATTTACTATACAACTGATGAGCTTGAAGCAGCGGGGAAAAGTTCCTGATCGACTAACCAACGGTCATGTTAGTGCTTCACACCATGACCCACGGCATGAAGAGCAAGATACACAGCTGCGGTACACATGGCTGCTACGCCGCGGGAGGGTGCTGGACTGGGTGAGCACGCAGGCGAAGATGATGCTGGAAATGTCGTGTATGCTCAGCCTGGTGCTGTCGATACCGTCGTACGCTTGTTTGTTCATGCTCTGTTGCGCCTTTCCGCCGTTTTGGCCGTTCGTCCTGTGCTACGTGGTATGTCCATTCTTTTCAAAAAGATTTTTATACTAACTCGAGAAAAGCTATATATATATTTTGACCAGAGCCCCGAGAATGGCGAGGCGGCGTACAGATACTCTGAGTGGTTCCGGGGTATCTTTGTGTGGAAGAACTTTGTGTCTTACTTTCCAATAACTTTGCATAAGACAGTAGACCTTGAACCGGCATTTGAGGCAATTCAAGACGACAGTAGCGTTTCTAGTGACGATGAAGATGTGCCGTATAGACATGTACACCACCGGCAGGATCCAGTCAGCATGAGCGATCGGGTATTCTCAACCATATGGCGCGGCATGTTTTGGTGGTATTACCATATAGTTTTACGTTACTTCCCGTCGAGGGCTCCAATTCAGACGCGTCCGACTGGCAGAAAGTACATCTTCGGCTTCCATCCCCATGGAATCATCTCAATGGGTGCCCTCGGTGCGTTTGCCACGGAAGGTGCGTCATGGTCTACAATCTTCCCCGGGATCCCAGTGAGCGTTCTCACACTCGCAAACCAGTTTGTGGTGCCGTTTTACAGGGAAATGCTCATGGCGATGGGCATGGGGTCCGTGTCGAGAAGAAACTGCCAAGCACTACTTGGCCGCAGCCAATCCATTTGTATAATCATTGGAGGCGCCCAAGAATCGCTGTTTGCACGCCCAGGATGTCTGGACCTGGTGCTGAACAAACGCAAGGGGTTTATCAAGCTGGCATTGGAGACTCCCGGGAACATTTCGCTGGTGCCGGTGCTGGCGTTTGGCGAAAACGACATTTACGAACAGTACGACAACCATCGCGGGTCAATTGTGTTTTCAGTGCAGCAGATGCTTAAAAACGCGCTCGGGTTCACGCTGCCACTGTTGCATGCGCGTGGGGTGTTCAATTACGATGTAGGCATCATGCCCTACCGACGGCCAATTGACGTCGTGGTCGGGGAGCCCATTGAGATGCCTCATGATCCGCATCCTTCGCATGAACTCGTCGAGCAGTATCACGCGCGCTATGTTGCAGGGCTGAGGGCGATCTATAACAAAAACAAGCACAAGTTTTGCCGACTGTACGGCGACAACACGACCCCAATTGAATTCAGAATCGTAGAGTAAAAAAAGTTAAAAAAGCTAAAAAGTCTAGTGTGTATTTCATTCTATTAACAGATTTATCATCCAAACTATCTTACTCTTCATCAGTTTCGTCCTCGGAGTCGGTGGTCTCCCCTTCCTCGTCCTCGTCCTCTTCATCGCTCTCCTCCTCGTTCAAATGCTTAATGTCGACCGAATAGCCTTCCTTGGTGAAATGTGACTCTATATTCTCAACCATGCTTGGGTGGCACACAATAAACGCAGAACTCGTCGCGTGATCGAACAATGGCACAAGGTACTTCTTCGCAACCTCACGAAGGTCATCCGCCGTCAATTCATTAGCCCGCTTCAGCAGCTTGGGCACGTAATCGGCGCCGCAGCCTTGCAGCTCACTGTAAAAGTACTTTCGGCTCGCGGCGTTGTACTCGTTGCGCTCAATCATCGTGAACCGGTGCACCAGGCTGCTCACACCACTCTTGATCGTAATCTCGTCGAGTGGATTTGTACCATCAGCCAGCTCTCGCACATCATTAGCCGCGGCATTGAACGCGCCTACAGTGTCGCTGCCTCGATAAACGTCGATAGAGATCTGGCGCCGCTCAGTCTTGATATCAGTATACATGCCGTAAGCGTAGCCGGCGCCTCTCACACTTCGCCAAAACGGTCCCTCGAGAACCTGCAAAATCTCGCACGCAAGCTCAATGCCCGGAATATCGGGGTGCAGCGGATCGGCCGGAATCTGGCCAATGACTGCTGCGAACGAGCTCTCCGTCGCTGACATTGGCGTGATGACGGCCTTCCCAAATGGCTTCTTGCCAAACTCGGAGAATCTTTCAAACGACCGTGGAAGATATACTGGAGGAAGCACGGTACTTTCGTCATCGCCGACTATAGAGCTCCAGGTAGACACTGGCTTGTTCAGTGCAAGTATATCACCATGTACAAGGATCTTGAAGTTCTTGACATCGAACAATGCCTTTCTCAAAGCCTCCAGATCACTCTTTACCTTTTCGAAACCGCCATTCTGAACAGTCTCATGCAACTGTTTGTAAAATTCTTCGGTGAATAGCGCATCGTTGGCATTGGTCAACGACCTTGGTTCGAAGAACTCACCGCTGACGGACGAACTCAAAACGTCAGGACCCCACCTCTTAACCTCAGAGATTGAGTTCATGTGCTTTTCCACAAGAACTGCGATACGAGCTTCGTCGAAAACAGTGCTGAAAAACGCTCGTCGGATCCATTCAACAGCCGCCTCGTAGTTCTCGACCTTGGCACGAATAAAAATACCAAACAGTTCTTCCAGACCATCGCCGGTAGACAGGTTGTAGTCTAGCGTATCCTTCTTCACTTCTGCAGAGACCTCTTCATACGACAACTCCGTTCCATCTGGTAGGACCATTGGCAAGGCCAGCAAATTACCAAAGATGGCACCAACGTACGGCAACAGTCGCTCATCCACATTGGCTGTGGACATTAGCACTTGCGTAAACACAAACTTGCTCTTGTAATGCTCAAAGTGAATCTCCAATGGCAGACCCTTTGGAGTATCGGCATCTAGTTTCTGCTGCACTTCATGGTTGTCGTTAGAAGTATCCTTGTTGCCTCCTTTGGCAGTGATGGTTTTGATAAATTTGATCTTGCTCGTATCAGGTAGGTGGAACTCATCTCGTAATTCATCCGGTACGGGCTTGTTATTCTCTTCCATAGCACGTTCCAACTTTTCACCCTGCTTCTTCAAACCCTCCTCTCCGAGCTGCTGCCGGATGTCATTCTCTCGTGTTTCTTTCTCCTCTTTCAGTCGCTCGTAAAGAGCAGTCGACGGCTTGCCGATTACAGTGACGTGGTGATTGTCAATGTAATACTCTTTCAAGATTCGCTGCCAGTCTTCTAGTTTCCAGGCTGCAAGCTGGTCAAATTCTTTCAATGAGCACACAGACTCGGCATAACTTTTTCTATCAGGATTTCCATGCAAGAACTCGGCAATCATCATATCGGTGATCACCGTTGTACCTTCTTCAAATCTCAGCACGTACTTTTCACGAATAAGCTCCAAGCAATCCTTTATCAGATTGAAATCTAGCGATTCAAACTCTCTCTTAAGAGTGTCAGAAACAATAGCTTCGACCGTTTCAGCACGATCGGTTGGTACACCGGAGAATGTCAAACCATTCTGATATCTCTTGTATGACGAAGTGTAGTCAGAAATGTCCGTAGCCAGGGGATCCTGGATATCTACCAGCTCCAGGTTCAATTTGCCGTCCTCACTTCGTGTCAGATAGCTATTTACAACGTCTATCGCCATACAATCCAATGTGGACTCCCACTTTGGACCTATCCATCCCATCTCAACAATTGAAAAGCTTTCGTCTTCCTCTGGGAATTCAACCGTCTCAGTTAAACTTTTCTCTAGAAGAGGATCCTCTGGCGTATCAACGAAGGGCCGCTTCGTAGAACGATCGAAATCACTAAGCGAATCGTCAAATTTCTGCATCACTTCCAAAAGGTCTTCAGGTGACACATCGCCAGCAACAATCACACATAAATTATCCGGTCGGTATCTGAGCTTATGGAACTCACGGATCTGATCAGGTGTCAGCACCCTCAGGGCGCTCATCAATCCGCCAGTTTCACTCGCATATGGACTCGTTGGAGGATATAAGAGCTTTCGGACTTTCAAACTAACCAGTTCTTCAGCTGTATTTTCAACGCCCTGCATCTCACAGAATACCACACCCTTCTCCTCGGCATCTCCAGACACGTAGTAGACCTCAGTGAGGCATGCAGCATCGGTCAATGTCGGATGCAAAACATGATCCAAGTATATTGGCAGCACCGTCTTGAACCCTTCCCATCCTGCGGTAGAGATGTCGTATACAGTCTGGTCAGTATCTGTCCATGCATTGGTTGCAGAGAGCTGCTGGTTGGCGAGTAAATCAAGGAATCCCTTATACGGATAATTTTTTGATCCCGTGAAGACCAGGTGCTCTAATGTATGGGGAGCTCCCGAATCATCATTAATCTCACTGGCGACAGCAAAAAAGCCCTTGACTATCGGAGTTTGCTTCTGTATCAATGCAACTTCCAGTCCTGTTCGCTCAGACCGCCAGCCTATCATGCGACACTCACTGAAATCGGCGCTGACATCGTACAAATTCTTGAAGCTCATTCTATAATCTCTCGTGAACTTTCAGTTAATAGTGCTGAAACAGCGTCTAAGCATCCAGGTGGCGAGAGGCAAAAGAATCGTGTCGTCTTGCAGGCCGGTTTTTAGCGTGACTTTTTAGCGCGTAGTGAAAGTCTCATCACCCCTCCACACCGCCGCCGCGCAACCGTACCGTCATTCATTGAGCACATCACTTGATTTCGCGTTGCAGCGATGACGACGACGACGGATCAGAAGCTCGACGAAATTCAATGGCGAGCTCCAGAATGGATTCAAATGTTTGGTCTGCGGACTGACAATGTGCTCGAGTACTTTGCGCA
Source organism: Blastobotrys petasosporus (assembly GCA_030580095.1). NCBI lineage: Eukaryota > Fungi > Ascomycota > Dipodascomycetes > Dipodascales > Trichomonascaceae > Blastobotrys > Blastobotrys petasosporus. The sequence goes on from JAKTSG010000009.1 coordinate 286,946, forward strand.
GAGCCCGTTCTATGATCGTACCTCGAACAACCAAGTCCTCAAAATGCAGTCTCAGTTCAACGACAGTTTACACAGCAGACCAGATCTAATGTCAGAACTTAAGGGGATGCAGGGAGTAGAATTTGTGATCTACCTTGCCCAAGAACCGCATCTTTGGATTATCCGCAAGCAGGATCGACTTTCGCCTCAAGATGTTCGCCTTTTGGCTACGTACTTTGTGGTCGGCGAGAATATTTACATGGCACCAAGCATATATTCAATCGTCAATTCACGGTTAATGAGTACGACACTAGCGCTGAGAGAGGCTTTGGATACAGCTGGCAAACTTCCAAACTATTCACCGTCACAAGGATACTCTTATATTTCCGAGGCCGCCTCGTTAACAGCGGACTCGAGCCAACAAACTTCGACCACAAACACAGCTTCAAATACGCCTTCTGCTCGTCGTCCTGGCAAGTCAAATCATCCTACGCCAGCACCAGGTCAGACTCCCGCATCACAGCAGAATCAGAATATCAATAACAGCATTCAAATTCCCGCTGTCAACGATTTCAAAAGTATGCTCTATATGGAGCGCGCTTTGGCTTACACGAACGCCAATGGCACAAAGTATTTGGATGCAGCAGACGTTGATCTCAAGCCTAATGTGCCATTGGACGCAGTTTCCCGAGTCAACACGCCGAACGTTGTGGCTAGTCCGGGGTTGCAGAAACGAGTAGCCGTTGCAGCGGCAGCAGCAGGACCTCGCAAGCGATAATTGGGATTCTTGACTATAACTTGATTTGGTCGTTGATAACTCAGGAATTCCCGTTTCACAACGGTTTTTTAGAATTACTATGAGCATTTTATCGGCTTCAGTGTCACCTATTGTCAAATCTTTCTTTTCCCGGCAGGATGGGAAACATGCAGGGGCCATGTGCAAATATGGGGTTATCCGCTCGAATTTTCGCGATGCTACAGGGCATATTGATAAACTCCTTGATCTCTGCACACGTCGACGCTGGTCTACTGTCACCGTGGCCATAGCCAGCGCGTCTCGTATGGCTTCTCTTGAGCCTACTCGATATTGCCAGAATAGGCAGAAAACCTACAAAAAGCCTCGCAATAACGTCAAGCGATATATTAATTTAATAAGATTATTAAATGACGTTAATGTTTTAATATATTTAATTTTTGCTGCTAAAATCAGGGATGCTAACCCTCGCCTTACTTTGCCCAGCTGGTATGATTCAGTGGGCCCATGCTACATGTACCAGGCTACGTGCTTGTCGTTTTGTTTGAAAAAAATCATATAAATAAATGCAACATGAATATAAATAAGAGTATCGTAGAAGCATAGATGCAACCACTGACTTTGCCAAGGTCTCTAATCAGTTGTCGGAGTCATCCCAACTTGTGAAAGGTGACAGTCTAATGTTCGAATCAGAGTCGTTCTTTGCCTGATTGGAATCTGTATTAACATCCTCAAACGTTGCATGATCGAAATCAAAGACTTTAATGGCCCATTTCCCATCCACTTCCTGCCATCTCATGTTACGCTTGGTCAGATCATTATGATACACACCGACCGAAGTAAGCACATTGTGCACTCTCCAGATCTCCGCTTGTATCTCTTTCAACTTCGGTCTCTTGTAAGGGTGGTTTTCAACATACTCAGTCAAAATGAATAGCCGTGGGTCGGCACCTCCAAGATCAATAGCACCAAATGCAACCAGCTTGGCAATACATTGTTGATCTTCCTTGCCCAGTTGTGCAATGCGAAGATACGCTTTCAATTCACGCTCCATCCGCTTCACCGATGCTGCATCTCCATCGTACACCTTGAGTACACACACACTTCCGGAATTTGAACCTGGTTCCACATCCTTGCCGAAGAAATTGACCCTCAAAACGCATCTGCTGCGGCCAACATCCCGTCCCTCTCCATCTGGAAGGCCCTGAATTGCGTTTTCTCTATAGTATTGCAAAACACCAAAATTGGCCGATGTGTACTCGCCATGTTGAGCAATGGCTCCAAAATCTTGCGCAAAGTGCTCCAAAGCACTCTTGACCATTGAATCGCGGCCACTCGCGAATTTTTTCGCACTTTCTGCGAGGTCCTCGTCTTGAGAATACACTCTCGAGTCAAACTTGTAGAATTGGAGCTTTGCTAGAAGCTTTTTTAACGCAGCAGACTTTTCAGCAGTAAGGTCGCCACCGCCTAATTCTTCAGCAGCAGCAGCTAGCAAGATCATAGCACAATGGCGTGCCTGCGGACACCGGAAATATGTATTAGCAACATACTGAAAAACCTTGAGAACACTTCCACTCTCCGTCAAATCCAAGGCATAGTGGCTGTCGAAGTTGGCCGTGATAAGTCCCGGTTGATGTTCCTCCAAATCACGCAAGTGAGTGCCAATCATAGTGAACCCATCGCAGACCGCTAGATGTCTGCATCCATCGAGGGCCCCCTGCCTGGTCACTTTTGTGAGTCCGGCATGCAGCGCGTCAACGGATCCTTTTAAATAGCTATTGTTCAGCTGCTTGGTGACATCCACCCCTCCAGATGTATACCCATCCACCGCGACGCCATTGCTATAACTAATGGTATGCTTCAGGGGTTCGCTAATTTCTCCAAGCTGTTTCGCGGTATTCTCCAGTCGCTGATTTTTCTTTTTAGGATCAATAGATTGGGCTAGGGCATCGTAGTCATCGTCTGTCGGCTTATCTCCAAATGTCAAAATGTTAGCTGCTCGATACACAGCGCATGGCTTCCTCAGCTCAATGATAGCCGTATGATTGCACTGCAATTCTCCGCGCTCATTGAATGACCAAACTGCCACAGACAGATCCGTGTCTCCACTGGCATCTGCATTTGCGCCAACCATCACCGGCAACAAAGGATCCATAATATCGAGTAAACTCTTTGCTGTGAATTCAACCCTATCAAATACCCCGGAGACTGCTGTTGCTCTATATTGGTCAAACAACCGAAAATCACCTGACAGCATGCGTCCTAACTGCCAGGACTCTCCGCCGTATAGCTTGTTCAAAAGAAGCAAAATTTCTAGTCCCTCGGAGCAGTTGAATGCATCTGCAACGAGGCTTTCTTGACCCTTGGTTTCAGTGTCGCCTACAGTCAACTCCTTCTTTTCCCAGCCGGACGGGAAACATGCAGAGGCCATGTGCAAAGATGGGGTTATCCGCTCGTAATTTCGCGATGCTACAGGAACATACTCCGTCAACCCCGAAAAAAAATCAGACTCCGAGAAATTAAGACAGATCCTCTCTTTTCTGGGCTTGAACTCAGGGTGGTCTCTAGATTGTAAGAAAAAAGACATGGATTTTGGCCCCATATGCCCTTTAGGCCGGCTTTGAGACTCTCTGATATGGCCTCCAAAATATTCTTCCAAAAGATCATTTGCCTCACTTTTTATTAAATGGTTGGATATCTTATCTGTCACTGCCAGTTTACCGAGACTTTCACAAGCTTCCCAAAATTCGTGACGAGCTTCTTCTCGTAAGTTAGGAAAAGTCGTCATGATAAACTCCTTGATCTCAGCGCGGGATGGTGCAGGTCTACTGTCACCGTGGCCATCATGTTGGGTAGCCAGCGCGTCTCGTATGACTCCGTTCGTTTGCACGAAGTCTAATGGTTTCTCTGGGCACAGGAGGTGTTCGGACAGTACAGTAGTCACTTCACCCATTTTAGACTTGGTTTGCCACCTTGGAGCTGGAGTTAGTCAATCTAAAAAAACAAATCATTGGTGCAAATGGCTGAAAACAGTTTGTGCACCGTGAGGATCTTTACTCACCTTCAACTAGAATCCAAGCTGAGCTTTAATACAACTTCGACCAACGCTCTCACGGAGGGGGGGGGGGGAGGAAGAACGGTACACTGAGGCTCGTTCCTCAAGATTACTGAAGAGTGTGAATTAGCGCGCACCAAGAACATTGCACTCCAAATCGGAGAGTGGTTGTTATATGACAACGTCCTGCGTGCGGCGTTCTTCTCCTCATCATCGGGATAGAGCAACCCCAAGCTACAGTAGGCTGGGAACGCTGACTGATAGATACATGACAGTACTTCCTTATCAGCCAACTCGATCTCCTTTGGACAGAACTATCAATCTAAATGAGAGTTAATTTGCTTTAGATTGCTTTAGAATATCTGAACGCCTCAAGAAGCAATGCTCTATGCCAGTGCTCTGAGTCAGTTCCTCACTAAATACAACTAGAGCGGCCAAGTAAACTCATATACATCATTATATAGTTCGGCGATGACATCACGGGGAAATAGCTGACCAGTGGCACAAATTGATTGAAAAAAAAAATCCATTGCATGGCCCCAAAACTCTGAGGCATGCCATGAAGTGCCATGCTATGTACGCTTTTGTGGTTCATTTCACCAAATAACAAATTTCATTAAACAACATAACTATAGAAGGAGAATAAATCAGTCTGCATCCTCGTCAAACCAGTATTGGTAGCCCTTCATGAGGTCCTCGTCATGAGCATATGCCTCTTTGTCGAATCGGTAGTTCCTGAATTTCTCTGATAATGAACACTTAACCGCCTCAAAATCAACCTCGCCGTCCGCTTTTTCTTTCGATGACAATTTCCCTATGTCCTCAGCAGCAGCAGCCAGAAGAATCATTGCAGATCGACGTGCTCGTGGGTCCAGGAAAAATGAATTTGTTAAAAACTGCAGTAATTTGAGGGCAGACTTAGACTCTGTCAAGTCTAACGCTAAATGACTCCCGAAGTCAACCTTTAAGAGTCCCTCCTTACCTTTCACTTCTTCCAAATGATAAAAATATGTAGCAATGAGAGTGAACCCATCTGAGATCACCAGATTCCTGCATTCATTGCTAGCTGCGTACCTGACTGCTTGTGCGAGTGCGGCGTGAAGGGCATCTAGGGCATTCTTAAGATAGCTGTTGCTCAGCTCGGCGGTGACATCCACGCCATTACAAGTGTAGTGATGTGACACGATACCATTGTTTCGGGAGATAGCATGCTTCAACCGCTGTTTAGCAAACTTTTTTAGCAGCGTCGAAGTAAGCTTCAGCTTCTGGTTTGCCTCTTCTGTAGAGCTAATCATAGCCACAGCTAGTGCCTCGTAGTCTTCATCTGTGGGCTCAACTCCAAAGACCAAGCAGTAAGCTGCCCTGAAAGCCACGTTAGGCTTTTTTAATTCGATCACTATGGTAAACTTGGTCTGGTCTTGCTGGCATTCATTTTGTCCTCCAATTGCCATAGATATATCCGTGCGACCACCCGTAACAGTGTGGTCCTTTAACTCTGACGTCAAAAAAGGGCTCATAACCTCAAGAATACTTTCTGCCGTTGTTAAAACTGGAGAAAACATGTCTGAAGCTTCTTTTTCATTTCTTCTATGGTTAAGTCTGAAAATGGATCGCGTAAAATGCCGCAGATCCAGCCAAGACTTCCCCTTGTAAAGCTTGTTTAGAAGCAGTATAGTTTTCAGACCTTCGGAGTTGAACATCTGTGCAATTCGATCCTCCTGACCCTCAATTTCAGTGGCACCTACTGTCACCTCTCTCTTCTTCCAGCCTTTAGGAACAGCTTGAGTGACTCTGGCAGCAGGCAACGAGACACGATCGTATATACGATCTGCAACGCGCCAAAACTACGCTATTTTCTTGTTCCTTAGAACCCGAGTATACCTTGAGTAGAGGATGGTCGTAAGACTGAAAGAAAAAGGATATACATCTCGCCCCCATATGCCCTTTAGGCCGGCCTAGAGCTTCTTTGATGTGGCTGCCGAAATATTCTCTCAAAACACCTGTTGCATTCTTGACGAGTTCGTCGGATAGCTTATCTATTAATGCCAGTCTACCGAGTTTCTTACAAGCTTTCGAAAATTCGTGACAAACTTCCTCTTGGGTTCCAGGAAAATGTGTTTCGATAAACTTCCTGACATCTGAAAACTCCGGTGCCGGTCCTCTGTCGCTAGCGCCCCCAGCTTGAGTTCTCAGTGCATCCTCAATCACTGTGTTGATTCTGTCGCTAGTGCCTCCCGCTCGGGTTCTCGGTGCATCTTCAATCACTGCGTTCATTTTCTTGAGTGAAGAGCAATGTGGTAAGGGTACAAGATGAGAAATGCCATTCCGAATGAGCCAGTTGTCCCGCTAATATCTGCAAGTTGGGGTAGGGGTCATGTTCTCAAATCCCTAGCCCAAGCCGATCGAAAATGCTATTCGACCATAAGATTGAAAAAGGAAGAGACACTCCCAGGATCTTCCCAAAAGCTCAATTCAACCCCAAACCATGATGTATGCGAATCAACAAGAAGATGCCAAAAAGTTGAGCTGGGCTTCACTGAGGCTGGTGCGGATCATGATGGTGCGGCGAAGTCGTGTGAAACACACTAAATTTGAGCCGCACATAATGTAAGTAGGGAGGAACCACATAGCAAGAAGGGGTCAGATCCTGTTTTGCGTTGTGTATTGATATTTTACTTATTGTGTTTATACGAGCATTCGGGTATTCCAAAAATTTAGTTCAGGCTAGGATTACTGGTAAGGATATTCGAGTTTGAGTTTACAGCCAGCGAACTACCACGCTTCAATTTCATAGACGCAGAATTACCGTTTCTTGTCCCTTGGTTTCAGTGTCTCCTATTGTCAGACTTTTCTTTTCCCAGCCGGATGGGAAAAGATGCAGGGACGGGGTTATCCGCTCGTATTTTCGCGATGCTACAGGAACATACTCCGTCAACCCCGAAAAAAAATCAGACTCCGAGAAATTAAGACAGATCTTCTCTTTTCTGGGCTTGAACTCAGGGTGGTCTCTAGATTGTAAGAAAAAAGACATGGATTTTGGCCCCATATGCCCTTTAGGCTGGCTTTGAGACTCTCTGATATGGCCTCCAAAAGACCTTTTGCCTCTCAGTCTATTAAATGGTCGGATAGCTTATCTATTACTGCCAGTTTACCGGGACTCTCACAACCTTCCGAAAATTCGCGACAAGATAGAAGAGATCACTAAGAAGCACCTTTAGCTACTGCGAACTCCAGGCTTGTAGTAGTCGGCGGGGCGAACGCGATTCAATAACTCAACTATAGAATCTAGAGACAGTGTTGATTTCAAAATGCCCGTTGAAGGCAATCCATTCATTGTGGAATTAAATAATTATATACTTTTTTAAACTTATAAACAAAGTTTTGTTGAAAAAATTCATGCGTCATAAATAATAGTCATCATATACATCATTATCATTGTTGAAAGTGATAACATAAGTTGAGCCAAAACCCTCCCAAATGGAAAAAGGCTTTAAGCGGAAGAAGCGTACTTCTCTCGGTAAACCTTGGCAGCGTTAACCATGTTACCCAACTGCTGTCGGCACTCGTCCCACTTTCGGGTCTTCAAACCACAATCTGGGTTGACCCACAACTTGTCTCGTGGGTAAACACCGACAATCTGGTTGATTCGAGTTTCAAACTCGTCCTGTGGAGGAACTCGGGGAGAGTGGATATCGAACAAACCGAGACCAATGTGGTTTGGATATTCGGAAAACTCCTGAATGTACTTGGAGTCATCCTTCTTGGAGAACTCGATGGAGACGACATCAGCATCAAGAGCCTTGATGTGAGCTGGGTCCAAATCGGAGTAGCAGAAGTGAGAGTGGATCTGAGTAGTATCCTGAACACCAGAGGTGGCCAATCGGAAGGACTCTGGAGCCCACTGGACGTAAGCGTCTCGCTCCTCACCAGATCGCAATGGCAAACCTTCTCGGATAGCTGGCTCGTCGACCTGGATGACGTAGACACCGGCGGCTTCCAAGTCGTTGACCTCGTCTCGGAGGGCCAAAGCAAGCTGCTGGCACTGCAGCTTGTCGGTGACATCGTCTCGTGGGAAAGACCATCGCAAGATAGTGACTGGACCAGTCAACATACCCTTCATTGGCTTCTTGGTCAAGGACTGAGCGTACTTGGACTCCTTAACGGTCATTGCCTTTGGTCGGGAGACGTCACCAACAATGATTGGTGGTCGGACGTATCGGGAACCGTAAGACTGGACCCAACCGTTGGAGGTGAAGGCAAAGCCCTTCAACTGCTCACCGAAGTACTGAACCATATCGTTTCGCTCTGGCTCACCGTGGACCAAGACGTCCAAGCCAACTTCCTCCTGCCATCGGACAACCTCCTCAATCTCCTTGTTGATGAAGGCCTCGTACTGCTCAGCAGTGATCTCACCCTTGGTGAACTTGTTTCGCTGAACTCGGATCTCCTTGGTCTGTGGGAAAGAACCAATGGTGGTGGTTGGGAAAAGTGGCAACTTCAAGTGCTCCTTCTGGGCAGCCAATCGAGCTGGGAAGGCAGACTTTCGGGCCTTGTCAGCCTCAGTAACCTCAGACAATCGCTTCTTGACAGCCTCGTCGTTGGTGATAGAGGAGTTGGCTCGGGAAGAAATGGACTTGGCATTGGCCTCGAGCTCAGCCTTGACGGCATCTGGACCAGCAGTGGCAGCCTTGGCAAGGACAACAACCTCGGAAAGCTTCTGGGTGGCGAAAGAGAACCAGTCCTTGATCTCAGCATCAAGCTTCTTCTCGTTGTTCAAGTCAACTGGAGTGTGCAAAAGGGAAGAAGAGGTGGCGACGATAAGTCGGTCGGCACCAACCTTGGCCTTGGCGGCCTCAACAACCTTGAGGGCCTTGGCGAAGTCGGTCTTCCAAATGTTTCGGCCGCTGACAACACCAGCAGAGAGAATCTGCTTGTCGGTCAAAGCAGCAGCAACTTCCTCAAGCTGCTGTGGAGCTCGGACAAAGTCGAAGTGGAAACCAGCAACTGGCAAGCCCTTGATGGCGTGCAAGTTTGGTCGAACATCACCGAAGTAGGTGGTCAAGATCAAGTCCAAACCCTCAACCTTGGCCAACTCCTCGTAGGCAGCCTTGTAAGCGGCCTGGACGTTCTCTGGCAAATCCAAAACCAAGACTGGCTCATCGATCTGGACAGACTTGGCACCGGCGGCAGCGAGCTTCTTCAACAACTCAGCGTAGACTGGGACAAGCTTTGGAAGCAAGGAGATTGGGTCCAAGTCCAAGGAGTCCTTGTCAGCCTTACCCAAGTGCAAGTAAGAGACTGGGCCAACAATGACTGGTCGGGTCTCAATGCCCAACTCCTTGGCCTCCAAGTACTCATCAACTGGCTTGTTGCCGTTGAGCTTGAAGTCAGTGGAGTGGGACAAGGTTGGTCGGACGTAGTGGTAGTTGGAGTCGAACCACTTGACCATCTCCAAAGCTGGAACATCGACGGCTGGAGTGGAGTCGGTAGCTGGTCGCTGCAAACCTCGACCCATGGCGAACAAGACATCAATGGATGGCAAGTTGAACTTGGTGTATCGCTCTGGGACGACATTGAACAACAAGGAGAGATCCAAGACCTGATCGTAGTAAGAGAAGTCGTTAGAGGCGATGATATCGACACCGGCCTCCTTCTGGAGCTTCCAGTTGGCGGCTCGCAACTCCTTGCCGACCTTGAAGAGCTCCTCGACGGTAGTCTTACCGCTCCAGTAGGCCTCAGTAACCTTCTTAAGCTCTCGGTTAGGACCGATTCGTGGGAAACCAAGCACAGATGAAAGAACCATGATGTGCAGAAAAATGAACAATTGGTGGAGAGAAAAGAGAGAGAAAAAGAGGAAAAAGGGGGTAGGAGGCGGAGGTGACTCTTTTTATATGGGCTTTTGAGAATTTCAGACCTGATTTTTGAAAAATAGGTACGTGGAGTCTGCTCATTGTTCAGCGCTGCTAGCGTGCGAGGGAAGCCCCGACAGAGGGACGCCTGCCCGCGCGCGGATCACAAAACACGCTTGAGAGTGCGAAATCCAGCCAATCGCACGTGATTTTTCACCCAACACGGGTCTGACACCGGTCTCGGGGCACACCGCTGATTGGCCAACGAGCGTGAGCCTGGGGCCGTTGGGTGGAGCTTATTTGCCGATAGCGGCTGGGTTCACCCTCGATGGGTACCCTCGCAAGGCTCCAACACAGGTCGTTTGCGTCGTATCATTTGTACAGCTACAACTGTATGCGAATGAACTGGAAGATTTTTCAGCTCGTGCTGCAGGAGTTTTTTTAGATGGCCATTTTTCACCCTGAAATTGGGGAGAGTATCTGGCCCGTTGAGAAATGGATGTCGCTCTGATTTGTCTGTCGCACGTTTTTTAGTTGGTATTCTGTCCTATCAATGGCTGATAGTGATAATGGAGAAACAGAGATAATGCCAGATATAGTAGTACAGCTACATAATCAATTCATTATCTTAATGGCAATTTGTTTAAGGAAATAACTGACACAACCAAGCGCATTGATTTATAATATTCTCAGGTTGATTTTAGACAGACCATATCTACAAGGAATCTGCTGGAGAAACTACATAGTTTGGCCCATGCGATTTTTTGGCCTGTGCAGATAATCGCATTTAATTCTGTAACTTTTTGTTGACTGCAAGGCGCTACCGGTACTCTGTAGTCAACGAGGGAGGCTACGGCTTCCACGTTTTGGTGCTAGTGCGCGGCTGAACTGCAGTACCCCTGGATTCTACCTACTAGGCAATATAGAAAACAAACACAGTGCGCTCAGGGTAAAGACGCCATTGCCTTTGGGAATCTTATGTTTTTCAATGCTTACAGATCGTGTGACTGAATCGCAGAGAGAATCTAACTCCTGAGTTGTATTCAGATCCTAGATGTCTAGATCTCAGAGATAAAGTTTCTACATGGTCAATGCTCTCCTAGAGTTATACCTTTCAATTGAAAATAGTTAATAAATATGCTAACACGGGTCTTACAACGCCCGTTTGTTTCTGTCAATGTCTACCAATATCTGAGCACTATGGCTCTTTTCCTCGTACAGCTTTGCAAGCTCAGCAACCATTTTACCCCTTCGCAAAGGCGCAAACGTTTTTGACCGCACAAATTTAGTACCATTAAGCTCCTTTTGGATATTCTCTGTATTTTCCTCTGACGAATCAAACGTCTTTGAGCGGGATAGTTTACCTGGTATCTCAATGTCAGGGACCTTTTCGTTGCGGGGTGAAATCGGTTGCAGAATGTTGCTTGATGAGAGCTTGGTCTTGATAGCCTTTGGCTTGGGTGGAGGAGGTGGCGGCATATCAGACACTATACCTGCCTTGTGTAGATTTGATGCCGACGCTTTTCCAGCCAGCTGGGGAACAAGTGCAGGGAAAGCACCGGCCAATGGTGTGGTGATGGGGCTAGGCGGTAGGTCGTCTTCTGGCCGAGTCCTCAGCTCAGGCGACGAGTTGTTGCGGGACATATTATAGAACGAATTCGACTTTGACACCGTCACGTCGGATCCATTACTGAATCCACGCCATGGTACTGCGCCTATAGCGACCGAGTTATGCCTTACATGGCTCGAACTGAACGTTTCTAGACCAGGCGTCATGCTGGTCGGGTCCGAGAACGGGTCAACAAGCTTCTCCTCGACTTGCTCCATTATTGTCGGCCAAAAGGTGATCAGGTTCCGCACAAACCGTGTTCCAATAGCGATTCCATCTTTCGAAACCGTGCTCAATCCGAGCAGACTGGGGCCAACACAAGCACTTAACGAAGACGGCGTCTGCTGAGTTCGATCGGTATTCTTTGAAACAGCATGCATGATGGTGAACAGGTCCATAATGACCTTTTGAGAAACAGGCGGTAGGCTCTTGAACACGCCAATACAATAATTTGGGGTATCTTCAACAGGTAGTTTGATGCAGCTGATATGCAAAATGGGTGTAGGCAGCTCGTACAGATAAAGTTTGAGGACAGATGCCGTCATTAGGCACCCATAATTGTCCAAGTCTAGAAACTGGCTGCGGTCGTAGCAATCTCGCAGAATATATAAAAGCTCTGCATTTTGCGTCCTTCTAAAAACGCCACGGCTGACTGGAGCAGTGACTCTCAGGTATGCGATGGCGTCGTGCCATAACTTTGGAAGTTGCACATGTCCATCGACACATGGGACAGAAACTCCAAATATCGGATCATGGTGTCGAGGAATCGTAATCACCTCCTCAACTTTTCTATTATGCAAGTAAACGTTGGGATGGATGTTGATAAGAGTAATGTCCAGCATGGACGCCAACTGCGAAAGGCTGGAGACTAGTCAAACGTTAGCACCAAATAACCCCTAATTACCCCACACATACCGTGAATGATCTTGGACTTGAACTTGGACGACACAACGCCACGAAGCATCTCTATCACCGCTCTTACCCACCACGATTCATGGACTATATATAATTTCCGAAGCCTTTTTTTCGTGTCCCTATCGAGCATCGCGTACGTCTGCGCTACCCAGGACCAGCTGGGTTTGTTGGGTGCTCCACAGGCAAAGAATAAAAGTGCATATTCGCTACTGGGTAGTCGGCTGATGATCGAATTAACGACCTCTGTGTATATGGGCGATTGAGGTAAGGGAAGAGCCGTAGAGTCGAGCACTACAAGCGGTAGTCGCGTACTAGGATCGAAGGTTTTGGCAACGTGTAGGGCGCGGTCAGTTAGTCGGCGAATCTCGTCGTCACTCATGCTGTATATGTAAAGGGAAAGAAATCGTAAACGAGCGGACTGTCCTTGTAGAAAAGGGCGAAAAAGGTGGGAAAGACCGTGCCTAGAGTATAAATATATAAAAAAGTCGCAGACGTGGCTATAGAGTTGTTTGTGTCTCAAATGGCAGAGATTGAATTTTGGAGTTGTTTGTAACTAACTCGATTCGTTCCCAATTTTTGTGTCTGGCGCACCGGCCGAGTTTCACGCATTCCGAAGTGTAGGCAGCCGAGCTCAGCAAATTGGTGGTAAAAGGCCGTGACTAAAAAAGGTGAAATTCTGCTTTGCAAAAGGGGGCCGAATAATATGAGATGAGCCTCAAGTTTGAGCCGTTGACGCCTCGGCAGAATCTGCAGAAATGGAACGAGATACCGCGGGTCTTGGACACTATTTGTAGCCAGTTGGCGGTGGAAGACCTGTGCAAGTTTGCCCAGCTTTCGAAGGAATGTACAGACGCAGCATACAATGAGTCTCTATGGATTGAGAGGCTGCAGAACTTGAATCTGGCAGATAATGTCAAGGCTGGGCCTGAAAGTGATGGCCAGCCAAGTTTGTTGACGGATGTCCCCTCGCCACTCGACGCATTAGACAACTTTGAATACACAAGTGGCAAGGCTCACGAAGGATTCATGAAATTATACAGGGTGCTTGGGCCGCTGTATGATGATCTGGTTAGATCAGGAAGACACGTTGAGCCAATGGTGTTTCGAGCATATAGAGACCCTGTGGATCAGGCCAAGGCCTTAGGACAGCTTCGCAGATTTGCTCAGGCAGATCCTTTAGAGACCGATCACGAAGAGAAGATCAGCCGCCTCAATACGACTTGCGACTTGTTTGAAAATGCAGCATTGGCTGAATTTGAGCAAGGTTATGACGCACATGATATGAAGAAGGTGGCTCAATATGCCAAGGTACTGATTACATTGAACGGTGGTGATAATTGTGTACAGCTATTCATCCAGAAGCACCCGCTTTTATACAACAAGTCTTCTGAAGACCCTAATCAGTTTATCAAAGCAGATGGGGCTATGGATTTTGAAAAGTTTGAATCGTATCTCAAGAATATCGCCGAACTCATCAACAAAGAGACTGCAGATATCGATCGCATATTCCCGGAATCGACTCCAGTAACGTTACCATTGCTGGAGAGGGTGATTGAGGATAATATTATGGAGCTGATCTCTGCATTGATTGACATATTCCACTCGACTAAAACACCGGTAGCAAGATACCTGCGAACTGTGCCTGAGATTTATGTCAGACTGCGCTGGTTCAGAAGTCAATTGACACCGAATAAAAACGGCGGAGAAGCGTTTGCTGTTAGAGTACAGCAGTTACTGGATGATTCTTTTGGGTTGCATGTTGACCAGTATTTGGCTGAAGAGCTACAAGACTTCGTTGATAGATCTGAACAGCAAGTTTCAAAATGGAATAACGAAGTGAGCCAGCAATTGCAAGCCCAGGAGAAATTCTACTGGAGTAATGTGACCAAAGAGCAAGACAAGTCTGACTTTTTGTCATCGTTCAAAAAGGTGCTGATGATGCCTGTCAATGCTATGCCCTTTCACAGCAATGCCTCGCAAACATCGGTCAACTCCAAAACTGCCCAATCTTCGAACCCAAATCTGCAAGTAGAATCGAGTATCAGTAGCAGACCAGGTACGCCAGTGGTGGGCAGTTTCAATTCACCGAGCACGCCTAATTTACACCATCCTACCAAACCTTCCACGGCCCCAAGCAATGAGCTTGATGCAATGGTTGCGATTATGAACTCCAAACTAGAGGGTATTTCGACTTTATTCTCACTCGAGCTTGCATTGCAAGTGATTAGAGACGGAAGGGACTCGATTGATCGTATCAGCAAGCTGACAAAAATAAGCGGCAGGACGGGCAAAGATGCTCAAGAACAGTGCGAGCAAATATTTGTAGAATTGGTACGCATTGTTGGTGACGGACACGTCAAGAATGGATTCGACAAGGCGATTGAAACATTGAATCAGTACGATCCTCGTCAACACCGCAGAATGGTCACAGAGGCTGGAGAGACCAGCGAAGAGGAACGCAATGCTGTTGAGCCTCTCGCCATTTTCGCCGAGCTGGTGAACATTGGTGACTTGATCCAGCAAATGATCCACGTGTTTTTTGTCGAAGAGTTGGCACAGCGCAAGTACATTGATCGTAACGATTTCATGACACCGTCGTTGAAAGCAAAGAAGCGGTTTGAACAGACTCTCGACAACTCGGTTGCAGACGGTCTCAATCGAGGTATCGAAGTACTTGTCGATCAGATTGACTTTATCTTTGTGACTATGCAGCTGGGGTCTGATTTCTATCCAGATGCAGCTGGCCTTAGTGGTACTATCGATATTGGTCCTACGGAAGCGGCCAAGAAAGTTGTATCGCTGTTGAGATCGCATGTTTCATTATTAGCAGGGTCGACTGAGAAATCGGTCATTGATGTGTTCCAACAAGAAATCGGCGTGCGATTCTATTCGTCGATTGGTAAGCATTTGAAGCGGCAGGTTGTCAGTGTCGACGGAGCCATCAAATTGATCAGTGATATCAACTACTACTACAATTTCATCGCATCATTAAGGCAGCGCCAGATTATGCCGTATTTCGAAGCGCTGAAAGAGATTTGCCAGCTGTTTTTGATTGATGGAACAGATGCCAAAGCACTCGGGAGGACGCTGAGTGACATGTCGCGCTTTCGCGGTGTAATGCAACCGGAAGAGGTTTATGAATTTGTACAACGACGTGCCGACTGGCTGCAAGTGAGAAGAGAAGTGGAACGGGTAATGTATGGGTTTGGCGTGGACTGTGTGATTATGTGACCAACGATTTTGTTTAAAAATGGAGAAGCATGAATTTTATGAATTAAAAATGAACATTATGTCGTAACGTGTATAAATAGAGGATATAGGATTCAATAACAAAATACTCAAGCTTTGGGTGAAAGATCAAGCGGTTCGATATGTGGTTTTTCCATCTTTGTAGTCACCACAAGCTGAGCATGCTTTGGGCACCGCGTCAAGAGTCTTTCCGGCTCATCGGTATAATTGTCGAGGATTTCGATTTCAAGCAACTTGAGAGTCGTTGGCAGTGATCCGAAAAATGAAGCAGCCGGCGATTCAAAGCCAGAGAGTTTAAGCTGTTCAAGCTTTGAACATTTGGAAGATGCAGAGAGCGGATGCCATGCCTTTTGCATGTGTCCGACATCGAATTCGAGATGCAAGCAAGTGAGAGAAAGGGGCGGGTCAACGCAAAACGACTTGACTCGCTCCAAATGCGTCAAATGGGTGTAGTTGCGGGTATATTTCAGAGCCATACGCTTCACTTGTGGGCCAACGTGTTTAGGATCAAACGGGTAATCCCATGCGCAGTTAACAAGGGTCAAATCTTTGATATCCGATTCGCATTCATCATCATTGCGAATAATGAACCCTTCCAAGAACAATTTATCAACGTTTGGAAACGCTCTTTGCAAGTCGCCAATATCGAATAGCGGTAGATCAACGCTACCATTGTCTGCAAACTTGCGTCGATTGGCTGCCTTTTGCGATTGGATGCTTAGCTGTGTGATTTGTTCACATTTCGTCATGAATTTGATCCATGCAGACGTGCCCGAAATAGTCGAATCCAGTTTACTCAAATTGATGCAACAGTCAGCCAATTCCCGTAACTTGTCGCCGCCATGCCATTCGCCTTTGCTCGACGACTCGACGATATGCAGAGTGCCAATGCACGGCGACATGCGCCCATTTTTTCGAACCTCCTCGAGAAAACTATCGAGTGTATCCCATGCTAAATAAATATCGTTGAACACCAAGCCGTACACCTTGTTCCTGATTAGCTTCACAAATGTCTCGTCAATATTAGAAAAGGATCATACCGAGTGTCTTAGCGGCCAACAAGTCCGCGATACCGCGAGCCAGTCTTTGCGATCTATTGATCCAAACACTTGTAGCAGGAGCTCTTGCGGCAGTGTCAAGAGTCCAGTCATTCTTGTTAAATCAAGTCGCAATTTCTAGAGTCTTGAGATCAAAAGTGCGGATGGTGGAAATGACTCTAACATGTCACAAGAGTGCGGGATTGCCCTTTCCCCCTCCTCGTGTTCCTTTTTTCTCAGGGACTAGTGGTATCTTCGGCTGTTCACGGCGGCGGGGCGGCGCGCTATCAAATCAGGTGACTTGTTAAGTCACTTTAGTGTATTGATGAATAAATATAAATTAAATGCTAATATTATTTTATGCTTCATGGATCTGATTTGGTTAGTACTTTAGAGAATTCGCAATAAACATACCGATTTCGCAAGAGATATCCAGTCACTCACACCAGCGATCCAGAGGTCGTCGCGCTCAGGCACCTGTTCGTGGCCCCAGACAGTCAGTGAGTTGAACTTGTGTGTCGTGTGTATATGCCGCGTGTTTATGTTCTCCTTGCCGTCTTCGTCTTCATCATCATCTTCTTCGTCGTCGTCGAGCCCTTGCCTACCATGCCTCCAATTGGCAGGGCTCGCGTGTTCTTTGGCCAGGAACCCAGTGTACCCATCTGGCAAGTCTACTTTAGTGCCCTTCAAATGCCGGCCACGAAAGAACGCGACGCGTTGCTCCGCTCCATCATCGGCTTTGCTGTGCTCGACTTTGAAGAATTTCGATACATTCGCACTGCCTGTATAGTGGATTTTACATGGAAGCACGTTGACCTCCACGGATGCCGCGCTCTTTGTCCTGATATCCAGCTGGACCTGCTCCATATCGCGCCTCGTGTATAGTGAGATGCTGGTCCTCGCGCCGCGAAAATTATTGTCCAAAGCACACTATTTCAGGATGGCCCAGATTATCCGGTTCAGACACTTGGTCAACAAGTATGATTAAAAGCTTTAAAATGTGTACATTACTAAAACAAGTGCCACAGGTGGGTGGATCCGCTGATCGGTGTCTCCATGGGCACAGCGGCCTACTTTCTAATGGAGCGGCGAGAAGGTAGAGCTCCCGGCCACTCTCTGGTTGAGTTGGTCACAGACGAGTTTAATGCTTGGAAGAGAAAATAAATTAGTTGTTTTTAATGAGATATGGAATCATTTCGTTTTGGTGCGTTTGTGGTCTTCGTCCTCGTCCAACGAGTCCTTGGCTTTGCGTTTATTCTTCGCCGGCTTTGCACTTGCAGCACTGTTAGCAGTGCTGGAACTAGAAGTAGACCCAGCACTGTTACCGGCACCTGCGGCAGTACCAGTAACACCTGACGGTCGTTTAGATTTAGTAGTTGCTGGTTTTTCTGATAACGACGGGTCGCCCGCTAGAGCCTGTGGTTGGTTCCGCTTGAGCCACTCTATCAGCCCGACCGGGTTTCTAGGCGTAGGTAGTGCACGTTCATCAGATAGATATTCAAACGAATGGTCTAAAAGATCTCTATAATGGCGCCCAAACGCTGAAAGTCGAAAACTCTCCTCTTCTTCGCGTTCGTCGTGTGTTTTGATCGATACCTCCTCGGGCAAGTGCTCAGTGTTGAGTCGTATAAGCATATCTACCAGTTGTGTCTTTTGTCGCAGTATTCTGTTGAATATCCTCTTTGCCTGGACATCCTGGCTATGCAACTCGTCACTGGTCTTCATTCGATCATGGAACACTCGCTCCATCTTTCTGTACTTTTTCCTCCAGCTCTTGTACTTGATCTTTTCACCATTCTCGTCCACCATCGCATCGACAGTATCATTGGAATTCAGAGTCTCCTCTTCCTCTTCGTCTTCATTGTCTAGATCCATTGCTGTGGTTTCGTGCGTAGGCACTGTGGCTTCTGATTCCGTGTCCATTTGGTCTATGCTAGTTGGCCAGCCGGGGTTGAATGGTAATTGGAGAGAGAGAGTTCTTGATGATAGGGGCTTTAACTGGGCGACACTCCTCGAAAGATTTCGCGTGCCATTTTTTGCAACACCACCATACGATTTCTTATATTTATAAATTTACTAAAATTTTTGACTTTCAAAATACACAATATAGTTTCTCAATATCAATTGCATAATTTATCACTGTTTGTAAGCTGCGGCTTTCATCGAGGTCATCGTGGACAATGCTCCCAATACGTCCCACTCCTACACCGTACGCGAAATCGCCACCAGAGGTACAGACAAGCCTCAACACACAGAACGGGCAAGAAATGTCGAATCCTTCAGAAATCAACGGTACGTACTGCACTCACCGGAAAACGCTAGGTCAATTATATAGATCTGTGCACTCCAATTCCTTATAGATCAATTACTAACTAGAATGTTCAACAGGCGGCATTGCAGTGGCAATGGCAGGCAAGGACTGTGTCGCCATTGCTTGCGACCTACGACTCGGCATGCAATCGCTCAGTGTCTCCAGCAACTTTGAAAAGATCTTCAACTACGGAAGCGTCTATCTGGGTCTTGCTGGTCTCGCCACAGACGTGACGACGGTCTCTGACGAGCTGCGGAAACTCACCAACTTGTACAAGCTAGAAGAAGAACGACAGATCGAGCCAGAAACGTTTGCAAACCTGCTATCCACGACACTATACAAGCGGCGATTCGGCCCATTTTTCGTGAGCCCGATCGTTGCTGGCATTAGCTCGAAAACAAACAAGCCGTTCATTTGCAGCACGGACTTGATTGGCGCTCTCGAGTTTGCCAAAGACTTTGCTGTGGCAGGCACCGGGTCTGAGCAGTTGTTTGGCATGTGTGAGTCGCTGTGGGAGCCAGATCTCGAGCCGGAAGATCTATTCGAAACCATTTCCCAAGCATTGTTGAACGCAGCCGATCGAGACTGTCTTTCGGGCTGGGGCGCCGTTGTATACATTATCACAAAAGACAACGTTGTCAAGCGACTGCTCAAGACCAGAATGGATTAGAGAAAGATTGTTGTTGTTGTTTAATTATTCTTATAAAATATATGCTGTTTAAAGCTAGAAACATCTCCTTAATGCACGCTGCTGACGTACTTTTGTCGATACTCGTTGGTATCTGCTTCTGGCCGGTTGTGTGGCACCCATTTAGGTTCTTCCTGGAACAGCCTCATTGCCTGAATGTAGTCATTGGAACTGAGTGTGAACCGGTGGTAAATGCCAGCTGGCAGAATAATCATATCTTTCTTTGCTAGCGCAATACGCACCCACTGGTCGTCCTTGCTTCGCACGTCAAAGTACCCATCGCCGTCCAAAATGTACCGGATCTCCTCGTCCTCATGCAAATGTTCAGCATAGAAGATCTTGAGCTTTGCTTCATAAGGTTCCTGGCCTCCCAAACCCTCTGGGGTGATCTTGATCACGTCTCGGTTGACGTATCCCCGCTCTTTCGCAATCTTGTCGACTTCGTCCTGGTCAATCTGTGGGTAAGCGAGTACGCCGAGCTTAGCGAGCGTCGCCTCGTCCACTTCGCGGCCAGAGTCGTGTGGTGCACGTTGGTCTTCGTCGCTGTTATCGTGCCAGTAAATCTTCATCGAGTGCGAAATGTGTGATTACGAATAAAGGAAGAGAGGGAAGCCGCTTGCAGGTTTGGAGATGGCGGCGAAAACGATTGCGCCAGACCCTATGAGTCTCAATCTTTCAGCCCCAAGTGGCTCACCGTCCCCACAACTCTTGATTAATTTCATTCCAGCTCGTGAATATGATGTAGTGGGAACTGTGATCATACTTCGATACAGAGTCGAGTGAAATTTTAAATCAATCAATGTTAGCGCTGTTATGTCAAAGCTTCCGACTCAATTCTACTTGGGATCCCTGACATTTTCAAATAACACAAAGCAATTCGTTACCCGTCACTCCAAAATACATAACACACATATTTTAATAAACACAAAAATTTAAAATCTAAATACTGATTCCTTGACGGCTCTGTGGAGCTGCAGCAGCACCTCCGCCACCACCGCTGGTGCTTGGAGCAGCAGTTCGATCAGTTGAAGTTGCAGTCGGGCTTTCAGCATGATTGCTCGCTCGACGCTTTTCTCTATCCTGTTTTCGTCGGTTTTCTTCGTCATACATTGACAATCGGATGGCCTCCACGAGCATCATGTCTTCCAGCGCTCGAGACTCTTGTCGCCGACTGCTGCTGCTCAATCCTCGGAACCTGTGCCGTCTTCGCGAAGAAGTACTGGAGCTAGATGATCGAATGTCTTCACTGTTGTTTTGAATGATCGCAGTGGCATGCAAAGCGGTCGCAGCTGCCGACCTTCTTGCAAGTCGCTGACGAGCAGAATGCAAAGTCTGGACCCAATCTGGACGGATTTGGTCGGTGGAAACAACTTCAGACGCAGTTGGCGGAAGCGATCCTTTTCTACGCTGCAATGCGGGACCACTGAGATCTCTGTCAATTGTGCCCGACGATGCCCGTTTTCTCCGAGCAGCAGCATGCAAAATGCCATTGTATATCATGTTTTTGGGTGCTCCAATTCCAGACCGGTATGGAGGAGGATAATACACAACGCCAAAATCTGGGACAGCACAATATGGACAAGATGCAGGTTCGCTTACCAATTGGGGCTCGTCGTCAGGGCGTGGTGACTCGGCAGGAGTGCTGGCAGCACTAATGTTCTCCGTAGTGGAAGGTGGAGCAGAGTGTGGGGGATGGGGGTCGGCACGCTTAATCTGCACAAAGCATTCTGTGCAAATGGGCTGTAGACAACATCGCGTACAGTTGAGATACTTTGGATAAAACAAAAAGCAGATGGGGCACTCGGCGGCTTCTTTATACAGGGCCACTTCTAACGGCGTTTTCTCAACAACGCCTGATGCAAAGCGCGATGTAGTGTTGGACCGTTGCCTCACTCTATCGTATGGTTCGTGGGCCGGCTCAAGACTCAATGCGCGAGCCTTTGCCGCCATTCGCTCATCGATAGACCCTGAATGTACATCCTCCACATGCTCAGCCTGTGCTTTCATGTTCAAAATTTCTCTCATTTCCTCGTCAATCTCCTCTTCGTCCTCATGATGCAAATCTTGTGCTGCCGTAGTCGATGCCGTGGCTGTCGCTGCCGCCGCCGCCAGATGTTCTGATGCAACTGTTAGTGGTACTAGAGGTGGAGAGTCGATTGTGGAGGATGGCGTACTAATCTGGGTATTTTCAGTTGACTGAGAACGCATGGGTTGCAAATCCTCATCAATAGAGCTCTTGTCGTTTGTGCTTTTGGAATCTTTTGAATCCGAATCCTCTTTAACATCCGGCACTGCAAGCATGGCGGGAGGGTATGTCACCGGGTCCATTTCTCTAACCTCATCCTCTTCTAAAACGTTGTTCAAGCTCTCGCTACCTTGTACTTCAGCAACAAGCTCCTTATCAGCAACCATCTCAGCCGGAATACCTCGCACAGCGGCCAGGATTTGTCGGTCTGACCACTCCTCATCAAAATCGTTAAGACCTTTATAGAAAGGTGCAAGCTTTCGGTCTATCATCAACTGCCGTACAATCTTATACTTGTAGTTGTAAGGACCCGAGTAGACACCATGAGGCGCAAGGTAGCCCCCATCTACCATCTCACTTGGATCTAGGACCAGCCCCTGTGGGAAGTTTTCCTCTTCCTCAGTCTTGCCCTTGCTCTTAGACCCCTTATTACGGCGAGACGAGTGTGATGTCGACGACCCGCCAGGAGCCGTGTTTGCTCGCCGCCGAGAGCTGCTCATCTCTGGATATCTCGAGTCCTCAGACACCGTGGCCGACCTCGACCGGGCCTCCTTCGCATTTACGTTGCCCATAGCTGTGTCGAGTCTTCCAGCACGGTGTATATATCGCCAAGTGTTTGGCTATATTTTTGTTGTTGGTTTGTTGTGGCGGAGTGCTTATTACAACCTCAAAGTGTGGAGTAGTAGTGTCGTTTTGTGTTGAAATCCAATGGTACGTTGTAGGGGAACAAAAAATGGAGAATAGGGCGGGGTTTCTGCACTCTAAGCTCTCTCCCGATAACGATAGTAATGTTGTGGGGCGATTGGGTGAAAAAAATACCAAACGGACCACTATCGGATAGAATGGAACAAGCTCTGATGGTCCGTCGCACAGTGGCTGTCAGAAATTCAAGTGTTTGGCTGGCGTGGAAGGTTGTGTGCGATGAAGCCGACTCACTGTGGACTGTGCCTCTTCCTTGTCTTGGTGTGTGTGGTGGTGTCTAGTAGTATATTTATATGGGGGCGGCCGCTCCAAAACGAACAACAACAGCGAAGAAGCAACACCAAACCACCGCAACTTGAGACAACAGATATGAACGTGAAAGTTGGCACACGTACAAGGCAACGACGATGGTATTAAAGAAGTGTGATGCGTATCTCTATGAATGTCAGGACGAATCGCCGCCAGATTGTGTGCTAAAACAGAGTCTGTCCGGCCGCTGCCGGCGCTGAGTGCGCAAACGACACACAAGAGACACCGATTTTCCCGCCTGCAGGTCTTTGGCCAAACGGTTCTGTCTACTACGATGAGCACTTGGCGTGTGACCAGTTCTAATACACAGAATTATAGTTCCGGATACCCGCCTTGGTTCTTGTATATTCTACACCGTCCTGGAGATAACACATGATAGAAGCGTACTATAGTGCTACAATATCGATAAATGAAAGATACTAGTCAGTTTGGATCATTCCTCATTGTTGCTGCTCCATGACGTTATACTCCGTGCGATGGGCTGGGACCCTTGAGCCCAGCCCTTGCTCACTTTTATACACTGTAGGTGGTACCTACTAACTAAATTGCCTTTCTCAGTTGGTTTGGCTCGAATTGTTATAATAAATCTCGTCTTTCAATGCACGTTACTGAGATCATCATTCTTAAGCTTGTTGTGGCTGATCCAGCGGCTGAGATTTGTCAACACTCCTCCGTAAGTGTGTCACCGGGTCACAGGATTATATACAATGGCAATAGGAGTAAATCATTAAATCGATTAGTATCATAATGTTAGAGGTATCAATTTCATACATATTTCTACATGTACACGGACTTCTACTTCACTCCCACACACACCCCCACAACCACGCCGGCAACAGCCATGAGCAAAAATATAGCCGCAAACAGCAACGCGAGCCGCTTTTCACGACGCGGCACAACCCCCACGACCTCGTCCAACACTCCAAAACCCATCAGCATCCATAACGGCGGGAACAAGATAAATGCTGCCAGCATTATGCGCGCACGGTCACGTCGGCATTTTGGACGCCCAAATTCATCAACACGAACTCCCTCGTCGTCCTTCTCCGCCGCCTCCAACGACGATGAACCAGGCGAGATGGCCCTGACCTGTGCGGGACTTACCAGTGCAAACGGAAGATCTGGAAACGAAGGATATTGCTCATGCATTAAAGGCGGAACCGGGATATTTCGGGGAGCTGAACCGGCCTCCGTTGCCAACGGAGGCGGTCTGATGACGAGCTGTGAGCTTGTCTTGTCTTGGAGCCGATTCGAGATAGATGCAGATGCGGCTCGCGAGGCTGACGACCCTAGATTTGTAGGGTGGTCCTGTTCCGCATTGTGAATCTTTACAGTAGCCATGGACACTGCTCTTTCGGTAGTAAGTGCTTGAGGGAAACTTGGAGATGCAGTTGGAGGTGGCAAGAAGACATTCTTGGAAGATGGGGCCCTAAACGTTCGAGTGGATGAGGCACGTTTGTACTTGGTTCGCGTATCAAACAATTTCTGTTCAGACATTGAGGGAGTCGACCTCTTGGATATTCTGCTTCCTTCACTCACGACCCGATCTGCCTTGGCTCTCATTTTGGGTAGCGGCAATGGCTTTTGCGGCGGCTGTGATCTCAACTCAGACTGGGCACTCTGCAGATTTGGTGTTAAAGGATCTTGAGGCATGAGAGGCGTTAAATTGTCGTTCGTATGTGATGCAAGATTGAAGAATCCAAGGATGCTTTCGCGTTTCCTCTTTTCTGGCCGCTCGGAAATCGATGGTTGCTCACTCCTATGCTGCTTGGTTGTTGTCGTTGTCTGTAGCTGCTGCGATTGGAGCAACGTGACTCCCGTGGGAAGTTGCATAGGTGCTGTCGTAATAGCCCTCGGTAAACTGCTTTGACTATGCTTCTTGTTCAAATGTACGCCACCGGATTGCGAATCAAACGCCGGGGTTGAAAAAGCACTGGTTAGAGAAACCTCCGGTTGCAGCTTTTCATTGGACCCCGGCGACGCATGTGCTGACATATTGCTAAGCGAATTCTTGTGCGGGAAAGAGTTGAAGGAATCGACCTGCGAGGTATGATAAACTGGAACAAGCGCCACGACAGGCTGTTGGCTATCGGCTTGAATACTGGTAATCAACTCCTTGGGTCCAAGATCTCGCTGAACAATTGCACTAGAAATATGTTAGTAAATTGATGTTTTGATTTCCATCGAACAATGTCACAGTTTGGATTTTAAGGTTCTTGTTTTTGCGTTTGCGTGTGCGACTGTGTGTTTCCTGACACAACAAACACAAATTAGGACCACCCACTGTGTCTTGAAAAAGTTAATGATAAACATACTGAGGTAGGCTGACGTTGGTAGGGTGCTGCAAAGTAGGCTTTCGGTAAGGTTGAACCTGGATGGATGGTTGTTGAGCTGCTGCAGATGTGCTGCTTGTCGTGCTATTGCTTCTGACTCGCATCTCGGGATGTGACCGCTTTGCTCTCAATTTTTGCAAGGGCGTGTTGTATGTAGTTGCAGGACTGAATAGGTATGCCTCACTTGAATCACTTCTGATTCGCATACCGATATTTGGGCTTGGTATCTTCTGCTTGATGCTACCAGCTCCTGATACTTCTCTCACAGCAACTGGTTCACTGTGCGGCGTTTGAGGCGACATGTACGGTGTGGCGGACGGAGAGTCGTCGTCCACCATTGACTCTGGAGTGTTCGCGACAACGTCTGGATGAGTATATCGAGGTGCCTGCAAGGGTTTGAAATCTTCGTGATTTCGAGACTTGTGGTCATGATGAAGAGAGGAAACAACGTGGTAGGACTGTCGGCTGGAGGCTGAGACAACAGACGAGTTGGATGAGGATCGTTGGGCTAGATGCCGATTATAGGGGCTCTCGTCATCACCATAAATTAGTCCTAGCCCTACAAGAGGCTTGAATGGGTTATTGGAGCCCAACGGAATTTGATGATGGATCTGGCCATCCTTGTATGGAGCAGTCGGCTTCAACGAGTACTGTGGGGAGTCCACCAAAGTACTCACCCGGTGATCGTGGAGGTCATGTACGTTTAAGTTTCCCGGGAGGCTCTGTTTAATAAGCTCTCTTCCATCAATATTATCCCTTCTAGGCATTCTGTATCCTTTCTTAGTGGCAGATTTGCTGGCCAAGGAGCTGCTAGAGTTCGACCGATTGCTGAGGTTAGACCAATCCGATATTGATCCTCGAGTGATTATATTCTGATCCGCCTGTGGTCGCGCCATATTTAATGACGATTAATAAATAACTGCAAATTCAAGTAGTTTAAACCAAGCTTTGCAATTAGTGAGTCGGAGTCTAAGCGTAAAAATTGCTAAGCAGAGTTAATGGCGCTGTTGGAAGAACGGGGTGAAGACGATCAAAGAAGTAGTGAACAGGAGGGAGAGTGGTTTAGCAGCAACAATTGTTGCTTTGGTTCTGGAAATCGGTTACGAAAATCTCTAGAGAGAATCGGGCTTGGACCAGATTTTGGCTCGCCTTCTTCGTGCGCATCCGGTGATTGAAATATGTATAAACACATGGATACAATGCTAGTGGTAGTACGTGCGGCTGGTACGAAATGCTGCAAGGTTGAAGGTGGTTGCTGTGGCAACCTCACATTCCTCAGGGGAAATCCACACACTGGCAAAAAAAAGTGCGCGGCTCAGCGATGTCAGCAACACATGGCTGGAGCGCATGAAGCATTTCGAAGAACGCTGATCACTTGTAATAGAAGAAACGGGCCGTGAGGATATTGATTAAGAATCATGACGCGCGAAATGAGAGTTGAGTATATCTTGTACAGTGTAGACTGCCAAGTATAAGACTTTGTCAACTTGTGAAAAAAAAAGAGTGTGGTGAGTCTTTCGACCAGCGCTGGTATATATTTCGACCAGCGCTGGTATATATTTAGTAAAAAAACATGGTTGTGTGGATCTTACAGTTAAGGTGGTCCATCGGGCGTGTCGTTTGTTGCTTGGGCTACTACTCAGCTCAGTCACTTGATGTTACGAGACTGGTGGCTGGTCAGAGCCAGTGACCACAATATAGAACATTGATTCAATATTAAATGTAGAGTATAACTGAGCTCCTCTTTCTTTACTAATAACCTCAGAGAAATCCTCAGACAGTGGGATGGTCTCTCTCTCTCCCTCTCTATTCAATAGACCACTTTTCCCTTGTCGAACTGGACACTTTGAACCACAGTAATAACATTCAGTCCTTCTGTTGCAAATAATCAGTAGCAGATCATGATAGATTGGGTCTTTGACCAACAATATTAGAGGTTTTGTTTCAAGGAGAAGCCATATATTGTATGCACGTTCGAAATAAATGGTAGGTGCCGTGCCCTTACCGGTACGGTTTGGCTTGCCTTTCATGTACCAATTAAGAATGTTAAAAAGCCTACCAGTCAGACATGAAAGAATAACATGAACATACGCATTTGGAACGCAATATACTCTATATTCGTCTAGATATTATCAAATTTCACTGTGAGTACAAGAATCTGGCACGTTTTTTTGTCGCACTTCATTATGAGGGGTGAATGTGCATCGTGTGCATGGACGGCGTTGATCGGTACCCCTGAGCTCCGGAAGATCATTGTGTTCTCAGATTCGTCCACTTGCTCAAAAAGAATAGCAAAGTATCCCCTTTTACTCTAAAGACAAAGACATGAGCAGAAAGATGAATAAACTTGCTTTGAACTTAACAGAATACCCAAATCATATTGTGTCCCAGCTTAGGGTTCTTGTGGACCAAAACCAGCGTGCATAAGCTTTTTTAGGGCTGCGCGTGGTGGTCAAAAAAGTTACAAAAATCTAAAAGCACTCTATCCCTTCTTTCTTGTATTGTATCCCGGTTATTCATCTAGTAGAAGTATCTAGATATTCCTTTTGAATGACGTAGAAGGATTTCTATATCTAGCAATGTAGGGCAACTTCTCAACATCCTCCATGTAAGTGCCGACTGCTTTTGAAACAGGACAGACAAATCCGGCTCCTATTTGTGCCATTTATGAGAAAGCAATGAAAACTTTAAAACTCATCAAGCCAGGGTCCATTATTCCGATTTTCTCAATTATCATTCATTGGTTAAGCTCAGTACAGTATCATGAGAATACTGGTGTACCATACAAAGTGATCTTCCCTGCATGGTACAGGCATTATCCCGGCGATTTGGATCTGAGAATGAAATTTTTTTTTCACTCACAATTATGACACAATTCTACAAAAAAATTTCAACCTCTATTCAAGATCTATAGAATGGTATATTTATAACGTGATATATTTCAGTATATTCTCACTGGACTCAAATATACGCGTATAGAATACACTGTTACCCGGCTTTTCGGTCCAAAGATATCACATCATCCCAGAATACATTCACACACGCGGCAACGGAACGTTACTTTTCCAAAACATTATGCTTGCGCACGCCCCACACACACACCCCCCGTTGGATAGTCGCCCCCCCCTTGCTTCAACCTCTCACACGCCTCCTCCATGCTGCTTGTAGCTCGCCACCAATAAAGTACCGCATCCTCCTATAAATACACTTGCGCCCCCCTCCCCTCCTTTTAACTCCTTATACTATCGACAGTTATCACTTGAAGAGTCCTTTCTCTTTATCGTTCTCAAGAACCCTCGACAGTAACAAGTTCTTACGACACACATCTAGCGCCAACTCTATTATAGCCACCATTCACGAGAAGTATGTTGACAACCACTCCTGAACGTTCTCCATCCCCACCGCCCTCTCCAGTTTCCCAGGTTTCGACGCCGGCAGACTCTACAAACACATCTCTCACAATCCCACAATCACCATCACCATCTTCAATAGAGTCTGTCACGGAATCGACACCTGATGCTTCTCCTAAACGAAAAGGTAGGCAGGAACTAGACTTGTCTCTGCCTATCGGAAGTCTACCGCCGCGCAAGCGTGCAAAGACTGAAGAGGAGAAGAAACAGAGGGCGCAGGAACGTATCATGAGGAACCGTCAAGCTGCTCATGCATCTCGTGAAAAGAAGCGAAAGCATGTGGAAGAGTTGGAGCGAAGGTGTAAAGAATTGTCTGAGGAGAATGGACTACTAAAGACTCAGGTGGGTCATACGCAGAAGTCACTTGGCCAGATGAATGAACAACGCCGATGGCTGGAGGCTCAGGTGGATCAATACAACCGAGCTATCCAAGCTGCGCGACTCTCTGGAGATATTTCCAAGTTGGATAATATCGTTCAAGTGGCTAACTCTGCGGCGCAGCAACAGATGAAGTCTGAAATTGTTCCTTCAATTTTGGCCTCTTCAATTTCGTCGGCAACTTCATCCAACACAACAGGCGATGGCAATATGCAATCGTCGTCGGGTGAGGTGGATATGATGACACTCTCTCCGCCAATTTTGGCCTCGTCTACTTCGACGTCATCATCGCCACCAATGCTGACCAGCTCGCCAGCCCTTTCAATTTCTAGTGGCTTTGCTTCACCTGAATCTTTGGTTTTGAATTGTTTCAATTCGGAGCCATCCAGTCCACTCTTTTATCAGCATGAAAGTCCATTGCTGAAGATGAAGTCTGATCCAGCGGCTGCCTTCACCACATCCAGTGGTGATAACACTGCTTCTGTTTCCACTCGGTCGCGACATCCAGCAGCGATGCTCGTTGACCAAGGCCTGCAGCGCCGGGTGGAAGCTTTGGCAAGCCCCTGTTTCTGGACGAAACTTCAGATGGTTCGATTGATCTTGTCAATGGTGCACACTCTACTGGCACATTGTTGCAAGGTCAGCCGGCGTCGTTCAGTGGCGACTTTACACTCTTCGATGGTCAAATCGAAATCTATGATCCAGAAAACCAGCTTGATGAGCCATTGAGACTCGTACCCAACTTGTACGGATCCCTTTAAGAGAACAGTTTGATGTTACATGGGAATTTCAATTTTTCACTCATTACTCTTGACACACACTTTGATTGGTGGTACCACTTAGCTTTCCAGCCTCGCAAATGGCGCGCAGAGGGACGAATTTGACTGCTCCTTTTTAATGGGGGAGCTCGAGATGACTTCGTGCAGCGACTGGCTTGGCGATGACGAACAAAGTGGAATCCGGAAACCACCTAATCACGTGTGTTGTGAGCAAAAATGATGACGAAGAAGGGAGGCCAAGAGGAAATAAACTTTTGGCTTTCGCTGTTATTATAACTCTTTTGTCACAGCCCACTGTCTATTTTATGGGATTAGTTTGGCTCTTTTTGTCTTGTGTTTTTTTGGGTTTATTCAAGATTCGAGGTTTTTGGCTCGTTCTTTTAGTATATTTTTTTTTACGATTGTTGATGAAGAAAGAAAAACTTTGATTAAGTTTAACAAAAAAGTTGTTCTATATATATATAAGTTATTGGAGAATTGTATTTTTCTGTTTTCACGAACCCATTCTTTCATATTGTCATGCTGGATCTGGGCATCATTTGCCAGATAGATCCTATATCTGGGCATCAGATCTGCCAGAGATAGAGAAAGCAAAGTTTAAAAAGTATTTGAATAATCGTCAGACTCATATTTTGTGCGAATATAAAAGATAAAATAAACCCAAAGTGTCCCCTACAGGAAATAAACCTAAGATCGGTCAGCGAAACGATTGAGAGCTGACAAGATTGCAAGAATGGATGCTTGCGAAACATCCTCGTGGATACCAATACCCCATTCAGTTGCACCAGTAGAGTCAGCGAGCTGGATATAAGTCGCGGCCTTGGTCTTGGAGCCCTCTCCAATGGAGTGCTCATGGTACGACTTGACATCGAGCTCAAAGCCAAACGAAAGCTTGACGGCATCAATGAACGAAGAGATTGGACCGTTACCCTCACCCTTGAGTGCCACCGTCTTGCCGTCCTTCTTTGTAGACACGGAGGCAGTCACGCTTCGGCCTTCTTTACTGTCAGTGGACGAAACAAGGCTGTATGATTCAAGGGTGTAGTTTCCAGACTCGTTGAGGTAAAACTCTTGCTCAAACAAGTCTGTGAGCTCGTTTGATTTGAGTTCTCGGCCCTTGAACTCAGCTTCTCGCTGTACAATGGCAGAGAATGCAACCTGCATGCCTCGTGGCAAGTCGAGCTCCAAGTTTCGGAGAATGATCCAAGCCGCACCACCCTTGCCTGACTGCGAGTTGACTCGGATGACAGCTTCGTAGGTTCGGCCGATATCTTCAGGGTCAAGTGGCAAGTATGGAATGGCCCAGCAGGAGTCCTGCTTCTTCTCTTCCTTGTCCTCGCCTGAGAGCTGGTTGTCTCGTCGTGCGAAACCCTTCTTGATAGCATCCTGATGCGATCCAGAAAACGCGCACACGACCAAGGAACCACCATATGGCGCACGAGGGTGTACTGGAATCTTGTTGCATCGCTCAACAACGTCGACTACCGAGGTAATGTCGCTGAAATCGACATGAGGTGTGATACCTTGTGTGTAAAGGTTCAAGGCCAAAGTGACCAAGTCCACATTACCAGTTCGTTCACCGTTGCCAAACAAGCAACCTTCGACTCGATCAGCACCAGCCATTTGAGCAAGTTCAGCCGCAGCAACCGCACAGCCGCGGTCGTTGTGAGGGTGGAGAGATACACAGACCTTTTCACGCTCAGTAATGTTGGTGCAGAAGTACTCAATCTGGTCAGCGTAGATATTAGGAGTCGACATTTCCACCGTGGCTGGCAAGTTGAAAATGATTGGGTTCTGCTCGGTTGGCTGCCACGCGGCTTTGACGGCCTCACAGAGTCTTACCGAGTACTTCAAGTCAGTGTCACTGAAAGTCTCTGGACTGAATTCAAAGGCCCATTCCGTATCTGAAGCAGATGGGTCGTCTTTGGTCAAAGAGCGCACCAATTTGGTGCACTTGACTGCAAGCTCAATACCCTGCTGTTCCGACATGCCAAACACTACATCTCGGAACAACTGGGACGAGGCCAAATAAATATGCACAATTGCCTTTTTGGCGCCTTTGAGAGACTCCACCGTCCTTCGGATCAATTCCTCTCTGCATGGAGACAGGACCTGGATCCATACGTCCTCTGGAGCGTTCTGCACAGCGTATTGGGTGAAATCAAAGTCAATCTGCGATGCACTAGGGAAGGCAACTTCAATCTCCTTGTAGCCAATGTCCAAAAGCTTGTGAAAATACTCCTTCTTTTCTGCCACCGACATTGGATCAGGCAAGGACTGGTTACCGTCACGCAAGTCCGTGGACAACCATCTGGGCGCCTTCTTGATCACTCGTGATGGCCATTGCCTGTTGGGCAGGTCCACTGGAGGGAACATTTTGTATTTTTTGCTGGGATCCTTGAGCATCGGCATCTTTGACGGTCTCTTTTATACAAACAGATTGGCGTATATATAAGAATAAGAAGAAATTTCCTTTTTTTTCTTTCTTTTCCCCTCTTGAGTTGAATGGAGAGAAAAAATGTCCTAACTGAAAGAATTATATGGAGCTACCAGAAATCCAGCCTAATGAGTCAAGTCTGGGGCCACAAATGCGCGCGCATTCTGGGCGCCGGTACCGGCGCCGCTAATCGGGTCATCGGGTTGTGAGGTGAGGATGATGATCTCTCTGATCCGGAGATGCAGACAGCTTCTTGTAGCCTTTTGGTCGTTGACTTGGCATGAAATTTACGTAATTCACGGAATTTCAAAAGTAGTTTACGGCTAAATATCTGCACTAAAAGCAACAACAACTACTAATACACTCAGTTTAAAGGGTACGGACCTTTTTTGTGGTGTTGCAGCTCTACATGCCATGCCCGCAGCTGCGGAGACCACGTATTATGCGATGAGCATAAGGGTACGACCCTGAATATTCTTGGTCATATGGGCAGGCCGATCCGGAGACTATTCGGTGCGTCGCGGTGTGGAGAATTACAGCACGGATTATGGCCTAAAATGGCCGCATATCAAGAATGCATATGAAAAACATCGGAGCAGCATGGCTTTTGAGTGTTGTATGGCTAAATAGCGATCTCGGACGTTCACCATGAGATATTCGTCGTATTGAATATCATCTAGATCCAATCCTAACCCTGAATTCTACTAGTAAGCTGGTAGTAGTAGTTCTACGTTCTAGGCTGATCGCGAAAATGCGGCGCGTGGAAAGCACTCGAACGTTGTACTTGGCAGCTTATTTAGATGTACCGTTGATAAGTTTCAGGCCCATTAGACTGGGATTATGCAGCACTTAGCCACTAGTCTTTCAAGCTATACGGACTATCGCTACGCCGAGAAACTGCAGATCACCAGGAACCGGTGGAGAGATTGCCAGGTACCATTTGATATACCTGACACCTTTCGGGTAGGTGCATATCTGTTTCTTCTAATTCACCGACGCTCCGCCGAGAAATTATTTCATGGATGTGATAAGCGGTGGGCAGTTTTGAACGTTTACGCGTAGGCCATCATATGCAACCTGTTCCTATAGCCTAGGTTGGGTCGTCAAGTAGAATTTACCCTAAGATTCTATTCTTGGACGACAAAATGACATCTATTCGACTTCAGAGAGTGGGTTTTTTTTAGGTTGTAGCCATAAGTTTGTATCGCACTCGACATCGGCGAGGAGCCGGAATACGAGAGCCAGACCGACGGCACTTGGACTCGTCACTCTGGACTGTATTTTTTTTTTCAATGAGGTAATTATTTATCGAGTCTCCTCCTCATATTCCGATCAACTGTAATCCCGCCAAAAGCAGCTGAAATAATAAAGTGACCCCCGTATCAAGGATCTGAATGAGGTACGTCCCCTGCGGGTGATGATACCATTCTCCAGCGTATTCAACGAAATTTGCAAAATAGCATGTGTTGACAAGTCCTACTTCTTTGGCGACTTTTGGTAAAGATGTCAGTTTTCTATGGCTGATTGCTCTTGCGAGCAAAAGGATCTCATCTCGGCTCTTAGTGTTCACTGGTCCCAACTTGAGACACGAAATTTCAGCATCACCACCAACTAACAGCACTAGAAATCGACCATGTCTGGAGCCAAACGAGTTAAAGTATGGGCTAATCGTTGACGCGTAAATAGTCTGACTAATGCGAATCTAGAATGTATCTATTGCCAGACCAGTGCTTATCGGCAACACCGCGCGCCCTTTGAGGGAAGACGAGCGAACCCCCGACATTCCAAAAGAGCACACCCATCAATGGACAATTTTCATTCGCGATCCAAACTACCCTGACGGGAGCCATGCGAAGCCCGGGGAGAAAGGCGATTTGTCGTATTTCATCAAGAAGGTTGTGTTCAAACTACACGACACATACAACCAGTCGTCGCGATCCATCGAGAGTTCACCTTTCGAAGTCACAGAAACGGGCTGGGGTGAATTCGAAATAATGGTCCGGGTGTTCTTCGTCAGCGAGTCTGGAGAGAAGAACGTGCAGTTGTACCATCATTTGAAGCTGCATCCATACGGCGCCGAAGCGCAACCGGATGGCGAGCCTCCAAAACCTGTGCCTGTTGAATCTTACATATACGACGAGCTTGTTTTTAATGAACCTACAGAAGCAATGTTGACAACATTGACTAGTAAACCGGGGGCTCTAATTCCGGCGAAGAAGACGGACAAAATCAAGTACAGCGCACAGATGGAGACGGAGGAACTAGAACGGCTGAGTACAGGACTCGATACAGTATACCAGCAAGTTCAAAAGTTGAAGGAGCATATAACTACGCTGGAAAGACAGCGCGATGCGCTACAGCCATAGAATTTGGCGCAAGTTGATTTATTACCTTCTTTATTTATTGTAATAGTAACGAGTATATCTAGCCACTGAGATACTTTTGGGCTTTTGTATAGACCTTGTACAGGCTCTCTGGGACCTGACCATTTAAGCTGTATAAAATCTTCGGCTGAGATTTTGAATATATATATTTTTGAATCGTTGATACCAATTATACATGAATATAGCTCTGCACTCTGCACGCCGCACACAACGCGGCGACCGTCGACACTTCGACTTCGACACAGCATTTTGCTCGCAGCTTATAACGTGCGCTATAAATAAAGAAGTTGGGTGTAGTATATTGTCAAGTGGTGGGTCGCGGTTTTTGAAAAGAAGCAGAAGAGCATGGTATCCGTGCTTAGAGATGGTTCCCTTAAAGAATGAAGCTACTTATCAATAGTCTACTTACTTATACATTTAGTGAAAAAAATCTGTCAAGCTCTCAACTCTATTGAAACTGTCAAAGCTAAAGTTGAATGATAGGTAGCTGGCAGTTGAGCCGCGCCAGCTGTGCACAGCCGGGTAACGGTGCACGACCCCCTTTCATGGACACGGTGTACCTAAAAGACTTGAGCCACGAAATATATACCGCGACTTTGAACATACAGCACCCCAAGATGGATGAGCCAAGAACGTTCAGCGACTACACAGCTGGTTTCAACAAATACACGCGCTTGTACCAGATGTATCTGGACAAGTCTGTGCCATTTACAGCTCAGCGATGGCTCGGATTCGGAGCGCTGCTAATGGTGTTCATGCTGCGAATTTTGGTCAGCCAAGGCTGGTACATTGTGTGCTACACGCTCGGCATCTACTTGCTCAACTTGTTCCTGGCTTTCTTGCAGCCAAAGTTTGACCCAAGTCTTGAGCAGGAGCTTCGGGATCAGGACATGGAAGAAGGCGAGGCGTTGCCCACCACGATGCCGAACCCAGACGAAGAGTTCCGACCATTTATCCGACGACTGCCTGAATTCAAGTTCTGGTACAACGCGACGCGAGCCACTGCGATTGGATTTGTGTGCACGTGGTTCACTATGTTTGATATTCCAGTGTTTTGGCCAATCCTGTTGGTGTACTTTATCATCTTGTTCTGCCTTACAATGCGACGACAGATTCAGCACATGATCAAATACCGATACTTGCCATTCGATTTGGGCAAGATGAAGTACAATAGGAATTAAAAAGAGAAAAAAAAAACCAAATAAATAGGATGATGAGTTGTTACGACATATGGGTGGAGGTAATCGGGGATAAAAAAAAAGATGAAAAAAAGAACACAATACGGAAATATATTTTGTGAGTTGAAAGAATTTGTTTGCTATGGCAGATGTGGAGAAGTATAAGCAAACGGCTAATGAATTGTCTTACGAACTTGTAATAGTATTTAATATGACGGGGAAAATATATATAATTTTGGAAGCGTGAGTGAAAATTTCAAAACATTTTGTGAATGTTAATCGTGCGGCTCGATGAGCTTGCGGCTGTGAGAACTAAAAATCCGGGTTACCATAGCTATGATGTAGTTGCACTATTGACTCGTATTGCTCATACTTAATACGAGCAATTTGAAAAATATCCCTAGTTATGCGGTCATTCAGGACAGCAACGGTCGACCGATGGATGACTGTACCTGATGATGACCAGGCTTACAACTCTAATTGGTGAGTGCTATAATATCAGGGTCCAGATCTAACAGCCGTTTAACTGTGCGGGATGTCCGGTGCGGTAACTGCAACGAGCAAATTCACTGCGCTGTTTGCACGGTGGCGTGGATTTGTGGGTCCGTTCCTTGGCATGGAGCTTTGTAAGTGCTCCAACGGCAACCCGCGCTGAGAAGAATGATACAGGTCTTTGAGACCCTTGAAGCGGCTGTGATCTCGGTCGTGTTTGTTAGGCCCGAGTCGGCGGAGCGGTGGTAATGGAGCTGTTTGCCAGGGT
Organism: Blastobotrys petasosporus; assembly: GCA_030580095.1. Lineage (NCBI taxonomy): Eukaryota > Fungi > Ascomycota > Dipodascomycetes > Dipodascales > Trichomonascaceae > Blastobotrys > Blastobotrys petasosporus. Next base: position 323,307 of record JAKTSG010000009.1, read on the forward strand.
TCTTGATATTATATCCGCTCGGAGCGGCGCTAGACATGTTATGACAATGGTGCTTGTGTCCGCGAGACAACTATGTGTAAACCCGACGGCACTATGACCAGTCATTTGTATTAACCCACGCAGCGAAATTTGAAGATTCTTCACACAAGAATATAGAAAACTAGGGCGACGAAAGTCATTTAAGTGTGTGTATTTCCAATGCTCGCTAATCACCCGGGGTTATGCGTGGATTTTGTGGCGAGGGGGGGCCTGCCTAGGTCCAGGGTTTTAAATCCATAAACTCCGGCAATTACTAATTGACTAGGACTCAAAGTCACCAAGCCTGACAAATACAAAGTTTTGTAGGCGCGCGCCCCAGATCATCGCACACACCTGCCTCGACCCAAGCGTCAGCCGCACCGTCCGTGACTCAAGCTCTGTCAATATGCTCATAATTCAGAGACAATTTCACACTTAGATGTGCGGACATAACAAATGTCTCTCTATTTTTTTTTTCCCTTTGCGCGGTGTTAATGCCAGGAACTCCGAACTAGAGCAAGAGAAAAAAAATATATAAATACGTTCCAGTTCCCTCGTCATTATACTTGAATCTATAATTCTTCAACTTCTAACATCAACAACAACAAAAGGCAATGGTTTCGTCACCGTTCCTTCGAAACAGTCCCTTTGGACAACTTGTTTATCATCTTTCGGGAAAGAAGCTTTTTAGACATCCGGAAGAGGAACCTGGGTACGTTGTGCCCGAAAAGTACCTGATCGGTTCTCGAGCGCCTTCCTCCACCCCGTCTGTCGACGAAAAGGAAAAAGAAAACGAAGACTCTAATGGTGAACCTGCGACAAGAGTTACAACCACTGAGAAGAATGCTGCTGGTGCTGACGACAATGTGGTGGTGACATGGGACAGTGACGATGATCCCGAAAACCCTTACAACTGGTCGCTTGCTTGGCGAGTATTCTTCCTCATTGAGGTTGGATTCTTGACTGTTTCCATCTATATGGGTGCATCCATCTATACCCCGGGTTTCCAGCAGATCCAGGAAGCGTTTGGTGTCGGCCAAGTGGTGGCCATTTTGCCATTGTCCATGTTTGTGATCGGTTATGGTATTGGCCCAATGATCTTCTCCCCACTATCTGAGCACCCAGCCATTGGTCGAACTTGGATTTATGTTGTCACATTGTTCATCTATGTCATTCTTCAGATCCCAACTGCGTTGGCCAAGAACATTGGCTCCATGATTGTGCTTCGATTCTTGGCCGGTTTCTTCGCGTCTCCAGCTTTGGCAACCGGTGGTGCTTCGGTCGGTGATGTCATCCACATTCCTCGAATGCCTCTTGGTCTCGCTGGATGGGGTCTCTCTGCTGTTTGTGGCCCTGTGTTGGGTCCTTTGATTGGCAGTCTGTTCGTACAGCTCGTCGACTGGCGATGGACGTTCTGGTTCTTGCTTATCATGGGAGGCTGCACTTGTCTTGTTCTGTTTTTGTTCTTGCCAGAATCATCTACCCAGACTTTGCTATACCGAAAGGCGCAGCGGTTGAGAAAGCTTACTGGCAATGACAAGATTGTGTCTGAGGGCCAGTTGCGAGTCGAACGAATGTCTGCACGAGAGATGGCCATCGACACTTTGTGGCGACCATTCGAGATTACTCTCACTGAGCCAATTGTATTCTTCATCAACATTTACATTGCCTTGGTCTACTCGGTCTTCTACACATTCTTCGAGGCCTTCCCGATTATCTTCATCGAGGTATTCCACTTCAACACCATTGAGCTTGGTGTGTCGTATGTGTCTGTCATGCTTGGTGTGCTTACGGGGTGCATCTTCTACCTTGCGCTCATCTACAAGCGGTTCACCAAGAAGTTGGAAGCTGGTGTCATGGTGGCTCCTGAGGTGTTCTTGCCAGTGGCCATTATCGGCTCATGCTTCATGCCTGTCGGTCTCTTCATTGTCGGCTGGTCTACAACCGCCAACTCGCACTGGATTGCTCCATTGATCGGTGCACTTGTGTTTGCCATTGGTGGTTTCATGATTTTCCAGACTTTGTTCAACTACTTGGCCTTCTCGTTCCCAATGTACATGGCTTCCGTGTTTGCCGGTAACGGTCTTTTCCGAGCGGGTCTAGCTTGCTCTTTCCCATTGTTCGCCAACCAGATGTACAGGCACCTTGGTCCACACAAGTTCCCAGTGGGTTGGGGATGCACATTGCTTGGACTCGTCGCCACTGCCATGATTGCAATCCCAGTCGTCCTCAACTGGAAGGGTGTCCAGTTGCGAGCTCGATCCAAGTTTGCTGCATAATCTATATGCCACCACCACCTTGCATCTTTTTTCTCATCGATCATTATTGATTCTCAATAGGTTGATGGTAACTTATTAGTATACATATACACATTCAACTATGTACATTCTGGGCAGCGATAATTATGCACGAGCTGCCGCACACGACAAATAGTTTTTTAGAGGTCCTATAGGATAAAACAGGGAAAAAAAAAATTTAATAATCAAATACCCTTTATTTTAACTTTAAAACCATCTCATTAATAACAAATATGCAGCGATAGCGTCGAAGAGGCTGAAAATGCAGTAGGAAATTCCCTTCCTCTGACGCCGTGTCTAGACATCGCGAAATGCGCATCCTACTAAGCAGGGGCATTTGCGCATACATGCAGCCCTGCCGCTACTCAGATACCTCTGCTATCACCGCTGGCCCTTCCACGTTTGACGATTAAAATGTTGAGTTTAAAGTTCTGATTATTCAGTACAGCGTAAATTTCCGTCCAAGCTCACCTCAATACGTGGGGTCTGCGGCGGCGGCCTCCGGTTGTTGAAAAAAAAAGCTTGATCGAATGACAGCAAGATGCCGGAGTAGTCGCTTGCGGCAGGAACCCGTCTCGGGCCGCTTACTAACGGAGCAGATCTCGGACCCGAGATGTATGCCTCAAAAATTCAAAAACTGATATTTTAGATCAAAAGTGCTGATGCTACTGATGATCGCTCTTTTTGAATTTCTCTGCGTATAACTCAGTCCTAGCTCACCTCAGAGTGAAACGGACCGCAATGACCTTTTTTCTTGTGCTTGCGCCCCGACAGGCGTTTTGTCTTTGATCGCACCCAACCCGAGGCGGTCATCGATAACACTGTGAAAGGTAATTCTTAGCTATTGAGAAGTCAGTGCTGACCAGCAATACTTCAGTATCAATACAGTACAGAGAGGCAATATCGCAGTAGTAGTACATACAGTGCTATACCCAGTCGGTTTTGGGGTTGAATATTTGTTTGGAGAAGCTGAAGCGACCGCCGACTGGCGCTGCACCACGATCATTGGGCATCATGATTTCCGCTCCTGGGTCGAAATGTTCACGAGAACACTCTCAATTTCGCCAGCCCGTTGTGCTGATAGCGAAAACGAGGTGTTTTTAACAATTCCCCTCTAGCATGTGTCGAGGAGGGAGCGTGAAGATAGCTGCTGGCGCCACGACATGACATAGTTTTGGCGGTAGATTCCAAGAACACTCAGCCATTTTTATTCCTCCTGAAACATGTGAGTTATTAAGGAATCTAGTCACTACTTGTGTTGCCCCTTAGAGGTGTTTATTACTACGGTACATCCGTATACCAACGTGAGAAGGTAATAGAACAATTGTATGCTTGAACACTACAGTACTACTAAAAGATGTGCCGTCTGAGTGCTGTATCATTGCTACAATATAAAAGACGCTAAAGGCACTAAATCTTCACTTTGGCTTTCGTCGTCTAGAACTTTCCATTAGCAATGTAAATGTTTGATTTTTTTAAAACCTCGATGTGTGGCTGAAAAGGAAATTAGCCTAGGTTTTCAAATTTCTTGTAATCTCAATACCCTTCATCACAAAACAATGGACCAAAAAAATTATCGAGCCTTTTGGGAACTTTCCGCTAGAAATATTGCATACCGTGGCATCGTACATGCAATATGAGGTACTCTTGGAACTTGTAATGTCGAACAGCCACGCTGCATGGCTCTTTGCGGGACTATACTTCGACCAGTGGAGGATTAGCTGCTGCAGAGTCTGTGGTGAACAATTTCCGTTTAATAGGACTAGTCGGCAACATTTCTTTACTATGCATGACTTTTTCGAGGGCCTCAAACGCAGAACTGCCCCGGCGTATGCAAAGAGAGTAACATTTGCCTTCTGTGAACACGAATCGAATGTTTATCCACGCGATGAAAGCAAGCTATATAACAAATGGCTATTTAAGAATACAAAACAGCTAATCGAGTTGTTAAACGCCAACGAAATTACTATTGCTACCTCACGTATAGACGGATATACTCGTGATTTCAGACCGACTGTGACTTGCAACGAGCATCTGATTGCTGCCCTGCTGCATGGATCGGTCAAAGAGGTACCCAGTGCAATTGTGAAGTTTCAAATGTCTCTAACAACTGGCAGCTACGAGTACGCGCACATAACCAAAACCTATTCTATGACTGTGCGGGACTGGTCAACACCACCGAGCTTGGCAAAAAAGAATCTGCATCTTGCGCTGTCTGAACGTATTACGCCGCAAGTGACAAACAGTCATATGTGGAATGAGTTAACTATCAGGAATCGCTTAAAGCCAGTATGGGTCTGTTTCTTGCGGGATCCCTATCCAAATCTGAGATCCTTGACAGTTTTTGGAGAATGTAACGCTGGCTACCAGCAATATTGCGTTCTCAAGGGTCTTCCTCAGTGTCAAAAGCTCACAGTCCACTCACTGGACCATTATCTATTTTGCCACAAACTTCGAGTAACTTCTTCTGAAGTCACTTTCTACTACGATAAGGTGCCGGAAGATTCTTTGAACCGACACTGTACAAGGATTTACGGACACACTAATTTCTACCATCGGACTTGGAAGATTCTAATTTCAGAACAAACCCTAACGCACGTTAGAATACTGGAATTCCATCATTTTGATTACGAATTGTGCTACAAGTTCAAATATACGCCAAGCGCGTTGCTAGAGCTGCTGTCGATTCTCATGAAAGTTTATCCAAACTTGGAGAAAATGATATTCAAGTTTGATGCGAACTTGTCCCAAGATCTGGCTGGTGCAGACCTTCTATTTGAGGGTCAGACCTTGCGGACCGAATTCTGTGACCATTGCCAGCGGAATGTTCATATTGTCGAGACTGACATTGAGGTCGTGCGTGACAGACTACGGCCTTCCGAACGGTCCTGGTCGTCTATGAAAATGGCATGGAAAAACGTGGCAGTTGATACTTAACGCACTAGCGTTGCTGCGCACAAGAAAGAAAGGCACTTAAATCCGACAGAAATACCAGTATCTATTAGCTATTTCGATTAGATAGAGCGGATATTTGAATGACATTTGCACACTTCGCAACGTGCCCAAAAAGTACTAAAGGCGGGATTGAAGGTCTCCTCCCATACGATTTATGCTATTAAGAACACAGTGAAAGAATATATAGTGCACGGTAGTTTTATTTTTGCAAGTGTCAGCGTCTTCCTTAGATTTCTTTGATGCTTACATGTCTCAGCCGCATGCAAGAAATCATCGAAGCGGGAATAATTCGTGGGGTTCTATACTGTATATGTGCCGGTGTACCGATAGTGCAAGGACCTGTGTCTCTCTCTTCACATCCCCTCCTCCTCCGCACATGAAGCGCTAGGACGACAACGACCAGCAAGTGCTTCAAGAGCGGCCGTGTCGCCGGCTATACCGTACGGAGCGCGCGCAAAAATCGTGTTCAGCCGCACTCAGGAACAAATTCAGATTGGTGTCCCATACGGCATCGCGACACCTAACAACCGGAGGAGGTCCAAGCCCATGCAGGATGCAACAGAACGGGATGCAAAAAAAATGAAAGAAGGATGTCGACACCAGCAGGATTTGAACCTGCGCGGGCAGAGCCCAAAAGATTTCTAATCTTTCGCCTTAACCACTCGGCCATAGTGCCTTGAGGGACGATGTCGGAGATTTCCAAATCCGCCCAACTCGATCCCACTAGCGTGTTGAAACCGTTTTCGCCGTAGCACCGCCAATTTCGACAATTTTGAATATTTGACTTCACACAGAAAATAAAAGGCCTTGAAAAAGCTGTTCAAGTAGTCCTGGGTTAGTATTCGTGTGTGCGGTAGGCTCATAAGTCATCAGTCGTGCAGTTCTGGGTAGCACTCCTAGACCCAATACACATCATATTCTCAATCATCAGCCGGAAATGCAATTGTTCATATTGACTTTCTCCTAAGTTTTTAAATGGGAATTGTAATATACCATCCGATACATGTTGAGAAAGTGTGTACCTACGCAAAAGTCGCTGACCAAATTCACGTGGAACCGGAACCGGAATCTGACGCAAGACTCTCCAGTTTGGCTTCTGTAGTTGGATTTCACGAAAAAAATAGGAGATCTTGGATTAAATAATTTGTCTTCTAATATTACTGCAACCAGTGTTGTTTTGAAACGACTCTAAGTTGCCAGGCTCAATGAACACGCGACGGTCAACACCGAAGCTGGTGTTTTGGATGCGAGCATCCGATAATTGCAGGAAAGAAGTATAAAATTATGGTGTAAAAAGTAGTAATAAGCTGGTCAACGTGTTGAAGTGAAGCTACCCGGGTTGTAGCGACACCCCCTGTGTAAGCAACAGTACAGTTATATGCTCATGGTTGCCCGTAAAATACAATATTCAGTTAAAGAAGCAATACTTGGAAAATGCTCTCAGGGTGGTTTATCTAGAGAACACACACAATTAGGTGTGAAACAGTGGTTGGTACTTGAGAGTAAGAACCTCCGCATCTGTCAACCCCACCTCCTTTACCATTTTGAAGCTCTTTGTGCCAACTACTTGCCACGATTTCCTTTAAGGCAGATAATGGGCCTCGAGGAACCGAGGGAAACGAAAAATTCATCGAGCGAAATAATATCCGGATACATGTTAAAGGTTGCATGTGCGCTTGGCAACAGTGGGATCTACAGCGGGATCCTGCACATTGAGAGAGCGAGAGCAGTCTTGCAGGGCGAAAACGCACCTCCAGTCCGCCTGTGCACACCACCCACTGTACGGCGAAAAAGTCAACCGTTGGGTGGACGCGTCCCAAGTGATCCAGGGCGGCCGTGTGTCGCAGAGGTACAGAAAGAGTAGAAACATATGAACATATGGAGAGATTTCTTGGGTTTTGGTAACGCGAAAGTAGAAAATGAATGGTTCCTTCGATGATTCCTTTGACCCTTTATCAGTTTAAATTCTATTTTCACGTGTGTGCGCCCTTCTTCCCGCGCCATGCACATACGACCGTTCAACAGATTACAGTACTAGAGAACGATCGATACACTGTACATGTACACGGTACGTGTAATAAAATATGTACCGTTGATCTTCTACGGAGATCTCGAACATTTCTCGAAACGGTCTTCCCTAGCAGCAAGCCAATAACAGTGTCTATTTTGCTATTCTATAACTTCTCCTTATAAATATATTAAATGCCCACGTCCAGGCTTTAAATCCTCTTGGGCTTTTACCGCCGCCGGCACTTAATAGATTTAAACTCCCAACTAAGCGTCGCAACGGCCGCCGGGGGGTCGCACTCCTAAATTTTTTCGAGCTCACACACCAACAACACATCACGCACACCGTTGTGCTGATCGGTGCTGGCCACGCGCGCATGTTTAATACGAGGCCTAAAGAAAAAATTGTTCAACGGTCGAGCAAACAACTTTTTAGGGCCCTCGAGAATATTTTTCTATGACAAGACTATTTAGGCGAGTATTCAATATCAGAACAGTCTGCAGTATTCTTTAACAAATAAACCCCTGTCTGTTGCCATATGAGTATAAGCAGTAGAAAAGAGTGCGCACCATCATGCCATGCCATGGCACCGCCGCTCCCTCTCCATACATGAAAGTGAGACCTTTTCTTCCCCCTAATACAGTGCGCGCCAAGTGTCCGGTTTTAAAGTCACATCTGCAGGCGGTCGACTTCTGGACAGTTCAAAATTGTGTCTCCTCCCCTTTTTAACGTTTTCTTCCCTTTCCTTTCACTTCGACTACTTCCTTCTTCTTGTTCATCTTTTTTTCAACCTTTGTTCTGAACTTTAAGATCACCTTCTCAGCACTGGCGGGCCTGAAGCAAATTCCTGTTCGATTCAACACTCATACACACACTCTCTTTCGGTCGGCAGAAACTTGGTTTTCTTCCCCTCACTTGTTTCCCCTTCTATATCCCGGCCGCCGTTTGGTACTCCATCTCCAATGGTCGATACCGACTCAACGACGACCGCTACTAACAACAGAGAGTCGATACTTTCGGACGTGTATGTCTCGGCCTTGAACTCGCCTCAAGATGCATCCCACTCATCCCTCCCCAAGGATGATGGGACCACCGTCGCCGGCAAGGAGACGAGCCCGCTGGTAAATGTCAAGTCTGTCAACTCAACAGCTGATCACGGGCACCGCAGCGACGTCAGTGAGGATCTCTCGGACAATGTCCGAGAGGCTCAAGACGACCCATCAAAGCTGACCGACATTGAAGTAGACGAGGCAGGAGCCGACCCCCGCTATAAAACGTTCAAGCGACGATGGCTAGGTATTCTTTCGTTGGCCCTTATGAACATTTGCATATCATGGGGTTGGTTGTCGTTCTCGGCCCTTTCATCAAACACTGCCGAATATTTCAACCTCAATTCCGAAGCGCCAGTAAACTGGCTTTCTACCGTCATTCTCTTTTCTTACATTGTGGTTTCTCCTTTGGTATGGTGGGTGCTCATTAAGAAGGATATCAAGTGGGCTTTGCTCATTTGTGCTGCATTGGCAATTGTTGGAAACTGGCTTCGATATGCCGGCACTGAGAAGAAGTTGTTTGGCTTGCTCATGTTTGGACAAATCTTGATTGGATTCGCTCAGCCATTTGCACTTTCGACCCCGCTTTACTACACAGACTTGTGGTTCACTTCACGTTCGCGAGTGTCTGCTAATGCGATTGCATCCCTGGCGAATCCTCTAGGTGGTGCCATTGCTCAGCTAGTCGGCCCAGCAGTCGTCACTGAGACTAGCCAGCTACCACAGTTTGTGCTCATTACGGCTATTGTCACGTCAGTGTGCGGTCTTACTGCGCTAGTTGTACCAACCAAGCCACCTCTTCCACCTTGCCCATCCTCGACGATCGTTAAGCTGTCTTGGCGAGATTCGCTTATCAAGTTGTGGACAAACAGTCGATTTATTGCAGTCTTCTTCATGTTCTCTATCTATGTCGGCTTTTTCAACGCGTTTAGCACTTACATTAACCAGATTATGGAACCGTATGGATACAGCTCCGACCAAGCAGGTATTGCCGGCGCCATTCTTATTGTTGCAGGTATTGTGTTCTCTGCCATTTCCTCGCCAATTATTGACAAGACTCACAACTTTTTGCTCTTGATCAAGGTGTCGGTACCACTGGTGGCTGCTGCATACATTGCAGCTATTTTCATGGCAACCGAGTCGCAGCAACTCGTTGGACCATACCTCGTGTGTGCCGTTATGGGTATGATCTCCTTTTCTTTGCTTCCAGTATTTTTGGAATGGAACCAAGAACAAACCAGTCCTGTTGATCCATCGGTGTCGTCGGCTATCTTGTGGATGGGCGGCCAATTTTTTGGTGCCATTTTCATCATCGTCATGAATGCCCTCAAGTATCCTTCTGACCAAGGTAATCCTCCTCAGAACATGCGACGAGCACTCATCTTCGAAGCGGTCATTGCATGTGTTGGTGTCATTCCAATCTGGCTCATTCGAAACAGCAAGGACAATGCCCGTGTCAACATGGACCGAAATTAAGAATAATACGGACCATAATAGGACATTCACCTGTTCGACGTCATTTCTGCAGCATTATTATTATTTTTTTTTCTCTTTCAACTTGCAACGATTTTCATAAAAGAACGGATAGCTTTCTTGTGGTTTTGTTTTAGTTTATTTTTCACTTTCGTAATAGTCGCGCTAATAATGTAAAAATGTGCATGTCCATCTTTTTTTTTTCCGCTTTTGATACTGTCGTCGTACACGATGGCAAATGGCTATTAACTGGTCTCTGTCAAACTATCGGGGTGGATTTGAGTGATGCTTCAGGCAGTGCATTTTGTTGACGCTGTGTGAGACAGTGGCCAACCCCTAAGCGAGTCACGGTGCAAGTTTCCCACGCTGTACAAAAACACTAGTATCCACACACCCAACCTCCATCACCATCAACGCAAAGATCTAACCATGGACGAGCATTTGATTTCGACTGTGAATCGGCTCCAGGTACGTTTGAGAAGATGTTTATTGTATCAAATTACTTACCTTAGATTTAGGATGCATTGGCCACCTTGGGTCCAAATGCAAACCCAATCGATTTGCCACAAATCACCGTCGTTGGCTCTCAGTCGAGTGGCAAGAGTTCTGTTCTAGAGAACATTGTCGGGCGCGACTTTCTACCTAGAGGCACAGGCATTGTCACGAGACGACCATTAGTTCTGCAGCTAATTAATGTGCGACCCACGTCAACTACAACAACTTCAGAGAATGGCGATACCAACAAAACCCTAGCCAACGGTCAGGTCAATGAAACCAATAAGGACGAGTGGGGCGAGTTCCTCCACATTCCTGGCCAGAAGTTTCATGATTTCAACGACATCCGTAAGGAAATTGTCAAGGAGACTGATGCCAAAACCGGGAAAAATGCTGGCATCAGTGCCACGCCTATCAATCTCAGAATCTACTCTCCACATGTATTGACGTTAACACTGGTGGATTTGCCGGGCCTTACAAAGGTCCCGGTAGGCGACCAGCCGAAGGATATTGAACGGCAAATCAAGGAGATGGTGATGAAGTATATTACGAAACCCAACGCGATCATATTGGCCGTCACTGCCGCCAATACCGATTTGGCCAATTCCGATGGCCTCAAGCTAGCACGTGAAATAGATCCGGAGGGCTCTCGAACAGTGGGAGTTTTGACCAAAATCGATTTGATGGATCAAGGAACGGACGTGATTGATATTTTGTCGGGAAGGGTCATTCCGCTACGATTTGGGTATGTGCCAGTGATCAACCGTGGCCAAAAGGATGTCCAGACAAACAAATCGATCAAAGATGCGCTCAAATATGAAAAGGAGTTTTTCGATAACCACCCGTCATACCGGGCCAAGTCACAGTACTGCGGTACGCCATATCTTGCGCGAAAGCTGAACCAAATCTTGATGAATCACATCAAGGCAACACTACCGGATATCAAGAACAAGATCGAAAACACTTTAAAGAAATACCAACAAGAATTAATTTCGCTGGGTCCCGCACAGCAGTCATCTCCTTCAAGTGTTGTGTTATCCACAATCACTGAGTTTTGCAACGAATATCGGTCTGTATTGGAAGGTAAAGGAAACGATCTATCTAGTCAAGAGTTGTCTGGCGGCGCAAGAATCAGCTTTGTATTCCACGAAATCTTCAACAACGGTGTCAAAAGTCTGGATCCTTTTGATCAAATAAAGGACGTTGATATCCGAACTATTCTTTACAACTCTTCAGGACAAACGCCTGCGCTCTTTGTCGGTACAGCCTCTTTTGAGTTTTTGGTTCGAAAACAGATCCGCCGATTCGAAGATCCAAGTTTGAAATGTGTGGCACTGGTGTACGATGAACTTGTTCGAATTCTCAATCAAATCCTTGGTAAGACGCAGTTCAATCGATATCCCGCGTTGAAAGAAAAGCTTTCTTCAACATTTATAACTTTTTTGAAAGAAGCAATGATTCCTACCAACAAGCTAGTCACGGACATTGTATCAATGGAGGAAAGTTACATCAACACTGCTCATCCTGATCTATTGAAAGGTAGCCAAGCAATGGCTATTGTGCAAGATAAGCTTCACCCAAAACCACAGGTTCAAGTGGACTCCAAGGGTAGACCGATCCAGACCAACTCTGCTGCCCCAACCAAGGACCAACTGCCAACCAATGATGACGCATTCGGTGGATTCTTTAGCAACTTCTTCGCATCGAAGAACAAGAAGCGTCTAGCGGCAATGGAGGCTCCGCCAGCAGTGCTGAGAGCAAGTGGGCAAATGACTGAAAGAGAAACCATGGAGACTGAAGTGATTAAGCTGCTGATCAATTCGTATTTCCAAATTGTTCAGCGCACAATTGCTGACCTGGTTCCCAAGAGCATTACTTATAATTTGATTCTAAAGTCAAAGGAAGATATTCAAAGAGAGCTTTTGGAAAAGTTGTACAAGGGAGATGACACCGAGGATCTAGTCAAGGAGAATGAATTTACAGTCCAACGACGAAAGGACTGTCAAAAGATGGTAAAGGCGCTTAAAGAAGCTAGTGATATTGTCTCCTCGGTTTGAACCGATTTAAAGCATTAGTGGTACAATAGTGGAATGATAAATGTGAGCGTTGGACCGTTGCTTATACGTTATAGAGTAATGAATTCATTTTAACATAATCTCAGCTTCTCTTGACCTCAACAATCGACTCTTCCCAATGTCAAGTTATTCTCTTCTTTTTGAGTGAAAGCAATAATGATTATAATTACATAAAGCAGATTATTATTAAGGGTATATATCCAGGGCACATGGGAAAAAAAACTAGAATGCCTGTTATAAAACATTTGCAATAGTGCAAAAAAAAAGACTCTCAAAAGAGACGAGGGGGAAAAAGATAGGCACATTTTTAAGCCTTGTGGGCAATGTCACCCTTCTCAAAGTTGGAAGCTGGCTGGTTGAACTCCTCTGGCTTCCAGTTGCTAGACTTCCAAGCTGGGACACGAGCAGCAAACATTTGATCAATCTGTTCCAATGACAAACCCTTGGTTTCTGGAATCAAGAAGAACACGAAGCAAACACATAGCCACAAGCAGCCGGCAAACACATAACCATACTTGAATCCAATAGCACCAGTGATGAATGGAGTGAAGAAGGAAAGCAAGAAGTTACCAACCCACTGTAGACCTGTGGCGACACCCATACACTTGGACTTGACTCGCAATGGATAAATCTCAGAGCAGAACACAAAGGCAATAGGACCCCATGTCACGGCAAACGAGAAGATGAAGAAACAAGTCACTGCAATCATACCCTTACCAACAGCCTTGTCAGATTCCTGGTCCTCGCCGTCTGGATACAACGAAGCTGTACCAAGCGAAGCATAGATGATGAAAAAGATGAACATGGCAATGGCACCATAGAGCAAACAGTTTCGTCGACCAAATCGATCAACAATGTACAGCGCCACAAATGTCGATGCAAAGTTGACGGCACCAAAAATCATGGCAGTCTTGAACGAATCGTCCATACCAATAGCCTTGAAAATTGTAGTACCATAATAGAAGAAGTAATTTGCACCAGTCAACTGTTGGAGAATCTGAATACCGCATCCCAAAAGCAATCGATATCCAATTCTTGGCTTGCCAGTGAAAATCTCACCCCAGGAAGCCTGGCCAACCTCTCGCTCGTACTCAACTGCAGCAGTAATGTCGTCCATAGAAAGCTTGATGACTGGATCATCCGGTGATCGCTTGGTAGCAGAGCACATAGACTTTCGGGCTTCATCAAATCTGCCCTTCTGGATCAAAAATCGTGGCGACTCCGGCATGAAAGTAACACCCAGAATCATAATCAGAGCCCAAGCAAAGCAGAGACCCAATGGAATTCGGTAAGCACCACTATCGTTTCGATCATTGGTACCAAAGCCGACACAGTAACCAATAAAGATACCCAAAGTGATAAACAATTGGAAAGAGGAAACGACCATACCTCGAATCTCCTGCGGAGCAGTTTCGGACTGGAACATGGGCACAAGCACAGCCAGAGAACCAATACCAGCACCGCCGACACATCTACCAATGAAGAACTGGTACCACTTGTCCATGGCAGTAATCTGAATCAAAATACCAACCATATAAACCACGCAAGAAACATAGATACCTGGCTTTCGTCCCCACATATCGCCAGTCTTTGGGAAGATAAGACCACCGATAGCAGCACCAATGGCAAAGGCACCAACAATCAAACCGGATCGAACCTTGGAGAAGTAATATGTACCATCGGTATGTTGGGAACCAAACTTCTCCAAAAACATGGGCATGTTGATATAGCCAGCGACGGAGCCTGAATCGAAACCGTTGATAAAACCTCCCATGGCTGCAAAGCAACAAAGCGTCAAGACCCAAATATATTCAGACTTCTTCTTGGTAGAGTTTTGCGCAGCGAGAACAAGTTCGTGATGCTGGATAGCGTCTGGGTGAAGGTCGTCATGAGGCTGCTGTTCCTTGATGGAACCGTCCGATTCTTGCTCGCTCATTGTAAAACTGAAAACTGCAAGAAATAAAAGAGTCGGTAATACAAATTAAAAAGATGAAAAGAAGAATGCTCTTATTCAAATGAAAAAAAAGGAGAAATGAAACAAAATTCAAAAAAACTCAAGGCAGCGCCGGTTCGTTTTATATTACCTTAGATTTTACTCTCACCCCACTTCGCCTACAACGATTGATGTTATTCCCGTTTTAGCCTATTTCAGTTAGAGGAGCTAGTTCCGGAAATTCTAACCTTGTTTATGGAGGCATTTCAAGATCAGATCATTTTTTTAGACTCAAGATTTGAGTTTTTCATCTTGCAAGAATTAAGTTTCAAATCCGTTCCATGTGCAACTTAGAGGGGAAACCATCCATTTTCAGCTCAATGTGAGAAGGGAAAAAAATGTACTGGTTTCATTTTCCGTGGGGGAATCGGATTAAATTTTGCACTTATGGGGGGATCCAGGATCGTGTGGCTTCTAGTAAAATTTGCTCGAGATTGCATGGAAATCGTTTATCTCAAATGAATGATTGATCGCCTGCGAAACGCCTGCGAAACGGTATGCGCAAGGACTAGAATAATATAAATCTGGGCATGATTTTGTTTGCTCAATGAGAAGGAAAAAAATTCTTCCGCTCAATCACTTTGTATGAAGGTTTTGACGGATGCGTCAACCGACGCGCTTTCGACTCCTCCTGCGTCGCGACTGTGGAGGTCTCGACTATGTAATGTCTCTGACCTTTTTTGTTCCGGCCCATTCCGAGTTGACAACAAAAATAACAATGAGATTAATGCGACTCTTTGGGGGTGGTTTGGTCTATATGACGATGTTTATAAGTGACAGGAATCTTACGACTCTGTTCATAGTTAAATACCAACATTTCAATCTCTGACTTTTCGTGGAATAGCAGAAGTATATGGTCAATCCGTACGGTTGTATCTTCAGCCCCCGGGCTGATGACAAAATTCAAACGCCTCTGTTGCGGTGTAAAACTATGTTTGCCTTGAACTTTAACGTTAAATCTACACGAGACCAGGTATAGCAAAAATTCTGAAACCCTTCAGAAACAAACACAACAAACAGACCCCAGCGCTAAATGCAGGTCAGATGAAGGAGGGTGGTTGCGTCCTAATGTTTCCAACTTTGACAGTTTGTTAGGAGGGAACAAATATTAGATGTACCAGTATGTGTATGTACTACAAAGCACAGTTGGTCGCACTTGAAAGCTTATGACGTTTACTCCATATTGGGAATCGGAGACCGGGCAGGCAAGGAACAATGGAAAAGTGTTTGGAGACCTACAGGCATGAAGGGTATGTTGATGCCAAAACAATAAATAGATAAATACGCAGTCTAAAACTCGAGAGCTATTCATATGAATTGAATGCTGTAGCGATTTCCTGCTCGACACGACACGCATCCCGCCCGGGGAGTGAGTTGGATATGATACAAAAATTGATACTTTTGTTCCATCTACATGTTGTTCTGGAATATCAAGCTTAATTACCGCCGCACAGGCTAGGCAGTACCAATAGAGCTACCGGTACAGCTAGATTGTAAATGCTGTGGGGACACTATTGTTCTGAGGTCTGTCAGCTACTGGTTGCCATGCCGCTGGTACTTCAAAATTCTGGGGTATAATACGTCTGTTGAAGTGTAGGGGCGATATACAACAAAGTTCATTGGTAGAGAAAAAAAGAACAATTACTTCTTTCCAGGGGTCGCATTTCCAAAATACAGTACAGTAAAGTATACGCACTGAGTTCAGGAAGACAGTGAGGAGTAGTTGAGCTCTTTGGGAGAAGTACTTAGTACTACTGTACCGGTATTACCGGTACACCACCGGAACCGCAAACTGCTGGTGGGGTCGGGCGCGCGCCTGCAGCACGGTACTGCGGCGATCATGGATTCTGCAAGGACATGCCTTATCGGTGCATGAAAATCCGGGGAAGCGACATGGGGGCGTGCCCCACTGCTGGAACTTGTACACACGAGCAACTTTGCGGGTTCAATTAGGTGTTTCTTTAGGGAGAAAAGCAGTCTCTTTGATACCATATACAATAAATAACAACTATAATACACAAAAAGAAAGAAAGAGCAGTAGCTTTCATCCATGGATTGGTGGTGTGGGAAGAAAAACGGACAGAGGATCCAGGAAAAAAGAGGAGGAGGAGCAGGATGATCAGCGATGACGAAAGAATTATTGTGTGTACCAATGAGAGGTCTCCACGATAGAAAAGGAAAACTATAAAACACGGCGCGGGAGCCTATGCGTGGTGGTGGGCGAGTGAAGTGTGTAGTGCGGAGACAACGAGAGCTAAATCAGAGCAGCCCGCCAATTCGAACAAGGAGAACAGGAATTGGTTTCGACCGCTCGGTCATAAGAGATAGATGTAGACAGCAACCCAACTGTATATATATATATATTCCACAGCATTATTCCATTAACATAATATTTTATTTCCCTTGATGGAATATCCATCCATACTTTTCCAGACAACCATTACCCCGCTTAGATGTAAACACACACACACACACCCTACAACTATCATCATTCAAAAAATTTCCTATTTACGCTGCTGCATCGCCTGACCTGACCTCTCCCATCCGCAACCATGTTTTGTAGTAGCTAAAAAGTCTCACCCCACACTCGCCGCCGCTCAAAGTAAAAAATGCATATATAAACTCCCGAGTCACCCCACCGGACCCAGAATCCCCTTCAACCTTTTTGCAATCCAAGTGAATTCGGTTACTACTAGCTCTCAATTTTCATTGATTTCTCTCCTCTCAACTCTCTCGACTTTTCTATTTGATAACGATGGCATTGGATAAGAAGGACCATGACGCCCTCTACAACGGCTTTTCCTACACCATGGAGACAATGGCCGACTACAAGCATGGCGGCTACCACCCAGTCAACATCAATGACACCATCGGCGATGACAACCGGTACGAACTCATTCGAAAGCTTGCTCACGGCCAATGCTCCACTGTGTGGCTTGCCCGAGATTTGAAGGACAAGCGGTACGTGGCAGCGAAGATTGTCACGGGAAAGGTGTCCCGAAAGGCGGATAAGACCCCCATTCTCGATGACATTGCCGCAAAGACCAAGGGTAGCGACTTTATTGTCCAAGAACTAGAGCGATTCAAGTTCAAGGGACCTAATGGAAACCACATTGTGTCAATCCAAGAGGTGATGGGTCCAGACCTTTCCATCTTTTGGCATTGTGTCAACGATAAGCGATTCTCCAAAAAAATGGATAAAATCAAGCTTCCAATGGCCAAAAGCATATTGCGTCAAGTCGTACAAGGTATCAAGACGCTGCATGACAATGGTATTGCACACGGCAACATCTCAGTTTCGAACATTGTGCTGGAGTTGTCTGGTCTAGACGAAGTGGACCACACATACCTCGAGATTACTTATGGTCCAAAGGACACTGATAAGTATATTGAAGCTCCCAAGAAACAAAAGGGAATCCCAGACAGGATTCTTATCAGCAGCCCATTGCCCCGGTATGTGAGAGTGGACGAAGACGGTGTTCATGTCAAGGTCTGTGACATGAATGCTGCGTTTGACAAGGCCAACCTACCAGCAGATGGATCCATGACCAGTCCACATGTTCGTGCACCAGAATATCTCTTGGGCGGCGATGCCCTAAGCACAAGTGTTGATATTTGGTCAATTGGATGCTTGATCTTCGAACTTACCACAAACAGAAACATGTTTGAGTTCACCAAGACCAAACCGAAGGAAATCGATGACGAACTCCTGTTTGAAATGAATGCTATTGTTGGCCCACTGCCAGATGAGATTGTAGCCAAATGGAAGCCAACAAAAGAATTTGCCCCCTATGTTAAGGACGGCAAAGTCACTTCTCCTCCAGAATACAAGCACACGCCAACTTTGGTACAACACTTTGACAACTGGAAGCCAGATTCGATGAAGGCTGCCGAAGCCACCAAAGTCAAGGCTCTTTTGCAGTCCATTTTCCAGTATGATTCAACAAAACGACCAACCATTGATGAGCTGGCTCAGAATGAATGGCTAAAAGCTTAATTTTCTTATCATAGACTATAGAGTCTCTTCCTTTAAGCCTTGAACATTTACATGGTTCATGCCATATTTAACATAACAAATTTGACTTTTTTTTGCTGGTAAATTGTTGAAAGTAGGATGTTTAATTTTTGTTAAATTTGAGAATCTTGTACCAAAAAAGTGCGTGACGCGCGAACTGGCACGCGTTCCGAGACGTGAAAGACGACTCTACTCAAACAACACACAACGATGGCCATCAGTCACGGCACGAGTGATCATGAATAATGCCTTCGCCACGCCCAAAAAAGCGCGTAAAAAATTGAATGGACCTCGGTCAAAGCCATTAGCTTTAAATGATACAGATTCTCATGCGCCGCTGAGTAACTACGTAAGTTCAGGATCTCAATTTTGCGTTTAAGGCTGACGCTCAAGGCTCTAGGCGACTGCCTCGGAAAAGGGGCCCACGCTATAGTGTACCGAGCACTTAATGTGGCCACTGGAGAAACGGTTGCTGTCAAACAAATCAAGCTTGCCGACGTTCCGAAAGCGGACCTTGAAACTATCATGATGGAGATTGACCTGCTCAAAAACTTGAATCACCCAAATATCGTCAAGTATCATGGTTTCGTCAAAACAAGTGACACATTAAGCATTATTCTCGAGTACTGTGAGAACGGTTCACTAAGTGCCATTTGTAAAAAATTTGGGCGGTTCCCGGAAAGCCTTGTGGCGGTCTACATGTACCAAGTTCTTCAAGGGCTTGCCTACTTGCATTCACAAGGCGCTATTCATAGAGATGTCAAAGGGGCGAACATATTGACCACGAAAAATGGTATAGCAAAACTAGCCGACTTTGGGGTGGCAACTAGGGTATCAGGAAGAGAAGATGTTGCGGTCGTTGGAACCCCCAATTGGATGGCCCCGGAGATAATAGAACTTAATGGTGCAACGACAGTTTCAGATGTGTGGAGTTTGGGATGCACGGTAGTTGAACTTCTGACGGGTCAACCGCCTTACTATAATTTGAGGCAGATGCCTACCCTGTTCGCTATAGTCAACGATGAGCATCCACCGATCCCGGCTGAAGCTTCGCCAGTCGTCAAAGATTTTTTGCTCCAATGTTTTCAGAAAGATCCAAATCTGCGGATGACAGCGAGAGATCTCCTCAAGCACCCTTGGATGAGAGCAACTGGCCAGAAGGGCCAATCACAAGCGTATGATGATGCTGTAAAGTCAGTACAACAATGGAACTATGCTACTCGTCAGCCATTGAAGGTGAACGGGCATGGCAAGTCATCGAGAAATTCAACGGTTTTGAAAACAACTGCGAGCAATCATGAGCAGCATTCGAATCGCTCTGCATCATCTCTGAAGAACGAGCGTCCTATCATGTCCCCGCTGCAGAGCTCAGGGATGAACACAGATCCATACATTTCGATACGAACATTCAGTCAGGCGAGAGTTAAAGAAATCCAGCAGTCGTCACCAAATGTACCCGCATCCGAATGCTGGGATCTTGATTTTCATCATGGCGCTAACTTTTATGCGGCGAATGATACGTCGTTTCGCAAATCCTATATCACGAGCGACTCTTCACCGTTTCGTGAAAAAGAAGACGAGAGCTATGATGATCTTGAGGGACTCGTTGATATCAACAAGTTTAAGGTGGGCCCACGGAAAGAGGGTCAATTTCCAAAGGTGTTGCGTCCAAGCGATATATCAGTTATGGCGAAGCAGCAATTTGAACGTCTTCACGTGAATATACCCGAAAAACGTGAAGATAGTCAACCTCAAGAACGCCTAAACCAATTCAGAGAGTTTGAAGATGAAGACGGAGACTTTTTCTCGGCCTTTAATGCCCCTGAACTTTCATCCCTTGATCCTCAAGTTAATGTCAAAAACCATCCTCTTATCTATGAGGACTCGTTAAATGCACTGGACGACATCGAAACATCTGACCTGGCCTCTAATGCTGCTAGAGATCATATTGCGCGAGTGCAGAATAGGACCCAAGAACTCATATTGCATTTAAGAAGCGACTGTGACAACGATGAACTCATATCTTATGCAGAACAGCTCAACAGTGCCTTAAGCGAGTATACTACTATTGCTAGGCAAAGCATTCTGAGAGCACATGGAATGCTTGCTATTTTGGAAGTGCTAGATAAGCACAACGATCAATGTGTTGTACTTCCATTTGTGGTATGCCTCTCGCGCATAATAGGGGAGGATACGCTCGATTATTTCTCAAGTATTGGCGGTTTCCCTATACTTATCAAAATCGCATCGCAAAAGCCCTCATTAGAGGTGAGAGCTGCTGTGGGATCTATCATATACGCTGCAACTAAGTCTGGACCTGCACTTCGAATGTTTGCAGGATGTGGTGGTCTTCAGGTCCTAGCCGAATTTTGTGAAAACGATTTTAAAAGAGAGAAGAGCATTGTGGTGACTGGTGTTTTCGGCATTCTCTCTATATTCAAGCTGGATATGTGCCCTAAAAATGATATTTGCCGAATTCTGTCTCGTTGCAACATTCTCGACTCCCTTTCGCGAGTACTATGTGCCAGCGCACAGTCGAAAGATGAGTCCCCAGTTGATCAAGTTCTGGACCTCTTAATCATATTTTCAGAAGTTGAGACCCACGTGAAAGAAAATCTTGCCTCCAGGACATCATTCCGCTACTTGTTCAAAGGCTGGCCCTATCTTACAAAGGAGAACCAGCTTCGGGGGCTAAAATTTATTAAAAATATGAGCATCCCTGCTACTTTTCAAGTTCTGCAGAATGCTGACGCCATTGAGTTCCTGGTGAGTTTTTTGGCGTCTTACGAGGGCCACAAACGTAAGGAAGTCACTGGCCAAGTAATGCAAATTATGTTCAATTTGTGTCGACTTTCGCCCTCACGGCAAGAAGAAGCGGCCCTATGCGGATTTATACCGATTCTTCAGGACATCATAACAGACTTTGATGCAGTGAAACAACTTGCTCTGCCAACGCTGTGTGACATGGTTCATGCGAGTAAGCTTTGTCGCAATGTTTTGTGGTCACAGAATGTACTGTCCACTTATCTCTCTCTCACTGAGGATCCATACTGGCAAGTGAACGCTTACGAAGCTCTGTGCTTTTGGCTCAAAGAAGAAAAGCCGAGGGTCGAAGAGAGATTGTGCCAGAAGGAGAACTGTCAAAAGCTCCTGGCAGGTGTGCATCAGAGTAAATCGCACAATCTGAACGCTGTTCTCAACTCTATTCTATCAATGCTAAGATTGAGTGAGAAATTATGTGCTTGTGTACCTATCAAGCCATTTTTTACCAGAATTCGTATGCTGCTGAAAGATTCTACTACGGTAACAAGACTCAATTTGCTTCGACTGATAAAGCTGATCGTGGATATTGATCCCTCTAGAGGAGAGTTACTTGATGTATGTGGAATTACGTCAATTTTAGAACTCTATCACCAAAGTGGAAATCCGGTCATGATTCAAGAACTCTCCAAAGAGCTTCTACGCCTCACTCACGGTGGCAAAAGTTAAACATCGCATATGTACATAATCAATTAAATTAAATGCATTTCCGATTTCCCAGAAATTTTCGACTATGAGATGGACAGGTCATTCAACCCGTCTAATAGCTCATCAGGATCGATGGAAGGAATCTCATCGTTGCCACCTTCTTGACGTTCACTATCTTCGACTTCCATCTTTTCGATAACTGGTTTCTTGTAAAGGGAGTACAAGCCCTGTATTTCTTTATCCTCTTCAATTTCTTGCATAAACGCTTCGAGATCTCTATCAGCCCTATCTTGGTCCTTGGCAGATATATCCTCTCTTTCGAAATTATGCTCATTAGCCATTCTTCGAATGCCCCATTTTCTTTTATCTGCCTTTGTTCTTTTGGGGTAGTACTTCTTCACCAATACAATATCGGGCTGCTCGTGTTGAGGGAGCTCATCCCAGTTTGCATCGTTATAATTGGCATACTTTGAAAAGTATCCGAGGGCGACATCCCCAGCATGAAGGATACCGCCTAGATGCGTTCTGACGAAATATTGCGTATTCAAATCATTTTCTCGGCAAATGGTGCAGTCAGCAAGTGCGTATTTACCTTGACTGGGGCCCAGTGGTTCAACATCAATGACAAAAAACTTCACCAACTGTGACGCATTGGCTAGCGAGGCAAACGGCTGACGCCAATATATACCCACAGATATCTCTGCTGTCTGCAAAGTGTTTGGGTCGATAAAATGGACAGAGTTTGTGATGCGTCGACACAAGACCGTTTGGGAGATATTTCCTAGTTGATTGGCAACGCTCTTTGGCAAACAAACCAGATCGTCTCGACATATCGGAATGATTTCCACTGAGAATGTGAATTTGTAGCTTTTCGTTCCCGAATGTGTATCTTGAGAAATCAGCTCCTCGGATTTTGTGAATTTCATGGGCACCACAGCGTCTAAAAATTCTAGCATGCGGATAGCATGATTTTTCTTAGAGTAGAAAAAATCTATGCCATCCCTTGATTCCTTGATAGAAACCGTATCCGCATGTGCGTTATGCTTCAAAATCAACTGCTCAAGATGAAAAAATGTACGCTTATGAGGAACTTTTTGTCGGATCTGGATGCAGGACTGCCAGGTATGTACCGTAAACGACTTGGCGCAGTCGGGACACTGAGTTGCAATAACAACAAATTCTAAACCTGCATTTTGCTGTAAAATTACTCCAGGTTGTGCCTCCGCTTGTACTGCAATCTCCACTTGTATCCTGCGGGAATGAGGCTCAGTCCACAGAAATCGAGCGTCCACTAGCCTTACCTTGTTCAGACCTTTGATTCTACGCAGAAGCAAGGCCAACAGTTCCCTACTCTCTGGCTGACACACTATCCACTGGCTCGGTGGCTGCATGTATCGCTCGCAGTTACGACAGAAGTTGACGTGGGCTTCACGAGGTATTCCTTGAGTAATATCGGTTGTAAGTTTGATACAGTCGAAACACATTGTTAGGCCCTTAGTGCCATCCATGGCAGTGCCACAGTTACAGCATAGCACTGTTGCCGGCGTAAATTGAAGAACCGAATTCTGCATGTTGTGCGATGTTACAAAGTATTATTGTAAAGTGCACAGTCTCTGAAATTTTTTTAGCTTCAGCCGCACGCTCGCCACACAACCCATAATTTCGTACGTGTAAAATTTTGTGCACGTTAATGCTCCAATTAGATCGATATGATTTCCTTCATTCAAATTATGTGGATACAAGTAACTCCGTATTTAACTAAAAAAATCCAATGAACTTCAGACTCGGCACCGATCGCCGAAGTTGTGTGCTGTGTAGGTGCTCTGCGTTCCCGTGGGACAGCGCAGCCAGTTCAAGTGTTGCCAGCAGTCCCAATTGCATCGACAAACCTACAACCGTCATCAACACAAACAAATAGCAAAAACTTCACAAGGCAGTCGCTCCTCCAACATACACTGCAACCCAATTCAGACCCATTAGTGTGCTCTACCCATTCTTCGAGGTTTCTCTGAACATTTGGTTTACCCATTTTACTAGTAAGTATATGCTACGCGAAGAAATGCTAAGACATCAGTTTTAAATTTTGGTGTCTGCTATCATCAACCACCGAAGACACGAAATCGCAACGGGTGCCTTGGTTACCATCGGTATATTCATATTAATCACCTGCATTCGACAATTAAAGGTGGATTGTATTGCGATTTTCTGCAAATAATTCATCGAAGAGCATACGTTGTGCTTGTGCCTAGTTGACGTACGTGATTTGTCTGATCTCGACCTCACTAACCTAACAGACACTCGAAGGAGATAACTTATGCAAAGAGGCTATTCGATAACATGGACACGCTATCCAGCCTAATACTTTCATCTGATCGCGACAATGCGAAATTAGAGGCGGCTCTACAGAAGATTCGTCTCACAGAAACGGATATCGCACTAGTTGCCACCTTGATAGCAGCAAACCCGGGTGTTAAATCCCAAGACGTGGCAAGGGCAATTGCGACGAAAGTGAAAAAGGATGAGATCAAAAATCTACCATCTGAACTCGAGACAGCTGTCGGCGACGCTAAGATTAATTCATTCTCAAACGCGGCTGGATTTTTCGACTTTCTCGCTACCATTTCAGAGGATCTCATCAAGGATTTACTCACTAGAGACTGGCGAAACTTGGGTGTACTTGCTACTATCCTGAAGGCTGCAGTCTCAGCTGCCTTGGAGAAGCAATTTGCATTTGATAAATACTTGGCGCCGGTCGTACAAGAAAACACCCTGACGAGCGAGGAACTTGCAGTCTGGAACAAGTTGAAGCGGCATGAGCTGAATGGGCAGGAATTGATATCAAGTCTAATCTCAAACTACCACGAGGCGGGTATCAAAAGTATTGTGGACAGCTTGTTGAACACTGACTCTGCTATTTATCTTGTCCTCGGCAGCACATCCTTGAAGCAGAAATCGCAGGATGTTACGGTCGTCCTCACGAATGTTCTCGAGCGCTTATTTATGCGGCCAGTTGAATCGAGCGCTTTCGTCCTCCGTCAAGTTGCTGTTGCAGACCATCAAATGGTTGCTTCAGCAGCTGTCAATGTGTAT
Organism: Blastobotrys petasosporus; assembly: GCA_030580095.1. Taxonomy (NCBI): domain Eukaryota; kingdom Fungi; phylum Ascomycota; class Dipodascomycetes; order Dipodascales; family Trichomonascaceae; genus Blastobotrys; species Blastobotrys petasosporus. The sequence goes on from JAKTSG010000009.1 coordinate 348,243, forward strand.
GAAATGGATTCTTCCTTCCTCAACAATGTCGCTGTGTTGGCTCAACAGTCTGCATCACTTGATATGCTTTTGCAGTTGAAAAATTACAAGTTTGCCTTCGAACTGGCTTGTATTGCTGACAAAGAGAGCTTGATATCATTTGAAAGTTTTCTCAAGCGGGGCGCCAGAGATGGCGAGGCTTTCGTCCTGGCTACACTGGATTTTCTCGAAACACACACGACACAGGAATTTACGCAAAATGGGTCGAACAAATCGCATATGGCGCCATCCCTGAGCGCAGTAGCTTCATCAATCAAGCTACTCTCCACCTCCACTGTGCCCTCTGATCGCGTGGAACAAGTTAAAGCAGTAGAAGTTCAGTGTCTTCAGAACTATCCTCGACTAATTAACTATGGACAGGGCCACGATGCAGTTATTTTGGCCAACGGCTCGGTAAATGGCTTTACCGACAGTGTCGAAAGTGAGATGAAAATGTACTATCAAAAGATGTACGCACATCAGATAGAGATCAGGGAAATTATCACCATGCTCCAACGCCTCAAACAAAGTGATGTGCAAAGCGAGCAGGACGTCTTTTGCTGCATGGTCCATTCTCTCTTCGACGAGTACCGGTTTTTCCCTGAATATCCTTTAACCGCGCTCGCTACGACAGCTGTGCTATTCGGCTCCCTGATTCACTTTCAACTGATTCAAGGTATGCCCTTGTCTGTGGCTCTGCGTTATGTTTTGGAGAGTGTTAAGAGCCCCTCAGAAAGCAATATGTTCAAATTCGGCCTTCAGGCTCTGTTTGAGTTCCGCGATAGACTCAAGGAGTTTCCAAAGTACTGCAATTTACTCATGGAAGTTCCAGGCCTTCGCAACCACGCGCAACTTCTACAGCAGATTCGGGAAGGAGCGACTAGTGGGGAACATGAAGTTTCGGCCCCTCAAGATTCAGTGGTAGCAATCGGTCCACCAACCGCACCTGCAACTGGAACATTCCGTTCTGTAGTTCCGGGAGCCCTGGTGGAAGCAGGGTACCAAGAAGAACCAATAGAGTCCGTCGTTGATCGTGTCTTATTCATAGTCAACAATCTTGCTCAAAACAATGTGCCGGCAAAAACTAAAGAGCTGAATGCGGCACTCAATCAAAAACATTACCGATGGTTTGCGTCATATATTGTTGGACAGAGGTCGAGACAAGAGCCTAATTATCACCATTTATACATTGAGATGATAAGTCAGTTAGATTCTCAGCTCTTGGAGTCCTATGTTTTGGAGACAACCTATACTGCTATTTTGCAGCTCTTGAATAACGCTGAAACTGTTGGATCGATAGATAAGCGGACACAGCTAAAGAATCTCGGCCAGTGGCTTGGTAGCTTTTGCTTAGCTAGGGACAAACCTATTTTGCATAAAAACCTCTCGTTCAAGGATTTGCTCGTCGAGGGTTATGTTCAGGAGAAATTAGCGGCGGTCCTTCCATTTGTATGCAAAACATTGGAGAAAGCAGTTCGTTCGAGCGTCTTCCTTCCCCCCAACCCCTGGTTGATGGGTATATTGCATGTTCTGGCTGAACTCTATGACTTTGCTGATCTCAAACTCAACTTGAAGTTTGAAATCGAAGTGCTCTGCAATAGTCTTGGTTTGGAGCACCACAAACTGCCTCGGTCAAACTATGTGCGTACGCGCCCAGAGGGTTCCCAGACGGAGCTAGAGAACGAGCTAAGAAGCATGAGAATCGAGGATGATATAAATGCGGTATTGCCTCGTTTGGATCCAGAGCCAGTTGGGCCAGTGGATGCCCCAATTCCTTTTATTGGTGGAACACCGTTTGTTACTCATCCGGACTTGAAGCGACTGTTCATTCTTGCGGTTGATAAGAGCATACAAGACATATTTCAGCCTGTTGTTGACCGTGCTATAGGAATAGCTAGTGTCGCTACGCGAGAACTGATCACAAAGGACTTTTCCTTGGAGCCGGATGAACACCGAATACGAGTGGCGAGTCAGAACATGATCCGTGTGTTAGCATCGAACCTGGCTTTGGTTAATAGTCGCGAGCTCATAGGGGAAACTCTTGGTTCTAACCTTCGGAATCTTCTGATGAGTAGCGGCTATGCTGAACATGCAGTATTGCTTGATCAAATACCCGTGGCCATTAGCGAAAACATGGATATAATCAATTCTATTTTGGAAAAGCTTACTTTGGATAGAGCTTCTTCTGAAATTGAAGAGCAGCTAGGGCCACAGTATCACGTCAGAGCTCACTACCGTGAGAGCAGATCCAATCAAGTATTTGTTGACCCTCACGCGGCTTCGAAGTTTCTTCTCCAGCTCCCTGATCCGTTCGGGTTGAAACCTGGCGGCCTTTCTCAACAGCAGATGATGATCTACGAGACCTTTGGAGTTGTTAAACCGGATGATGTTGAGGAAAACGAAGTCCTTGATGTCGGGCAGTCTGCACACGTTATCGAAAATTCGGTTTTGCAAATGCAAAAAGGAATAGAGTCTTTGGAGGCGGCAATAAACGTTGCAACTGAGACGTCGCTGCAGAAACTTCCTTTAGATCATCCTGTTGTTTTGCTGATGAACCAGCTACTAGATATGGCGGATAGGAGCCCTTTCAGAGAGCAGATAGTCCTCAAGACGTCACAGATTACGGTAAGTTCTTTGTTCACGGCTACGAGGACTCAACTGGGTCGTGAATTGTTCTGCCTTTTCCTAGATAGGCTCTGCGAGATGTCTGCTGCTACAGCTAAGGAGGTTGTACTTTGGCTGATATACTCCGATGACGAGCGGAAATATGATGTCGATGTTGTTATCACTTTGATCAAGGCAAAACTGATCACAGCATGCGAGATTGATGTGTCGTTGGCGAAACAGATATTAGAGCGAAATGAGTCCGCTATTACATTCGCCTCAGGTCTCATTCGAACCGCAGTCTTGGGTGACGCTCCATGTGCTCTGAGAACCGAGTTCACCGGATGCTTGGAAGTTATGGAGGCTCTCGTAAAGTCTGAAGGGAACAGTGATTGCAAAGAGCTGCTCTCGACGTTGGAGCGTACACAGTCAGCAGGCATTGCCGCTATGCCCATGGATGATCGGATGGCATACATATTTGCGGAATGGCTTCGCCTAGTACAGCATCCTTCGAAGACCGAAAGATCCCTCCACTTATTCGTCTACCGTCTCCATTCAAAGGGTATATTGGCGAATGTGGATTATATTTCTGTTCTTATCCGTTCTTCGCTCAACCAAGCTGTGGGTGCTGCTCTCCGGGCTCAAGGAGGTAATCAAAGCGAAGCTTTTGTTGCAATCGATGCCCTCGCAAAATTGATTGTCACGATTCTTCGTACCGACGACACATCAATTAAACAGAGAGTTCATTATGCCAAACGAATATTCGCTGTTATATCTCTTGTTTTTGCTAAGGAGCATGATATTAAACTAGAGCAATTCAATGGGCGCCCCTATTTCCGATTGTTTTCAACAATCTTGTTCGAAATGACTGTGTGCGAAGTCTCTTTCGATTCATTTTTCCAGCAGGTTTATCTCTTGGTTGCAGAAACATTTCAATCGCTTCAACCTATGGCATTCCCCGCATTCAGCTTCGGCTGGATGACGCTTATATCACATCGCCTATTTCTTCCAAAGCTAATGAAGATTGAAAATGGTAAGGGACGGCAAATGATCGTATCTCTGTTAGAATCACTGCTTAGATTCTTGAGTGAATACTCGACGGGCAAAGTTTTCCCGGAGATGATTCTGATTTTGTACAAGGGGCTACTGCGATTGTTCCTGGTCATCCTCTCAGATTTCCCAGCTTTTTTTATCGAGCATCATTATTCGCTCTGTAATGCTATACCGCTATCATATGTACAGCTGAGGAATGTTGTACTTAGCGCTTTCCCGGAGAACACTGAACTACCAGATCCTTTAAACCAGGAGCTTGTTGTGGAAGAGTTGCCTCAGATAACGGAGGCGCCTCCTTTGGCAGTCGACCCGGGTACTGAACTTCAGAGCTTCGGACTAAGAAAGCTTGTAGATGGTTATTTTCGAAATCCATCACCTTCTCTTGTAAAGGGACTAGTCAGGGGTCTCTCACTCACCACTGCTGTCAAATATGCAGGAATTGGGTTTGACAACGTCTCGATCAACATCCCCGCTGTACACAGTGTTGTTCTCTTCATTGGACATAAGGTCAGTCAAAGAAAGTCAGTGGGTAAGTACGACTTGTTCAGTCGGGAGTTCCCTGAGTTTCAACTGGTGATACAACTGCTTAACGAGCTTTCTCACGAGGGTAGGTTCATTCTCCTTGAATCTATGGCAGACCAACTGCGATATCCCAACAGGCACACGCACTTTTTCAGTTGCACATTACTATCCATTTTCGGCAGCACGCCATTCGGGGAGCAGAAAGAAGAGGTGCAGCATGTTCTTACTCGTGTTCTGTTAGAGAGAATAATTTGCAATCGACCGCACCCTTGGGGTCTTATGATCACATTCACTGAGCTGCTGCGCAATCAAAGCTATAAGTTTTGGGACCTTCCTATCACTAAAATCTCACCAGAAATAGAGCGAATGTTTACATCGCTCTATGACCATTTGAGTGGCGGCAACAGACAATTAATCGGCGCTTAGGGGGTTGAAAAATAACTATTAGATGTATATATGAAACGACCTTAATGATATTTTATTGATTTTAGACCATTTATCAAGTCACCTTAGCCGCGAACTTTACGAGCCGGCAATGCTAACTCTGTGCGGCGCAACACTTCCTGGTTCGCCCAACGCTGAACTTTTCTGTTGCGATGTGACTTTTCACTGAAACAATCGTGCTTATCTGCCTTCACCAAGAAACTATCGCCCGGAAAATCTTCATATTGAGATGACGTCCGAGAGCGTCTCTTCAAGGCAGTTCATGAATGAGCCGATGCTCAGTCGGCCGCGTCCCCGGCGCTTTTCCGTGAGTCAGGCAGGCACTGTGCCGTCAGCCGAGTTTCTGCGACGAGGTTTGTTTTTGAAACAGAATAGCGCTAACAGCACCAGATAGTGAAAGCGATGTAAGAGAGAGGACAGCAGATCTTTCTGCGATGGCCCTTCGCGAAGGGATGGGCTCGTTTCGTGGGGTTGGCATGCTTTTGCCCACTGATGAAAGGTACGGGGAGGCTATAATCGACGACGAACTTAGCTGTTCGAGCTTCAATGCTAGGGATGCATCTTCAACGAGCCAGTGCTCTTTAATAACGAACTCTATCAACTACGGAACTCTATCTAACGATGCATCAGTGAACGATTGCGCTTCTGAATATGCGGCTGACAGCCTACCCACGCAATGCACTTACAATCGAAAATCTTGGACGTTTAAAGCGAAAGGAGTTTTTACCACCGGCCTTCAATCTTTAGGGCCGGTATCTCTGGGTGTCCTCCTCAATATTCTAGATGGACTGTCATATGGTATTCTGCTCTTTGACACCTCGAGAACGCCTTTTGCAAATCTAGGAACGGCCGGTCTCTCGATATTTTACGTCAGCTGTATAGTATCGCAATTGGTATACTCGCTCGGAGGTTCTTCATTCAAAGCAGGCGTGGGTGGGGAGATGATCGAGGTCGTTCCGTTTTTTCATACAATGTCGACTATCATTCTGAACGAAATTGGAGAAGAAAACTCTCGAGCAGTTGTCGCAACTACCATTCTGTCATATGCAATCAGCTCGGTAGTGACTGGCGTTGTGTTCTTTCTTCTAGGATATTTGAAATTGGGTTCGCTAATAGGATTCTTCCCTCGCCACATACTAGTTGGTTGTGTCGGAGGAGTAGGATGGTTTTTGGTTGTGACAGGACTCGAGGTCACGAGCCAATGTGGTATTTTACAATACAACCTCAATACATTGCAGTTACTCTTCAGCAAGGACACAGTTTTCAAATGGACGGCTCCGTTGCTCACTGCGTTAATACTGATGCTGATTCAGAGACAATGGCATCACCCCTTGATATTACCGGCGTATTTTATCATAATATTTGCTTGCTTCCATCTTGTTGTATGGGCAACTCCTCAACTGAACCTTGATATTCTTAGAGATATTGGTTACGTCTTCAGAGCACCAGCACAATCAGAGCCTTGGTACGCCTTTTACAGCCTTTTCGACTTGAGTCAAGTGAGCTATTATGCTCTGATGAAGACAGTTCCTGCAATGTTTGCGCTAACATTTTTTGGAATTTTGCATGTGCCTATAAATGTTCCGGCGTTGGCTGCCTCCATTGAAGAAGACAATATTGATATTGACCGTGAGTTGATCGCGCATGGGATCTCCAACAGCATTTCAGGGATGGTGGGCAGTGTTCAAAACTACCTGGTGTATACAAACTCGCTGTTGTTTATTCGTGCTGGCGCGGAAGGGCGTAGTGCTGGAGTCATGTTGGCGTTGGCAACTGCTGCAGTTATGGTCGCTGGGCCCTCGATCATTGGATGTATACCAATTCTGGTAGTGGGTGCTCTCATTTTTTTGCTGGGTATTGAGCTCGTTCAGGAAGCTTTGTGGGACACACGTGGACGAGTTTCAAGGTTCGAATATTTTACGATAGCAGTTATAGTCATTGCAATGGGTGCATGGGACTTCGTTTATGGAATACTGATTGGTATTCTTTTAGCCTGCGTTTCATTTGTAATTGAAGCGTCAAGAACAAGTGCAATCAAGGCCACTTACACAGGCAGTGTTGCGAGATCGACAGTCAGGCGCCACGTTATTCAGCGCAAATTTCTTGAACAGGTTGGAGATCAGATCTATGTCATCAAACTAAGCGGCTCTCTATTCTTTGGCACAATAGTCAATGTTGAGAAGACTGTAAGGAAGCTTCTAGATGAGTCGATCTTTGAGAACGAACCTATTCGGTACCTTGTTGTTGATATCACAGCGGTTACGAGCATTGACTATTCAGCTGCAGAAGGGTTCGCGAGAATAAATCGGATGCTCAAGCGCAAGAATGTCTATATGCTTTTATGTGGCGCCTCTGCAGATGTGGGTGCCATTCAGGGTTTGAATTCCATCAGATTACTCGATAATAACGATAGTGTTCGTTTGGTCGATAACCTCAATACTGCGCTGGAGTGGTGTGAGAACGAGTTTTTGAACCAGTATTATGAGCATCGTCAGCGTTTACAGGGTCATGTTACTGACCCTGCTCTTCATAATATTCCGGAGCCGACTACCCGGAGAAATGTATTCTATTCCTTTGACGACTTCGCTGAATCTCCTAGGGCCAGGTTTATTAAACGAGCTGCAGAAGACACTCTTCGCGAGGATATACAAGGTGCTGAAACTTGGCGACACCATGAAGCACCAATTGCTGTCATGATGCAAGTTTTTCAAGGTTTTACCACTAAAAACGAGGATTTTTGGCGCAAGGTGGCTCCTTACTTCATTCGTGAGGAATTGCCGGCTAAAACCCTGCTGTATTGCTCCGGATCTAATGCGAAGGGATTCTATCTGGTGGAATCCGGCATATTGCGTGCTGATTACCATTTGGAACAGGGAGAGTTATACGAAACAATACTTGCAGGAACAACATGTGGGGAGCTTCCATTTTTTAGCGAAACCAATCGGACAGCTACTGTAAGCGCTGAGGTGGATTCGGTTGTTTGGAAGCTTGATAGAGAGCATTGGGAAAAACTTCAATCTGATTCTGATGATGGAGTCGAAATCGCTAATGAGTTGTTAAGAATTTCTTTGAAACTCACCGTTGAAAGGTTTACAAGCGTCACTGGTTTTATTCTTATATCATCTTCGTGATAATATGTTGCCTGTTAGATGTATATTTAATTTATTCGTTATCTAGACCAGTCATGACCGGCACTACGTTCAATTGAGTAGACTCATCGTTTTGCAGAATCTCTTGAAGCCTGCGAAAAATTCACAGGGAGGCTTGTGGGTAAGAAAGGCGATATTCCTACACGAATTGGGCGGAACTCTTGATTCTTTTTCAAATTTGTAGTAGATGGTGTAGGTGATTCTCTTCCATTTGATGGGTCATCGCCTTGGCGCTGTGATCTACCTTTTAGCTTGATCAGTAGACGACGATACTCTTCAATTTCCAAATCTTTGGTCTCCCTGACATTCTGCAACGCCTCCTTCAAGGCGCGCCGTTGCGATTCCAGTGCCTTGACCTTGTTGGTCAAATCAATGGTCTTAGGGGACGTAGTATGTGTGACAAACGTCGCAGCAGTCGCGGCCTTTTCCCTAACCATCATTTCTACTTTCTTCTCCAAATCCACATTCTTCTTCCTTTCGGCATCCAACTTTTGCTGATAATCAACTATCAATGCGCGCCGTTTTTCTTCAGATTCACGGCATTTCTGTCTCCATTTCAAAACTTCACTATTACTTCTGGGATCGCCTACAATTTCACTATTGTTGACGGGAGTAGGTCCAATGTGCTTCGGAGCTTCTGCGCTATATGCAATATCGCTGTGATACAATTGATCGCCATTGGTCGATTGGACCGTGGGTTTTGCGAAAGAGTTTTCTGAAGAATGATTTGCTTCGTTGACAGGGCCCTCCAAGCTGTTGTTCGACCTACTAGAGACTTGTCGGGCATGCGTGTAGTCGTATTCCGGAGATGGCTTGGCTTCCGAGTGAGGAGGCGACTGTAAAACCGGCGAAGATGCCAATTGTCGTTGGGATATATGCTGGCTTGTTACTTTTGGCATCATTGGTTGCACTGACACCGAACTTGACCTCGAACTTGTAGGAGTATGAGCATGCGAGCTATTTGTGTCGAGCTCAGGTGTAGGAGAATACACATCAGTAGAGATAGAGTTTGACTTTACTGTGCTTGGAGGTGGTGTTGTATGTATGAGTTCAGTAGTCGAATATTCGAGCACAGGCTCCGAGATTTGAAATGATGAGTTTGGTGAATCTGGCCGCTCGCCTGGGCGCTTCCAGGGAAATCTGCTGATTCGCCTTGAATCCCTTTGAGACATGACCGGTGAGGGTAGTGATACCGTTTGTTTATGCTGTTGTTGAAGATGAGTCTGTGAAGAGTTTAATGCTCTCGAGAAACGAGATTCATGGCCAAACCCTGCAGAAGGATCGATGACGGGCGAAACACCCCTCAGAGCCATAGACTCTCTGTATGACTTGACCGGTGGACCTTTGGTTGACGGCGGCTTTGGTACAGGAGGTGGTGATCTATTGTTACCGGATATGCCATTGCTACTATCTGTGCGTTGCAAGATCGCCTCTTCAAAATGCTGAGAGCCACTGCCTGATATGTGCTTGAAACCTTCGGGCGATGATATTTGAATATGGCCCTTATTGAGCTTTTTCCCGAGCCGTTTATCCAGGCCATTCGAGGCTATACTGTCGTTTGCAGCATGCAGTTTAAATAGACCTTCAGGGGTCGCTTCACTTTTTCGAACTGTGTTCATTATGCTCGATACGCTGGACCTTTGTTGCTCCACGCGGCCAGATGTCAGCGGATATCGGTCAAACTCTCGCAATATTGGCGACGCAGTTTTATAATCGCTCAAGTCGCGAGCAATGTCGGTAGCAATTGGTGGCGGTATTCGCCCTATTTTACTTGTCTCACTCACAGTCGACATATACTCCGTCGCCTACCCCTGAAGCAAGTAACAGCAGTACAATCTGTAACAACTATGCCTATAGACAAGTGATTGCACAGAAGTGTGTCGTGCCGTAAGTCTGCAGTTATGCGAGCTCTGGGTGCTGTTTCTTAGACGTGTGCAAAGGGCGGTGAAGAAGCTGACAGGTGCCGAGTCCGCTGAACAGGGGATGTAGTGAAACAGCGAGCTGGTACGGTTTGAAAAAAGGCGTGCAGCGCGGCGCGGCGGCTGCCTGACGTGAACTAGGATCTGCCAGGCACATTTGGCAAACACGCTTGTACACGTTACGATGCAGCGATTGAAGCTTAAAAAAGTGAGACGCTTGAAAACGCACATCTATAAAACTTAAGGTACTTTCGGTCGATTCATGCCTTGATCTCCACCGCATATCCCTTTTTCTTCAAGTTACCGGTATATTTTTCTGTACTATTCCAGTTCCTGCCGAAGGGCGGTGCACTTATCCATGCTTTCCGGTTCTATCTGATAGAGCGGGCGGACGCGCCTCGCCTGAGTGCGATTTTGGTTTTCGCGGTGCTGTGCCGTGAGGTCGCGCGCACTCCGCGCGGTACGGTGCCGAGTCCCACCACCCACGCACACACACCATTGTCAATTCAATGCCTACTGGCATTATACAAAAGCCCTTTCTCTACACCTCTCTCTCCGTCTCTCTCTCTCTCTGGTATCCTACTCGTGTGATACGCATTATCTGCCCAACAGCTACTTGTCTACAGAGGTCCAGCAGTGTACTTCGGCTTGCTTCGGGTGTGCGGTTATTTAATGGTCCAGAATTGGCCGGCTTGAAAACTCATACATTAGGTCCACCACTCTCTGTTATCGTTGCACCCATCAATTCCGAAATCTCGGCGCTTCGACTTTGCGTTGGAACTAAAGACTGCGGCAACAAGATAAGTGAGTATGTCGATACCGCATAACAACGAGGGGCAAGATGCATTGCACTCACGCCAGGCTGCCGGTAACTCCTCTACTTCGGACATTGACAATATATCCTATGTTTCGCAAAGGCTAAACGACACTACACTCGGCCATAGTAGATTTCTCACTGAAGCATCTCATAACTATGAACAATATTCACTACCGCCCACGCGTCATCCTTCGTACGATCCGGCGAAAGCCACTCAAGAGGAAACCTCGTCTATGGATGGTAACACGAACCACGAGTTCAACGATGAGGATTGGTTAAATGAGAAATCGTTCGATAGGGATGGGCAGTCAAAGCGTCCAAGTGCATCTTTTCTGTCGTCCGCAAATCATGGATACGATAGGACGCTGAGTGAGCCAACATCAGAAGAGGCTAGTCCCCAGCAATCAGCAATGTTCTTTCTTCCTGATTCACATGAGGACTCGAATGGCGCATCGCCTGCTCTATCCAGAGACTCATCCCCAAGCTCTACAAACAATACAACCTACTTCCCGACAGAAAATAAAGAGGATCCGTATGCAAGAAAATATCGACAGCCTCAAGTAAGCAACTTGAGCGAGATAGAGTCGCGATTTGTGTTCAAACGCACCAGCGGACGGCAAGAAAAGCACTACAGAAATAATCGTTCACAAAGGTCACCTTCTCTTAATAGATCCGAAGGAACTGCAAAGGCCATGTCTTCATTGAGTATCAATCGTGGATCTGATAGCGAGGATAACTTGTCGAAAAAAAAGAGCAAGCCTCACGGGTCAATGCTGGAGTTGAAAAGGTTTTTTAAGCTTAAGGCACACAAGAGCCCCAAGTCTTCTGCAAGTTCGGTCAAGAACATAGAGCTGAGACCATCGAAATCTTCCGCTAACATGCCGCTTTTAGAAGAGGGCTTCAAAAAGTATGGTAAGATTGGCCGTGTTTTAGGATCAGGTGCTGGAGGATCTGTGCGGCTTATGAAACGGGCGTCGGACAATGTCGTGTTCGCGGTCAAAGAATTTCGAGAAAGACACCCGAATGAGAGCGAAAGAGATTACAACAAAAAGGTCACAGCGGAGTTCTGTATCGGGTCAACTTTGCATCACCCAAACATTATCGAGACACTGGATATCATCAAAGAAGGCGGCAGGTATTATGAAGTCATGGAGTATTGCCCTTATGACTTTTTTGCTGTGGTCATGTCGGGAAAAATGAGTAAAGGTGAAATCGATTGCTCGTTTAGGCAAATTCTCGCTGGTGTTCAGTACCTCCATGATATGGGCTTAGCACACAGAGATCTTAAACTGGACAACTGCGTTGTAACTGACCAAGGAATTTTGAAGATCATAGACTTCGGAAGCGCCAGCGTTTTCAGATACCCATTCGAGGCCGACATTGTTTTAGCTAAAGGGGTGGTTGGTTCAGATCCCTACCTTGCCCCTGAAGTTCTCTCAGAGCCACGCTACGATCCTCGAGCGGCAGATTTGTGGTCTGTTGCGGTAATTTTCTGCTGTATGACTTTGAGAAGATTCCCCTGGAAAGCGCCACGGATGAGCGATAACTCATTTCGTCTCTTCGCTACTGAACCTGAGAGCGGCTTGGATCAGACAAAGATGAACTCCTCGGAAGTAAAAGGCAATTGGAGACTTTTACGGCTCTTATCGCAACCCTGCAGACAAATAATTGGGAAAATGCTTGCCGTGAATCCAAGTGCACGTGCGACAATGGAGGATATTCAGGCGGACTGTTGGATTAAAAGTATATCGTTTTGCACCATAGGCAAGGCTGGAGAATTGTTAAAGGGAGAAGGACATGAGCACACTTTTGTTCCCGCTGAGGAGGCACATTTAGAATCCTACAAAGACAGAAAAGCTGGTGTCTAGGGCGCTACCTCGATTATCAACTGCTCTTGCAAGAACATAGCATATAATTTTATGTATATATATCTCTCTCATTAAAAACCAACATGATCAAAGAGCATAGATACGGATTCGCCATTATGTATTCTTCTTATCGCTTCTCCGAACACTCTTGAAACATCCAACACCTCGAGTTGATTTCCCAGTTCCCGCACATGGTCATCTTGTGGCGTAGAATTTGTCGTGATTATCTTATCAATTGATGACGCTTTGATGCGAGCAATCGCATCACCTGAAAACAATCCATGAGTGACGATTGCATATACTTTCACTGCCCCTTGATCTTTAATAAGCTTTGCGGCCCGGGTGATAGTGTTCGCTGTATCAACGAGATCATCTACAAGAATAGCGACGCGACCGCTGACATCCCCGACCATAATGGTCGTAGCATTGGTTCGCTTATCACCTGTGCTGTGATTCTTTTTTGGACGCCTTTCTTTGTGAATAAGTGCGAATGCCATCCCCAATGAATCGGCGATTGCAGTGGCACGTTTTGCACCTCCAGCGTCGGGCGACACGATGACGGCGTCCTGATAGTCGGGTATATGTGCCGTAATGTAGTTTTGCAAAAGAGGTTTCCCGTACAGGTTATCCACTGGTATATCGAAGTACCCTTGAAATTGAGGATCATGCAGGTCCATAGTTATTATGTGATCTGCGCCAGCACAGGTCAGCAAAGAAGCGATAAGAGTGCCCGCTTGTGCCACCCACTGTCGATATCCTGTATTGTATTCGCTTTCGGAATGCTTCCATTGGTCTTTCTTTGCTTTGATATTCATGGCAGCAAGATCGCTTGCCAACGAAAGTGACGGTAGAGGTGGCATACCAGCTAATTCCTTTGTCCCACTAGCTCTTACCGGTCTAGGCGTACCTGGGACGCTTTCGAAAGTAAACTCATTCCCTGATATCCTACCATGAGGTAGAGGTGCACCAGATTTTGCAAACGGCACATCTGGCTGCCGTGAATAAGGAAAGAGGGGCATAACGGCCGTCACCTTACGCGCAGAGGCAGTCTTGCACGCAGAAATCATAATGAGAAGTTCGATAAAATTGTCGTTTACATGACCGCATCCGGATTGAAGAACATACACGTCCTTCTCCCGTACTGAGTTTTTGATCATGACTGACGTTTCGCCATTACTGTAACCAGTTAACACGGCTTGATGATAAGCTTCGCATACCTAAACTTAGAGGATTCCACCTCACTTTCCTCGATGCCTAGATTCTGACAGATCTTCTCAACAAGTGAGGGATGAGAGCTGCCCCCAAGTATAACCAGATTTCTCATTTAAATATATAAATTGTTCCTGTTTGAATGAGTTTCCAAGGCGTCCACCAGCTTGGGGCAAAATTTATTTCTCGTGCAGCTTTATGGATACATTTGTCCCAACACCGCTCGCCACTTCACCAGATCTCCAAACACGAACACAGCGCATAGTTCTTTCTACCAAGTTAACAGAGTAAAGCAATCCCTTGACTCCGTGATAAATCTGTGCCTTCCTCATTAAAAATCCCCGGGGAGAAGTTCGATTGCCTGATTATCTTGAATTATAGTGTTGGTGAGCATCAATGGTATCTAAACTTTCTATTTGCCACCCTACTGACAGGTTTAGACGTCGATCGGAACAGGCTACGATCTGTCCAACAGTGTTTTCAGCCCAGGTATGAAAGTAACGAATAACATCGCTGACAAATTAGACGGGCGAAATTTCCAAGTGGAATACGCCTCTAAGGCTGTAGAGAACGCCGGCACATCGATTGGTATCCAATTCAAAGACGGGGTTGTGTTCGCCGTTGAGAAGGTCATAAATTCCAAGCTTTTGGTGCCCAATTCGAACAAACGATTGCAAACAATTGATAGTCATGTTGGTGTTGCTTCATCTGGGCTTATCCCCGATGGCAGACATTTTGTCAATAGAGGGCGAGCAGACGCTGCAACATGGCGTACAAATTACGGCAAGCAGATCGGCGTTCAGGTTTTGGCGGAAAGGATGAGCAAATACGCATGGGTTTACACGTGCTACAACTCCGTTCGACCCTTTGGTGTTAGCACTATAATTGGTGGCGTCGATGAGGATGGGCCACATTTACACATGATAGAGCCCAGTGGAGCAAGTTGGGGATATTTGGGCGCTGCTACGGGCAAAGGACGGCAGCTTGCCAAATCTGAGCTTGAGAAACTTGATCTCAAGTCTTTGACAGGTCGAGAGGCCGTCAAGCAAGCTGCAAGGATTATTTATCTCGCTCATGAAGATTCCAAAGACAAAGACTTTGAGCTAGAGATGAGCTGGGTGAGTATTGCGGATACCAATGGACTTCATCAACCTGTTCCTGAAGAATTGCTTAAAGAGGCTAAGGAATACGCGTTCATGGAGCTTACGGGAGGAGACGAGATGGAAGAGTAAAGAATCTTGGTGGATAAAGGAATCGCTATACATTCGCGTAAGTAGTTTTTTGAATTTTATGCTATCTCGTTTTTTTTTCGTCGGCGCTCGACTGGAGATCTTGAATTCGCAACTGCAACTTGTGGACGGTACTTTTCTGTGTTTCAATGCGTTCATAGCACTCGTTTAGGTGCTGCTTGTAGCCATCATACTCCCGTCTTCTAGTCTCCCGCTCGTTGTTGAAGCGTTTCTCCATTTCATGGTATCTTGACAGCCAGATCTTACCAACAAAAGACCCAGATATATGCTTGAGAATGTCCTTTCGCACAGAGGAATTTGAAGGCACGATATTCATAGATTCATTTGGCTGAAAGAGTTTATCCGCAGTCATGCTCATAGGTATATTGGCCCGTTCTGAGATTCTTTCCTTCTGCAGCTCATTCAATCTGTTCGTCGTGATAGATACGAATTCGGTGATTTTTTCGCTCAAAAGTCCTAAAACACCTTTGATCTTTTCGATGCGTTTAACTGGTACAGCCTGTAATTCGTTGAAGCGGACAGTTGTTGCTTTAATTTGCTCGGGAGAGAACTGACTCTGTAACTTTTTGAGTAGCACGTTGGTGTCATTGAATATCGCAAGGTCAATTTCACAGAAAATACGCTCTAGTTCAATGAGCTTCTCGGCGCTTTTCTTTTTCTCGAGCTCTAAATCGTCTAACTTCGTCTGCAACTCAGACATCCGATTATAGGTGAGCTGTTTGAACGTTTGCGCGACATCTAGAGGCCCCAGAGTGTGTGATCTCACAGACTTCGCTGAGTGTCGAGAAAGAGATGATATTTGCTTCTCCAAAACCTCGTTCCTCGAAACTTCATAGTACAATCGTTCCCGTAGCTCTTCAGCTTCCGAAGAAAGCTGCTCATTCCTCGTCTTGAGTTCGTTCGCAACTATTCCATTGGCTTTGGTAGCTTGGCTGCCTATTGTGCGTGAATTAACGAGTTCTGACAATTCTTTAGTCCTTTCCACTGCTTTCTCCAGATCTTCTATTGCCTTTCGCTTGCTTGCTGCCACTTCGCGCAGTTTTTGCTGCTCACTTTCTAGCTTAAGTCTCATTTCGGCCTCGTTGGCCGTGACACTTAACGCATTCCGCACTGCTTCTTCGTGCAGCTTCGTCTTCTCTTCTAGCTCTATCTTCAACATGTTGACCTCTTTCTCTGTCTCTGCGCTCCCAGAAATAATGGTGCTGATTCGCTGCTGAAGACTTTCGAGCTCGTTCGACAATCGGTGATTTTCAGACATTGTCTCATTCATGTGCACAAGGGATGACTGAACATCGGACACGAGCTTGAATGCACGCTTGAGATCCTATTTTATTAGACATTGAGCAACTTCTTGCACATACTTTGATTAAGCTTTCCTCATCCGCGTCAACATTGTATCCATCTTTGACTATCGCCAGAATGTCACGAACTAGAACTTTATGCTTGTGAATAGTCGTTTCGTCATGCTCGCACTTTGAGCCTAGTTGACTTTCGGGTATATGAGAGTTATCGAGTGCTAACTCTCTAGCATTAAGAGCGGACCTTACCTCGAACAGCTCGGATTGCTTTGAGGAGAGTTGATTCGCCAATTTCGCGTTATCCTGCTTCAACTTCTCCAGTTCACTGATGCTTGATTTGAGAGTTTCCAGATGTTCCCAAAGGCTATCGATTTCTTCTCTTCCTCGGTGCAAATCCTCCTCCTTCGACTTCAATTCATTTTCATAGAAATGCAGGTCATCCTCATGGTTTTGCCTTGCTTCGTTTAACAATGCAGCATAGTGGCTATCCAGCTCATCAGACTTTTGAAGAAGAACTTCATAACTGTGGTTGAGTTTTTCGAAATCCGTTTGCAAATCCTGATGTTTTGCATTGTGAACAACCGCTACTTCCTTTATTTGCTGCAAAAGCATTGAGAATATTTCTGAGGCACTCTTGTAGCTAGAGCTTTGAGATATATCCGAGCTATGAGAATTCAAACGGCTACCCCCATCAATAGCTCTTTTGATGCTTTCGGCTTGCCGAAACATGTCAGTGAAATCTTGTTCTCGCGAATGCGGACGCTCGGCAACATCTAGAGAATGCTCAAAGCTATCTCCTCGTTCGCTTAGCAGTTTCAGATCATCTCTCAAAGTCTTAGAAATGAGCCTTTCCTGACGGAGCGCATCTTCGTACTGGGATTCGCGATCAAATGCTGCTTGTTCTGTATGTTCGCAGTGCGTTCTCAATTCATGTAGCTCTTCCTGGAAAAATAAAGCCTCCTCTTCCAAAGCCCTTATCCTAAGTTCCTTTTCTAATACCACTTGGTCGGCCTCGTGTTCTCGCGAGGTATTGAGTTGGGATAACGTGGTACGCAGTCTTGAATTCTCATGCTCCGCTGCGATTCTTGCCGCTTGCGTCTCTGCAAGTTGCTTCCTCAGATCCGCTATACCCTCACCTGAAGTCTGACTGAGCTGTGATTCTATAACAACAATCCTAAGCTTGAGCTGAAAATTTTCATGTCGTAGATTGTCCAATGCAGTTTGCTCTTGGCGAGCGCCTTTTTCAGACAGCTCGCTGTTCATATCGATCGTGGAATAAGTCACAGCTTTCTTGACGATATCCGCGTTCAACTGATCATTCTTACTGTCGCTGGCATGATAGTCCAAAAATAAAGATTCATTCGAAGCTTGCCTGGCATGATTTTTTGGCTCGTTCGAAAAGTCTTCGTCGCTTAATTGAACTGGTGAATCGGACTTGGAAATTCCTATATCCGAGTGGGGTTTATGGGTTTCATCGAAGTCTAAATCGGAATCTGATGCCGGTTCTTCAATCGTTGTCGAGAAAAGCTGCGAATCTGTACTCTTTTCTTGAAGTGAAGACATGATACAGATATTTCACATGCTATAACGTGTTGGAAAATGGTTCGGATTGTCGATAGCTAACGCGTGCAAAGTAAGGGTGACTTTCCGAACGCGAGATTATCAACAAACGAGGAGCTCGTTTTAGCAGCGCGCGCCTAAGTTAATAAATTAAATGTGTTTTAAAATTTAAATGTGTTAAAAATTAAATGTGTTAAAATTTAAATGTGTTAAAAATTAAATGTGTAAATTACAAGTGTCGAAAAATAGAGAGCGATTCCTGCGACAGTACCATTAAATAAATGAATAATCAGTATTAATTTATTACATATGCTGTTTCAGGTTAAAAAAATATACACCTAGGAGGAATCGAACCTGGGCGCGCTCGGTAAAAAAAATTGAGAAATAAAAAATAACACTCCGATACGGGGAATCGAACCCCGGTCTGCTCGGTGAGAACGAACTATGATAGCCACTACACTATATCGGACTTGAACGAAATTGTAACAGAATAGCCCCTAGAGTCTCGAGGACTCTAGGTGCGGCTTGTCTGACGGGACAATGCTGGGCTATCAACACATTCGTCTACTCCAAGATGACATACCTGGACAGCTTCTGGCCAGCCGGCGAGAAGACGATCACAGAGTTCAAAACGATGGCTGTGGACGCTATCAGACAGG